>JAOQMM010000008.1:16185630-16196307 GCA_027563515.1 Erythroxylum platyclados | reverse complement strand
GAATAAAAATTTAGGATTATTTAACATTTATTCCAGCTCTTATCTTAACTATTACTAACAACTAAACAAGCAAAACTTAAGAAATATGAGGTACATATTCATTCCCACGTCTTCATTTCTCCTAACTTTGTAGCTTCTTAAGAGTAGAATGGAGGAAACAACTTTAAACCTCCTTTTATTACTGTGTCACTAAATATATTAATTGTCATCCTTCGCTTCTGAGCGTCACATTTGTTTCTGTTTGATGCCCCAATCATTATTATTAAGGGGGTGTTATGGCAAATGGGTGATAAGCTATTTTTCAGCTGGTTCATCAAACAACTAAAAAAGATGTTTGGTAATCAGCTAATTGAGTTAGCTTATTGAACCTAATCAACTGATTTTTGAAAAGTTAATAAGAATAACATTTTGGTCTTTAGCTTATTGAACTTATGTGTTAATGACAATTGTGTCCTTATTTCTTACATAATATTAGTTACATGTATGCTACCGATTCTAATAAAATTTTTATAGAATATATATGCACAATGAAATTTTATATATATAAACAAACAGTAATTTAATAGAAAAATGTTTTTATAATATAATAATTTACACAATGAAATTTTATATAAATTTTCAATAATATTCACAAGTTAATTTTATTACTCACTTAAAATTAAGAGATCAAATAATTTTAAATTAACTAATTAATAAAAATATATCAATGATAAAAAATATTTATACATTTATTTTGTAAAATTAAATATCTAAATATTTATGAGATTATTCAAAGAAATACTAAGATATAATATTCATGTTATTATTTTTTTAAGTTATGTCCTTATAAGTTATTTTATACATAAACAGCTAATACTAAACAACTAATTTTACCAAACATCTTTAATGAATAGCTGATATTATCCGCTGGTCAAATCAGCTGATATAATCAGTTATTAGTTAACAGCTGATAAAATCAGCTATCAGCTAATGCAATCAGCTGATTGCCAAACAGGGCCTAGTACACGTTTAAGTGTTTTTAATGTTTTTGTTATTATTTAAAATTTTAAGTGTCTTAAATAGATAGCATAATTTGAGTTTAAAATACATTTTATATTATTTTTCAGAATGTTACTTACAGTGTAATTTTATAAAATAAAAATAATTGTTTCTATTATTTAGGAAAATTTATTCTAAAAATTATATGTTTTAAACCAATTTTATATGAACGTTCATTTACATGAGTACGCTTGGCACAATGACACTAAATTAAAGATTATTAAAATTGATGACTTTCTAATAATTCACTATTTAATACTATTAGCCAATCAATTTAAAAGTGCTCTAATTTCTTAGAGAATTAAAATATTAAACTTGAGAAACCTGAAAATTTTGGAATTTTCAAATGATCTCACCACAGAATTTTGATGAAATATACTACAATTTTATTTTAAAAACCATTTAAATTCATGCATAAAAACTAATTATTGATATAAAAAAAAGAAGTACCCAGTAATCTGCTCTAATTAAGCCCAATGGCTCCTTCATTCTAGCCTATAAATACTGTCTTGTCACCTTGAGATTATCTTTTTCTTTAATTCTTGACTTGAGATTTGTCACCTCATAACATAACAAGATCAAATCACCAAGAGCTGAGATAGAACTTGATACTACCTCAACTGAACTGAACCAGCAATACATTGATGTTTAGCTCTTCCTCGTTATTGGAACATCGTCATATTTATGAGGGAAACAATAAAGTAACACAGAATAGACACTTCAACTTTTCAACTCCATTCATGAAGTTATTAGGTCCATGTTATCACTAAAACAAAAGAGCCTTCCAAGCCCAAGAAAAGTCAGAAATTAGCGACGTTGTAAACTCTTGTAAAACTATGGATGTGTGGACCATAGATTAACCCCTAACTTTTCTTCCTGTCGACGTTGATAAACTCTTGTAAGAACTACTGATGTATGGACCAACTATGAAGTTGACTTTGCTGGAAACGTGTTTCTTCTTGGGAGCTGTAACTTTATCATCCTTTATTTGGACAATTGTCATCCTCTCTTTTTCAAACTACAAAATAGTTGTACGAGTAATTGTCTCTTTATCGTTACTTGTCCCTTAAAACCTGCATTGCAGTTCAAATTCTTGTCGTTCTAGGTCATGGCTTTGCATCATTGACATAAGAAATTGTTTTTCATGTTTAAGCTTCTCAATGTCATCCTTGTACCTTTGTCACTCCAAATCTGTTAGACCTTTGTATATTTTGTATAAAATGAATGTGAACTGACTTTCTTTCACAGATGTTTTTCAACGAGTGTGGTTGACCTCCAATAAAATCTCTAAGAGTAATGTGTTAGACGGTACCGACTTATATGGGGTACCGCCACATAATGCTCTAGATCATTAAAAAAGAAAAATATAGCTTACATTAAGCAAGCTAGGCGGTGGAGGGTCTATAAATAGACCCTCCCTCCCTCTTTCTTAAAGGTGTATGATATATGCATATGCGGGAAATATATGGTAAGTTAAAAGAGAGTTTAAAAAGTCATTTGTGTGTTTCATAGATGGTTAGAGAGTGATTTTTGGGATATTTTTAGGAAACATTTTTTTAAAAGGATGAGTGACAACATAATGAGAATATTACCATAGAGATAATAAATTTGGGAAATACTTTAAGTGTGAGTTTCACTATTTTGTCGTGTCATTTTTCACTCTCTGTACCTACTAATTTTTATTAATGGAAGATTTATTCAGAATTTGACCCGTGGACGTAGCTCAAATTAAAATATGAACCACTTTAAATTTCTGTCTATTATTTCTTTGCTTATTTTACCTATGAGATATAATTGGTTAATTTTTCCCAACAATTGATATCAAAGTGAAGTTCGGTTCCGTGTCAAAGGATTTCTTATCGAAGATGGAGGCAAAAATAAGCAAGATCATTAGCCTAAATGGCTCCAACTACCACATATGAAAGAACAAGATAAAATATCTTCTATTCGTAAAAAAAATGCATTTACTGGAGTTTACCACAGCAAAACATAAAAATAAATCGGACAAGGAGTGGGAGTTTGAGCATGAGCAGGTATGTGGTTTTATTCAACACTTTGTGGAAGATAATGCGTATAATCATATCTGCAACGAGACTCACTTACGGACATTATGAAAGAAGCTCGAGGAGTTGTATGCCTAAAAAATCGGTAACAATAAATTATTTTGTCTGACAAAATTAGTGCAGATAAAATATCAAGAAGGTATGCCTGTGGCAGATCACTTGAATGAATTTCAAGGGATCATGGATTAATTATTAGGAATGGGCATAAAGTTTTATGATGAAGTGTTTGCCCTTTTCTTGCTTACCTCCTTGCTAAAGTCTTGGAAGATTATGAAGATTTTAATTTCCAATGCTCCAATTAATGGTATTGTTAACATGGAATTTGTAAAAAGTAGAATTCTGAATGAAAAGATGAGACGGAGATCACAGAGTTCGGTCTCTTCAACACAGTCAGAAGTTCTGGTCACAGTTTCCAGGGGGAGGAGCAAATCTAGAGGTATAAATTCCAGAGAGAAGAGCAAAGGAAGATTAAATAAATATGCAAACATTGAGTGCCATCATTGCAAGAAGAAGGGTCATATAAAAAGGTTTTGCCAAAAGTTTAAAGAAGAAAAGAACAAAGGCATAGAAGTTAAGAAAGATGATAACAGTGATGATGAACACGCATCGACGGCTACCACTATTGATGACTTTCACATTGTCTCATATGGTAATAAAGTGAATAGTGCATCTTGTGAGTTTATCTAGATAGGTGGCAGTGGTGCCACTATTCACGCTGCATCACATAAAGAACTCTTCTCATTATATACACAAGGAGATTTTGATTCGTTAAAATAGGAAATAGCGATTTAGCCAAAATCACCGAAAAAGGTAATATTTACTTAGAGATAGAAAATGACATGAGATTGCCTCTGAAAGGTGTCAGGTATGTTCCTGATCTTTGCCCAAATTAGATCTCTGTTGGCATACTTGATGATGAAGATTTTTGTAGCACTTTCCAAGATGGCAAATGGAAACTTGCTAAAGACTCCTTGTAATCGCTAAAGGTAAGAAGTGCTCAAAGTTGTACGTGATGCAGGCAATGATGTTATGAATCCAGTGGAGAAAGATGGCGTAACTAAATTGTGGCATTGGAGACTCGGTCATATGAGTGAGAAGGGAATGACTCAGTTGGTGAAAAAGAATGCATTATTTGGAATTGACCAGGTGCATTTAAAGAAGTGTGCTAATTGTCTAGTTGGAAAGCAAAATAGAGTTGCTTTCAAAAGTTCTCCTCTTTCCAAAATGAAGAATGTGTTGTATTTGGTACACTCAGATCTACGTGAGCTAATGCCAAAGTCACTAGGTGGTGCTCAATACTTTGTGACTTTCATTGATGACCATTCTAGGAAGACATGAGTATACAGCTTGAAGACTAAAAATCAAGTGCTAGATGTTTTCAAGCAATTCCATGCCTCAATGAAAAGACAAACTGGGAAGAAGTTGAAATGCATTCGAACAGACAATAGTGGAGAATACATTGGACCATTTGATGATTATTGCAAAGATCATGGTATGCGATGTTAGACTACTCCTCCTAAGACACCGCAGTTGAATGACTTAGCTAAAAGGATGAACAAGACTTTGATGGAGAGAGTTAGATGCCTACTCTCACTTGCAAAGTTGCCTAAGATATTTTGGGGGTGAGACTTTATTCACAACAGTACATGTATTAAATCGCTCACCCTGCATCCCTTTACAATTTGATGTTCCGGAGAAATTTTGGTCAGGAAAAGATGTTTCTTATGATCATCTAAGGGTATTCAGCTACAAAGCTTATGTCCATATCCCTAAAGATGAGAGATCCAAGCTTGATGTTAAGACTCACTAGTGTATGTTTATTGATTATAGAGAAGATCAATTCGGGTATGAATTTTATGATCTAGTCTAGAAGAAGCTGATTCGGAGCCGTGATGCTATAATTGTCAAAGATCAAACCATTGAAGATCTTGGCAAAGTGAAAAGGGATGTTCCAAGAACTGATAGTGACCCAGTGGACTTAAAGTTAATTCCTCCAAAAACTGTTCAAAGACAATTTGGAAATGAAGTTGAAAATCTCTAGTCGAACATAGCTTATGATAATGCTCCCATTCAAAATCAATCAGATGAAGATTCTAATGAAGATGATGTTCAGAATCAACCACCAGCACTAGAGACTGCTCAGGTTCTAATAAGAAGATCTACGCGAGTAAGACAAGCCTCTACTAGATACGTTACTGATCAGTACACATTACTTACTGATGGGGGAGAACCTGAGAATTTTCAATAGGCTATGATAGATGAATATAAGATGAAATGGGTTAAAGCTATGCAATATGAGATGAAGTCCTTGCATGAGAATAAAACTTTTGAGTTGGTGAAGTTGCTAAAAGGCAGGAAAGCTTTGAAAAATAAGTGGGTGTTTAGGATTAAGCATAAAGAACACAATCCTCATCCAAGATTCAAAGTTAGATTGGTTGTTAAAGGATTTAATCAAAGAAAAGGTATTAATTTTGACGAGATATTTTCACCAGTTATGAAAATGAGATCCATTAGTATAGTGCTCAGTTTACAACAAGTCTAGACATGGAAATCGAGTAATTGGATGTCAAGACAACCTTTCTTCATGGAGATTTGAAAGAAGAGTTATATATGGAGCACTCAAAGGGTTTCAAGAAAAAGGAGAAAGCGAATATGTGTGTACATTGATGAAAAGCCTTTATAGTTTAAAACAGGTACCGAGACAGTGGTATAAGAAGTTTGAGCAAGTTATGGGGGAGCAAGACTATAAGAAGACTACTTCAGATCACTGTGTTTTTTTTACAGAAATTCTCTGATGATGATTTTATTATCTTTTTGATCTATATTGATGATATGTTGATTGTTAGCCAAAACATCAATATAATGAACAGTTTAAAGAAACAATTAAGCAAGTCTTTTGCCATGAAAGACTTGAGGCTAGCAAAGTAAATTCTTGGCATGACAATTATCAGAAATAGGGGCGCCAAGAAATTATGGTTGTCACAAGAGAAGCACATTGAGAACATACTTTAAAGGTTTAACATGGATAAAGCTAAAGCGTTTAGTTGTCCATTTTGTAATCACTTTATGTTGAGTGCTAAGCAATGTCCTTCGATGGATGAAGAGAAGGAAGAGATTATGAAAATCCCTTATGCTTCTGCAGTTGGAAGTTTGATGTACACCATGGTTTGTACACGGCCAGATATTGCTCATGTAGTTGGAGTAGTGAGTAGGTTCCTTTCAAATCCTGGTAAGGAACATTAGGGTATTGTGAAGTGGATTCTCAGATATCTACGTGGTACTTCCAAAATATGTTTATGTTTTGGAACTACCAAGCCTGTGTTAGTTGGTTACACAGATGTAGACATGGCCAGTGATGTTGACTCAAGAAAATCTATTTTAGGTTACTAATTATCTTTGCAGGGGGCTGTGTTATGACAATTGAAATTGCAAAAATGTGTTGCTCTATCCACCACTGAAGCGGAATTTATTGCTACAACTGAAGCATGCAAGGAGCTCCTATCGATGAAATAGTTCTTAGATAAACTTATTTTTAAGTAGGATAGATATCGATTGTTTTTTGACAATTAGAGTGCTATTCGCCTAGGGAAGAATTTCTCCTTCTATTCAAGCTCAAAGCATATTGATATGAGATATCACTGGATCAGAGAGGTGTTAGATAAGAATCTCTTGCAGCTTGAGAAGATTCATATGGATGTGAATGGATCAAATATGATGACAAAATTTCTTCTAAGAGAAAAGTTTGAGTTTTGTCGAGCATTTATAGGAATGACAGTAAACCCCATATAATTGGTGGGAGGAGAATTGTAAGGTAGTACCGACTTACATAGAGTACCGCCACATAATGATCTAGAAGATTAAAAAAAAACACAGCTTGCATTAAGCAAGCTAGACGGTGATGGGTCTATACATAGATCCTCCCTTCCTCTTTCTTAAGGGTGTATGATATATGTATATGCTGGTGATATGTGGTGAGTTAAAGAGAGAGTTTAAGGAGTCATTTGTGTATTCTAAAGATTGTGAGAGAGTAATTTTGAGGTATTTTTAGGAAATGTTTTCCTAAAAGGGTGAGTGACAAAATAGTGAGAATATTATCTTAGAGATAATAAATTTGGGAAAAATCTTGTATGTGAGTGCCACTATTTTGTTGTGTTATTTTTCACTCTATGTAACTGCTAATTTTTATTAGTGGAAATTTATTTGGAGTTTGATTTGTAAACCTAATCCAAATTAAATGGTGAATTACATTAAATTTTTGTGTATTATTTCTTTGTTTATTTTACTTTGTAGAATATAGTTCGTTAATTTTTTCCCAACATATTGTTCATTCCCCTTAATATATTAATAACTGATGATATAGAAAGAAGAACAGAGATGAGTGTTTGAGTTTTAGAAATTTGTTAAATAAATGATATAACTTTCTGGACCAATTTAGTAAAAATCATACTAAACAATATTTAATTTTAAATAATTAATAAATAAATTCTTAAAGATCTAAATTAATGGATATATAACACGTCAGTTGTTAGGCTAATATTTGAACTTATTTGGCATGCCATGTGAAATAATACAAACATCATATCTAATTAATAGAAACATGATTGAGTGTTTCTTTTTGAAACTAATCGTTCCATTTTGAAAACGTTGGGAAGTGAACTATTACCAAAAATAACGACAAGGCTCTTCTTAAATTTTTGGTTAAACGTTGAAGGACTAATTAAACCTTTGTCATTGTAATTATAATATTGAAGTTGTGATTGGGATTGATATATGCAATTTAAAACCTAGTAATATTTCTTTTGAATCATAATTATGGACACCACATATGCTTTTTCTTAGTGTTAAATTTTCTCTAGATATGGAGATAGGTTAGTCTGAATAATAGGCCAACTAAGCCTCCTTGATAAGGATTCGTGTCCCATTTTGTCTAAAATCTACCGGTGCCTGTCTTCATCTCTAGTCACTATGCGATACACTTGATTTTCAGCAGTCAATGAAGGAACTGATGGATGAAATGAAGTTGGAAGTTATCTGTTGAATCGCAAGTCCTAGGCTTAGGAAATAAATGAAGGAAAACAGGTACTCAACAAAACAAGTATAAAAAGAAAAAGAAAATCACTCTCTCACTCCACAATTGTCAAATATTTCAGGTTTCCCTTTAAAGCGATTATAAATGCCTGTAAAATGTAAAAATTGATGGGGTCATTCACATGTACAGTATGTTTCTGGTTCAACAGCCAGGACTTGGCAGTTGGGCGCTGCGGAAACAAAACTGTGGGAAGGTAAGGGCTGCTTTACTTCCAACCAATAGCCGATCCCTAACCTATATATTATGTATATGGAAGGTGAAGCTAGTCCTGAGCTAGCTCCATTCCATGGTGGTCCACCCACTTCTCACCACCTCCAAAGCACCTAATAAATATTTGTTAAGAAAACCAAAAAAAAAAGGAAAGTGTTTGAATATGATTGCATTAAAGGGGTGATCTATAAGTCAAATGAAACTCACAATGTTAAGTCCTAATCTCCTTGTATCATTAACTTCAACAACAACATTTTCGGCATCAAAATCATAAGTCTTAGATTAAAACGTTAACGTCAAAGCTGTGGAATATCCCATTTGAAAACTATCTATTATCTTGGCAACTTGCTTGGTTATGTGCTTATCAGAACTTGGCTAGTCAAGCAGTGGTATGTTTTCCTGTAGCAATTTGAACATAGTTTTCAGTTCAGACGACTAATATAATGAGCTTTCTGGACCTTTAGTTTGTGGCCAAACGGGAAAGAGTACATTTCAGAGAGCAACAGGAAATGCCTTTCCCCACATTCTGACTTATTAAGCTAACATTAATTATCATCAACTCCAAGCTAACAAACTTTGGACTTTTCCTTTGTTCATGACAAATCTCACTATAACACATGTTGACGGTATAACAAACCTTACCCTTATACCGTCAAACACACCTTATCACATGTACAATTGCTAAATAATATTAAATTCCCTTATCTGCCAACTGTTTTCTTGTCTTTACTTAACTTTTGATTAAATTTCGCCTCACCATTATCATCATCGTCATCTTTTTTATTACTAAAAATGTATTGATTACACCAGAATTTAAACTAAAATAATAGAATTCACTTACCATTCACTTTCAATTTATAAAGCAAGATATGAATTATTATCAATTATTTAACTAGTTTTTGCGTGGCTAAGATTTTTCTTTTCAAAATTATGTGAAACATGATGACTAAAGACAAAGGAAGGAGTATTAATGTACATATATACATATCTCCATCCACGACTCGCAGCCCCCAGAAACGGCAACCGTAATTGTGTAACATTTTGAAGCTGTGATTAAAGGTTGGGTGTGGTTTACCCTAATTACATAAACGATGTCAACTTAGTAGTTTCAATTGTCCCAATGCCGTCGTTTTTCTTGTTTATTGTAGTGTTTAAACTACGTCGTTTTTGAATACATTGTAGGAGAGTCCCTCTAACGTATATAATTTTGCCACATCAATGTATTTTTTAAATTTTAAAAAAAAAGAAGTTCGACGAAGAGTATCAATGTACATTTATACATATATTCTCATTTTGGCAAAACTATACAAAGATTTTGTGTCAAAAATACAAAGTCCACTCGGTGCATCTAAAATGAGTAACTTCCTATTAGTCACCATAACTGCATTTAATGGGCAGACAAAAGAGGACTTGTTTCTGTTTTTAGTTGGAGAAGACTTAATTACTAATTCATGACAAAGGACGCTTTAAACAAGTATGCATAAATCATCAACTGTATCGAATTTACATCGGAATAGATCGTCTATTCCATGTATGTTGTTTTTCCCGTGTCCAAATAATCTCATCCATTCAATTTATTGCAATGAATGGATGAGATTGTTTGGAAAAGGAGAGAATAAAGGAAGATCTGTTTCCAATTTACATCTAATCTCTGTCTCTAAATTATTTCGGTAAAATCAATAGTTCCAAGTGCATGATTCCTTAATTTAGCTAAGTGCAATAATAATAGCTCTTAAGGTTGCAGTTATACTTATGTCAACCTCCACCTTCCAATCACTTGCAAGCAAGCACTCTAAGTACCCAAGAAACTATGGCCTAGTTTGGTAGCATATCAATAAGCTGTTTTTTGAGCTGATTTATCTTTTCAGCTGTTTGACTCTTCAAACAGCTGTTTTAACTTGTTTGGTGGTTAGCATTTTTTTTTGTGGCTGATTTTAAACAATCAGCTAAAAATGAAAACGTTTTCTACCACCAGCGTTTTCTATCACCAGCTGAAATATTAAAGTCAAAAAACCTATTTTACCCTTTAAAATCTTTTATCATTGTTTTATGCAATAGGTTAGAGATGAAAGAAGCCAAAATTTCAAAGCAATTTCTTATTTTGGATTCTTTTAAGCTTATTTTGAAATTTTTTCTTTTTATCATTTTTATTTTAATTTTTTAAATAAAAATTTTAAGAATAAAATTTAAGTCTAAAAACAGATTTATTTATTAAAATTATTTAATTAATTTATAAATTATAGAAAAATATTAAATTAAATTTAAAAATTGATTAAT
>JAOQMM010000008.1:16161279-16181160 GCA_027563515.1 Erythroxylum platyclados | reverse complement strand
TAACTGTGTATATACTATCCAACTACCTCTCCTCCTTGCCGTTCTTGGTTGCTGTAGCACTTGCCACGGGGACTATATGTTTTAACATGGTCAAGTTCCGACCGGGATTCTCTTACTACGCCTTCTTCTGTCTCAACATCTTTGGCTGCATTTCTGTGATAGAGAGCCTGATGATGGTTATAGCTTCATTAGTGTCCAATTTCCTGATGGGACTTGTTACTGGGGCTGGAGTGATTGTAAGATCTAAGCACTCTTATACCAAATTAAAATTTTTTATAAATTCTTATATTTTACATTGTCCATACAGTTCTGTCCTGTGGGAGGTTTCATTAATTTTTGGTGGTTTTCATGCAGGGAATCATGATGATGACCTCCGGGTTCTTCAGATTGCTGCCTGATCTTCCCAAGCCATTCTGGCGCTACCCCATTTCATATATTAACTACGGAGCATGGGGAATTCAGGTAAATTATGTAAAATTCATACACTTATCTTGCTTTCTGCAAAAAATACAAGTTTCTTTACTTTGCTTTGTTAATGGGAGTGCAGGGTGGAGTGAAGAACGACTTTCTTGGCCTCGAGTTTGACCCTCTAGTACCTGGAGACCCGAGAATCAAAGGAGAATTTGTAGTTACGAATACATTTGGAGTCTCAATAGACCACTCAAAATGGTGGGACTTGGCTGCAATCTATCTCATTCTTGTAGGCTACAGACTCCTGTTCTTCATAGTCCTCAAGTTCAAAGAGAGAGCTTCCCCAGTTGTGAAGGATCTCTATTCCAAGAGAACACTGCAAATACTTGAAAAGAGGCCGTCATTTAGGAAGATGCCAATAATTGTTTCCAACAGGCACCAACCACTTCGCTCGCTGTCTTCTCAAGAGGGTCTTAATTCTCCACTACACTAGCTATGTTATCAAGTACTATATATATATATATATATTCTTTAGAGCTCAAAGAAATACTGAAAAAGCTGTAATGGTGACAACTTCAGCGGCTTCTGTAATTTAGTAATTTATGTTCTTACTTATATACTAAACAGAAAAAGAGATACAAGCTCCTGTTGAACTGCTTTCGAGACAGGACTACAAGTTGGCATTCTTCCTTGATTGAAGATCAAGAATACTAAGGCTTGCCTGACATTTGCTTATTAATGTACAGTCTATGACTTCTTTTTTTTTGTGATTTTCCCTTCGGTCTGCTTCTTAAACGACTACAGTCTATGTCTGCACCTTGTGAAGGGAGCTATGACATTGAAAAGTAGCTGTTTAACTTAAAGCATCCTACCAGAAATCCAGCTGCGTATACGGTGAGAGTTGAGCGTGATTAAATTAAATGTTGGAATTGTTTCTTTCTTTACGAACCCACTCAACCACTTTGGTGGTAGGTCAGAGCTTGCTTTGATTTAACCTCTGTTCATGGACGTCAACTTGAAGAAAATGCCAACAAATTTCCTGGTTATGCAGAACGGCACATGGGAAGCATTGAAGGTGGCTATGCCAATTGTTTGGTTTTTCTATTTTACTCTGCGATCTCTGTTATCCTCAACCACCACCACTGTCATCTGCACGAATAACCCTTGCACACACACCATTACTTTATCTTGCAGCGACCCAACTGAATGAGTCTGTGTCTGTGTCTGTCTGATACTTTTATGCTGTTCAATCTTTGTCAGATGGAAATGGCATTTAATAGCATACTTCAAAGTGGTTAAAGACTTCAAACTTATAATTAAAGATAATTACTACTCTCCTTTAATTAAATATGAAGTTTAATTAATCTTAATCATAATAAGTTCAAAGCATATTCAAATTGTTAATTTACAAAAGTTCAACCACGACGAACATGTACAAAAGTTGCACTTAATCTTATCCTCACAAAAATAAAAAGGTAATTACAGTTATGATATATGTATGATCACAAATTTGACTCTAAACTAAACTTCCTTAAAAAAATCAACAAGTCAAATATAAGTGACAAAATCAATTTCATTTTACCTTCATCTAAACAAACTTATCCTTTTGGAACTTTATGTCTCCTATATTTAAGAGTTAGTAACTTAGACTTTACTCAAGTTACATTACTTTATTGACTAACTTAACTATCTTAATGATCTCTATGCTAACCTCTCTTTCTTGAATAAGTCCTTTGATATGGATAAATTATTTGTAACTTTTGCTAATCACTTTAAAGGTCATTTTTAATGACCTCGTATGGATTAGGTTCATCTCACTACAACAAAGTTGATTTTTGGCTATGAAAAGAAATGTCGCCTATAGTTATTTGCTACATTCTTGTTTCGTTGAACAAAACATCGCTAAATTCTCATAGCTGACAACTATAGGCGATGTTTTCAAAAATCATCGTTAAACTAAAAAGATTTGGCCACGTTTTAAAAAACGTAGCTAAAAATATTTGACTATATTTTTTAAAACATAACTAATAGTATTTAGCTACGAAGATAAAATCGTAGCCAATAGTTTTTGGCTAGGTTTTTATCTTCGTAGCTAAATACTATTAGCTACATTTAAAAAAACATAGCCAAATATTTAAAATCGTAGCTAAATGTTATTTGCTACATTTTACATGACGTAGTCAAATGTTATTTGTTATGTTTTTAATAATGTTACAATATATTTTTTGTTACATTTTTAATCCATGATATTAAACAATATGTTTTGTATATGATATATCGATATAATTTTTTATTGTGATTTTATTATATAAAAATATTATTAATCAAAATATCCATCATTGCATATAAAAAGTAAAATTATATAAATATCATTAAATTATACCATCAAAAAAATATTCTTTCTATACAAGATATTAATGACAACTTTAATAATTCTTATAGACAAAAAAAAATAAATAAAGAGATCAGTTTACAAATTATAAATGCTCATATTACAAAAATATTAGAGCATAACTCCTATATATGTGTTGCTTCCTAGTGAATTATAACTTGACAGGGACAACAACCATTTACTTTATGTCCAATTTCTACTCATATTTCACCCATTAGTGATTCTAAAAGAGCAACCTTGCAAAATATTAACACCAACATATGAATTCTACATATCAATTCATTCACCAAATCAATTGCTGTGAAAGAAATAATTACTTAAAACTAGGGCATTGAACTTTGTCTCCTTATCTATGGTGCTTATTATGGCCAATCCTCCAAAATATCTTGTTTTCAGATGAAGGAATATTGTTGCTCGAATTATGCTTCAACTATAAATCAATCAATCTCTCAATGTTATTAGAACTTATACAACAACACTTCAAAACCAACTCAAAACAAACTAATTTGCAACATAAAGTGTAAACTATATAAGCAAAAAGCAAAAGAAGGCAACAAACCGGTTTTATGATGAAAGAATGTCTTTACATCAATTATAAGCGGTACCCCTTTTTGAGCTTGCAAAAACGGATCTAAATTAGGTAAATACCATACTCAATAGGTGAGTATAAAGAAAGGGAGAGAAAACCAAGGGAGAAGAAATATGACAGACAGAGACGAAGAGAAACAGGGCAACTTCTAATATTACCAGCAAAGCAAAAGCTTCAACTGTTAAGATTTCCAATATAACTTCCATTATGCTTTTAGTAAATTTAGGGTCTCATAGCAATGTCATTACATGTGTTGATGATATAACATAGTTTAGTTGGCATTTCCAATGCTAGGACGCTTAAACTTTGTGGTCTTCATCAATGGCTTAGCTTTACACTTGGAAATAAATGCCTCATAAGATATAACTTTAAGCATAATCAAAGTAAAAGCAGCACAGACTGAGGCCTAAAATTCAATTTTCCAGGTTGTTCCAGAAAGTCCACGTTTGGTGTATTTTTAGTTTCTTCTCTTGAGTCATTAGCAAAGTGAAAGCTTCTCACTTCTTAACACCTGTTATTGCCTGAAAATGAATATTTTTCATACCATGACCTACTTCAGGAGAACCATGATTGAACAGTTAGTATTCAGGCCATAGACATAAACTAGGCATTTCAAGAGAGCAAAAATGATAAGTGATTCTTAAAATTGAATACGAAAATTTTATGAAACTGTTTAAAGAAAAGTCTTGTGTGGTTTGCTAATACATCACACTAAAATGGTTTTACACACTTTCACGGATTGTATTGCAAGCTTCAGTTCATTTCATCCAACATTAGTCAACAGGTGGCCAATAACAATTCATAAACAATAAGAATAAGTGTTCAGAAAAATTAAGGTAAAATACTACCAGGTGAAAGCATGATATTTCTACACCTTCACTCGACATGCCATTTATATCCTGACATTCATTTACAACATTATAGAGCAAGCTTTAGTTCAATATGATGTAGATGGAAAAAAATCTTAAGCCAAAAGTATGCATAAACTTGGAAGCCTGAACATTCCTTAACTTTATAATCAATCAAAATCCACAATTTGTTTTATTACGAAAAAGAAAAAAGAAACATGAACTTTTTTGAATGGCTAGATTCAAACACAAGGAACTAGATCCATCGTTTATTTACATTGCTTGAAGAGTAAGAGAATAAGATATCACAGGTAAAGGCCCCCAAGAACTAAATGTCAAATAAGAGACTACAAATGGAAATGATGAACCATTTCTTCATGTCATTTGTGGCAAAGAAATAGAGGAATAACATATAGAGAAGATGTCCTAAGGAAAAAGAAAGAGATACAGACAAAAACACAAAGGAAATGTAAATAATGATCAATTAATCAATGAGGTTAAAGAAAATTGAATAAGCAAAACCTTCAAGACAATGCAATATCCACAATAATCAAGTACCAAAATAAACCATGTTTAGCATCTGTACTATACATAATGCTTCACACCAATAAATAGGATTAAGGGTTACATAATAAGATCAATTTCTGGCAAGTCCACTAAGGAGAAACAAATAAGCTTCCCACATAAATCTATAACTCTTCAAAATAAAAGGTCATGCAAGTCCATGTACCATAAAAGGTGATGCAAGGAACCTTTCCCCAGCTTAGCCACAAAAATCCAAAAGGAAACTCTAGAAATGTCATATCAAGTTATCTACTTTGAGAATTCTATTATATGAAATAGTTTGAAAAAGTCTGCAGAAAGGGAATTACCTATCCGGAAATCAAATATGTTATCTTCTAAGTAACAAAATCCTCCTCGTGTTGTATAACAGAATATGTTAAGAGAACAATGCCAAAACTAAATAATTAACCAAAAAAGAAAAAGAAAACATGGAGATGTGGATTATTTTGGATCAACTAAACTTTGGAACCATCTTATACCTGCTATACACGAAATGCACCTATATCTTGGCCCAAGCATATGCAGCAGCTGGAACCTCAACTTCTTCATCACTAACCTAAAATAGTAGAAGAGGATTACGAATGGAATTTAACTTCAAAGTAAAACTGCATAGGGAAAATATGGGTGATAAACCAAGTGAAAAAACGAAGGTGTTTTCTCTGCCTAAAAAATAATAAAATTTCACACAATTGAAAGCTTCCTCACATACCCAACATTTAGTGATTTTCACTGAATTTCAGACTGCAGGATCAAGAAGAGTGTAAAACTAGCAAAGTAACTGCAATATGTGAAAGCACAAATAAACAATTTCTCCACCGAAAGTTAGAAACAAAGATTTCCAACAACTCCTTTTCTTACCTTCTAAATGATTATTTAAAGTACATTAAATAATAGAATAAGCAATGTACATGCTAAAACTAATTCCCTATGGTAGTCCTAAATAAAAAAGAATATATCATCGAATAGAATAATAATCGGTTTCAAAGTCAACAAGTATACTAATCAAGAATGGAAAACCATACAGCTGACTATCCTTCAACATTTATGTTCTTTAATATTTGAACAGAATAGGCTTGCAAACAATAGATCTATAGATATAAAACCTAAATTTTCTTAAATTTTCAGTTCGAAATTGGCCATAATTACTTATATATCAATTGGGCAAAGTAGTAAGCATTCTATATTAAAACATAGTGGCATAAGAGAGATCAAAGTAGCTCAACTGGGCAACTACAAAAGCAGAGACAATGTTGCACTGAAATTCTCTTCCACATTTCAAGTAGTCTAACAAAAAGATGGGGAAAGCAGAACAATAAGGTTGCACATAACATGCCCATAAAAAAACAAAACAGACGAGGGAGTTGCAAGACAAAACACGTTGTTGGAGAAGATAGATGAGGGAGCTACTGGAGAAAACACATTGCTGGAGTAAACAAATGACAAAGCTACTGAAAGACAAAGAAAAACGGAAAAACGCTACTAGAAGACAAAGAAAGACAGAAATAGACGAGGGAGTTGCTAGAGAAAACAGATGAGGAGCTACTGGAAAAAGATGAGGAGGAGTGTTTTAAGGTTATCAAAATGATGTTGTTTTTATTGTTCTTCTTTTTTTTACTACGGAAATATTTTTATAACAAAATCTTTTTAACTATGAAATTCTTTTTTGTAGTTGATAGTTAAGGGATCTGTGTGTTTTAGCTACTAAAAAAAATTTGTAGCGAAAGGTTTTTAGCTACAAAAATAAGTTAACAGTTAAAAAACATCGTCAAATATTATTAACTATGAAAAATATTTGGTAGCTAAAAACATTTCACTATGGAAATAAGTTCATAATTAAAAAATATCATCAAATGTTTTTAGCTACAAATATAAAATGTAGCCTATTCTAAATGTAGCTAATAGTTTTAATGTTGGAGGCAAATTGTAGCCAAAGACTATCTTTTAATTCGTAGCTGAAAAAAATTGTAGCCAATTCTGCAGTTTGTTGTAGTGTCTCCTTCTTCTCTCCTTCTTGTCTACTTGTGTTTATGAGTTTCCTTTGAATATTAAAGCATGAACTTCAATATCATACGTCTTGTTTGAAGTTCGTAAATCATAATCATATAGTTGGAAACCATTACTTAGAATATGCTTATAAAATATTTTCCTATTATATATTGTGTTCATATAGCCATCATATTTTTCTTCATATAACCACCATATTTTTCACTGTCATATTCATTACAATGTAAGCATATTATTATGATGTGGTTATTATATCATAATTCTTAATGCAAGTATTATTTCCCAAATTAACCATATGTTTTCTAAAATTAATATGCTTAATTTAAAATAACCTTCCTCTATTGAAGTATGAAATCTAATTTCTTGTTATCTTCTTTGACTTTTATTATTTTATTTTGATTTTTGACAAATATCTCTATTATATTTTTTCATTCCTTCTTATTTTCTTATTGAATCTCTTTATAATAGTTCACTTTATTATCTTTAACATTGTTAATATTGGTTTGTCTCTAGTTTCTTTGATAATGTATTGAAATTATCGTAATCACTTTTAATATAGTATGTCAGACTGTACTCTTATACTATAGGTGTTCTAAACCATCACCGTTTTCTTTTTAGTATCCATATAATTTAGTCTATGATGGATTTATATTTGTATGCTTTAATTATATTACAATGTCCTTCATATCCTTAACAGTTTTAAGTTGTTATATGAATTGGTATTGATAAACACTTTTCATGTCAACTTTTAAAACTTGTTATAGACTTGGATTTATATGTCTTTTGTCAATTATTTCTATATTAAGTCCAGAAGGATGATATAAGTTTTAGATCACTAATTTTTGAGTAGGATTATCTATTAATTTATGTTTAAATTGGTAGGTCTTTTTCTAAAAGGCATATTTTACTTATGATTGGGAGGTTGAATTCTCCACCCACACTTCTTCTTATAAACTGTCATCACCCTTGATTTCTTGTTTTATTTACTTAATTGCATATTATGCCAATTCCTTTTTTGATGTGTTTAAAACCTATTTTTACATCAAAATCTAGGAACTTTATAATCATTTCTTAAAATTGTTACATTCACTTCCCAATTCATTAGAGTCAACATATATTGATTCAACATCCATGTTTTCGACATTATCCTTATTTAGAGTAGCAAATTTGTGATTCTCTTATCTATTATTTCTTTAACTTCTTACATCAAAATCAACATAAAGAAATATTTCCACTTCTTTGATTATTTTTGACTTAAAGATTTCATCAATTGTATAATTTGCATCATTTGAATTAGATTCATTAAAATTTATTAAAACTAAACTACTTTCTGTATAGTGTGTTGGTTCTTCTTCTTTATCTAACTCAACTCTTCCCAGTCTATTATGTTTAACACTTTAAGTAGCTCCAACTTTTACATTCTTATTTAATAAGACAACCTTAAGTTTAACTTATTTAGCAACATCATTCTAGCACCTCATTTGATGTTAAGCGACATTTACTATAATAACATCAATTTTTCATTAAATTAATTAGTGCCAATTTTAACACTTATTCCAACACCATTAATATCTTCAACTGATGTAGTAATTTGATCATTTTTTTAGCAATTGCAACTTTAGCTTTTGCTTCTTACTCCTCTTTATTAACTCTTAATTTAGCACTGATTCTAGCACTAATAACAACATAAAGTGATTAAGTAAAATATGTTACAATGTTATCATATCAACACTTTCCTCACCACTAATTCTAGCCTTTGTAACTTCTCTAAGATCAATGAAATCTTTAATTTATTAAGCAACATGTGTTTCAACATCCCTAACTTCTACTTCTTACTTATCATCAACTCTAACTTCTGCATCTTCACCATGACTGGTGACAACTTCAAGTAATTAAGCAGTATCCGTTTAAGCATCTTTAACTTGTGCTTTTTTTACTTCTCATTATTAACTCTGGTTTATGTATCTGTATCAATACCTATGAAGATTTAAACGATTTACTTACATGTATTTCATCATATTCAAATCAGTTTCTTCCTTCTAGTTATCAACTCTAACTTCTACATATTCACAAAGACCAATGATAAATTCAAGTGGTTCACTGGCATGTTTTTTGGGAGATTCAATAGTTGTTTCCCGAACCTCACTATGAACTTTAAATTTTATTTTCTAGTGGATCACTATCAATTTCTAATACTTACATTTTTCTTGGAGGCTTTGTTAATAGAAATAATCTTCTTCAACATTCCGTAGTCGTCATTATACAAAGACATATCCATTATTAAACAATTGTAATTTAATATCATTGTATTGCCTAATATATAGTATTCTTTCACCAAATAACTTAATCCTTCTTTTAAAGTATTATAAGGAAACTTGTGCATAATTATTTTGCTTCTCCATAACCTAAATATTTAAAAGTATATATTAGTTAAAGCACATTTAAGTAATCTAAATCAACTCTAAAATGATATATTTTTCCCCCACATATATCATAGGTATGTAAATATATCTCTATACAAAAATTTAAATTTCATTTACATATATAGAACCATTCAATTACATTAAATTTAACTAATCAACAAGACATATGTGATCACTATTCGAAACTAAAAGATAAAATTACTATTCTAGTAAGTATTTTAGCATCTAAAATGCTTCTAAAAAATTATTACTTAAATTATCCAAAAAAAGGCAAGTATTACTTCGTATCATAAAAATTAAATAAAATAAAGACTATATTAAAATTATGATCTTCTTTATTAATTCAAAAAATTGAAGACTATAATAAAATTATGATCTTCTTTATTAATTCAAAAAATTATCAAATAAAATTTCTAATTAGCTAGGATTGTATTAATTTAATTGACTTTGAGTTTGATCAACAAACTATTTTAACTAAGTTAGGTAAATAATATATTTATCAATCATATATCATGTGACTCCTAAATTAATTAACTCTTTGTTCAAACATAAAAATTAGGTAATATCTTACACCGACTCAACTTAATGTGTGTCTTTGTCTTATAATTATAATAGTTTCAATTTATGTTGTTTAATCGTTTTAAGATGGAAATGACATTTAGTCCAGCTTGTGCATACTCCAAACTTTTATCTCTTCCTATTAGTTAACGACTTCAAACTTATAACTAAGTATAATTACTACTCTCCTTTAATTAAATATGAAGTTCAAACAAAGGTGGAACTTACATTTATTCTAAGTTATTTTAATGGTTAGATAATGTGATATCATTATTGCAACTATCTATTCTAATTAATTCATACTTATCTAGTTAATTTATAACAAGGGATAAACCCTTCCCTATAAACACTATATAATGGAATTTGATTATCAATATTTTATTCCTTCCTTCGTAGACACTCAATGTCAGAAGTTTTGTTAAGAAGATGACAACATCTCCCCTTAATATATCATCCAAAATATACTCCACTCCTTTATCACCTTGAACTTAATGCATCCACCTTTCTCTCACTTTAATTCTTCTTAAATCTTATGATTAGATAACTTCCTTTTTAAAATTTGCCTATTCTCCTTCTTTGCTCGGATAAACTTCAATTCATATAAAATAAGATTATAATATGAAATAAATGATGACTATTATAATCGATGTTAGAGTTTAATAAGAATGAAATATGGAACAAATCAAATTTGTCATATTTAATGTTAGAATTTAATTATTATTCAACTTATGAATTGAATATATTACTTAATCAATTACTCCGATTTTGAGATATATTTATAAATGACATTTTAAAAAATAATAAATATATTAACAAAAGAGAAATATATGACTCTAATTTATATATTACTTATACATTTATGTGTGCATGAGTGTGTGCAAGTCATTTATAAAACTAATGTTGATTGGGTGATGAATACATTTGGATGGTCAAATTGGTAATTCCATTAACTTTACAAATGTCTATTGCATATCCAAGTACAAAAAAGTTAGTCTAAGTTTTGATACATGTAAATGTCTTGGTGGTTAATTAGTTTCAAAGTTATCACATAGTAATATTCTTCATGTATGATAGATACACTTAAAGGTCAATGAACGAATAACACATTCTTCTATATTCTTTATCTTCTCTCTACAGTATATATATTTTTCCTTTTATACAATCTTCTCTTCTTGCTTCTGTTTTGTGCTCTCTAAACCACACAATTAAAGTTTGTACTTGACATAATTTTTGTTAATGTTGAGATTGACAACGTATTTAAAGTTAGTTCAAGTGATATCAAGATTTAGCCATTTAGGAGATTCTTAGTTTGAACAATTAAGCCCTGATCTCTTTCTGAAACAAAAGGAAAGGGGTTTTCCAGGAAAGATTTTCGATCATCAAGAAGCAGGAGTTATAGGAGTTTGAAGAACAATTTCTTGGAGTAAACCTTCGAGCACATTAATGATGGAACTCAGTTTTTGCAAGCTAGTGAAGATGGGGTTGTGAGGATGAAGCTGGTCACGAGAAAACAAGACGTGGAGCAAATGATGGAGATGGTGGAAGTGCGTTTGAATCTTGTAAAAATAGAGCATCTTTCGAGAGTCACGAAGGAAAGCAAGCAACACTCATAGATTCTTACTAGTTTTTCTCAGGAAAACTGGTCGGTTTATCTTATAGGGGTTATAAAACACCAACCAGACCGAAAATCAAGTTGGTTCATATTTATTCCAGTAAAATCATCCAATCCGATCTGATTTTTAAATCATTGACAAAATCAATTTCATTTTACCTTCATCTATACAATCTTATCCTTTTGGACCTTCATGTCTCTTATATTTGTGAGTTAGTAACTTGAGACGTCTTTACTAAAGTACTTAATCATATTAATTATCTCTATACTAATCTCTGTTCCTTGAATAATTCCTTTGATTATGGATAAATTATTTGTAACTTGTCCTAGTCACTTTAAAGCCTTTCAGGTGGCCTTATATGAATTAGGATAACCTCCTTCTCTCTTTCTTGTCTTTTTTAATTTGCTTGCTTGCTTTGAATAAAAACCTGAATTTCAATATCATGTGTCTTTTTTGGAGTTCGTAAATCATATTTACATCATAGGAAACCATTTCTTAACATATACTTGTAAAAATATTTTTCCATTATATATTTAGGTCCATATAACCATTATATTTTCCTCTGTCATATTTAGTACAACACAAGTATATTAATATGGTATACTTATTATATCATAATTCTTAGTGCAATACTGTTTCCCAAATTAACTACACATTTTCTACGGTTAATGTGCTTAATTTAAAATATCCTTCCTCTATTGAAGTATGAAATCTAATTACTTGCTAACTTATTTGACTTATTTGACTTTGATTTGATTTTTGGACAATATGTCTATTATATTTTTTCATTCCTTCTTATTTATCCCTTGTTTCTTTTATATATGTATTGAAATTATCACAATCGGTTTTAATGTATCATATCATTTTTCTCTTATACTAAGGGTGTTCTAAACCACCATTATTTGCTTTTTAATATCTATATAATCTACTCATATGATGAATTTATATTTGAATGCATTAAATGTTCTTCATAGCTTTAATGGTTTTAAGTTGTTGTATAAATTGTAATCGGCGTGTTTAACGTAGCATCTTTGTTTAACACTTTTCATGTCAACATTGAAGACTTATTGTAGCTTTAGATTTGTATGTCTTCTTGTCAATTATTTCTTTATTGAAGTCCTAAAGGATAATATTCCCTTTAGATCACTAATTTTTAAGTAGGATTGTTTATAAATTCATGTTTAAATTGGTAGGTATTCATCTAAAAGTCATCTTTTACTAATGATTAGGAGGTATAGGTCCTCTATACACATTTATTTGTACAAAATTCTATCACCCTTGATTTCTCATTTTTTTGACTTAATTGCATACTAGGCCAATGCCTTTTTGAATATATTTAAAACCTATTTTTGTATTAAATTGTATGAACTTACAATCGTCATGTAAATTGCACTTGAATTGTTACATTTACTTTCCAATTCATTAGGGTGAACATATATTGATTTAATATCCATGTATCCTACATTATCCTCACGCACAGTAGTAGATTTATGATCCTCTTATCTATTATTTCTTTAACTTGTTGCATCAAAATCAACATAAAGGAAAATGTCCACTTCTTTGGTTATTTTTTACTCAAAGAATTCATTAAATGTATCATTTGCATCTTCTAAACTAGATTCATTAAAATTACTAAAACTACGCTACTTTCTTTATAGTATGTTGGATCTTCTTCTTTATCTAACTCAACTCCTCTTACTCCATTATCTTTAACACTTGAAGTAGCTCCAACTTGTACGTTCTTATTTGATAAGCCTTAAGTTTAATTTGTTTAGCAACATCAATTCTAGCATCTGATTTCAACCTTTTCTTCTTCATTAAAGTAATTAGTACCAATTTCAACACTTATTCCAACACTATTGATATCTTCAATTGATGTAGTAATTTCACCATTATTTTGGCAACTTCAAATTTGTTTTTTCTTCGTACTCCTCTTTATTAACTCTTACTTTAACACCAATTCTCACACTAATAACAACTTAAAATGATTGAGTAAAATATGTTTCAATGTTATCATATTAACATTTTTGTTTTGTTTTCCTCACCATAATTGTAACCTTTACATCTTTACTAAGATTAATGAGAACTTTAATTAATTAGGCAACATATGTTTCAGCATCCTTAGCTTCTACTTCTTACTCGTCATTAACCCTAAATTCTACATCTTTGCTAGGAATGGTGATAACTTCAAGTAATTGGGCAATATGTGTTTATGCATCCTCAGCTTGTGTTTTTTCCTTCTCACTATTAACTCTGATATATGCATCTTCATCAATATCTATGCCTATTAAGATGATTTACTCATATGTATTTCATCATCTTCAGCTCAGTCTCTTCCTTCTAATCATTAACTCTAACTTCTACATATTCACCAAGACTAATGATAGATTCAAGTAGTTCATTAACATTTTTTTAGGAGCTTCAACAATTGTTTCCTATTCCTCACCATGAATTCTAAATTTTGTATTCAAGTAGAGAACTTTCAATCTACAACACTTAGGTTTTCCTTAGAGGCTTCATTGGTAGAAATAATCTTCTTCAACATTTCATAGCCATCATTATACAAGGACACCTCCATCATCAAACAGTTGTATTTTAATATCAAGTATTGCTTAATACATAGTATTCTATCACTAAACAACTTAATTCTTCTTTAAAAGTATCAAAACGAAACTTGTACATAATGATTTCCCTTCTCCATAAACTAAATATTTAATAGTATATATTAATTGGAACATGTTTAACTGATCTAAATCAACTCTAAAATGATACATTTGTTCTCCCATATATATCATAGGTATGTAATTATGTCTCTATACTAAAATTAAATTTTACTTATATTTGAAAAACCATTTAATTACATATAATTTAACTAATCAATCAATATACTTTGAATGAGCATGCATTAATATACTTTAACCATTAAAAGTAAAATCATTTTGTAAGATTACAGGAATACTAAAATATTAAACAAAATAGCATTGAGCATTAGGTTGTTACCATATCAAACATATCAAATGACTAATTTATATCCATTTCATTATACATTTTAAAACAAGTTTGTGTTGGAAAAGGGAACTAAATGTACAAATATATGAAAATCTTAATCCTAAAATGAAGACATATGTGATCACGTTTTGAAACTAAAAGATAAGTTACCATTCTAGTAATCTTGTTAGCATCCAAAAAGCTTCTTAGAAAAAATTATTATTAAATTATCTAACAACCAGAAAGCTTAAAAGAGCAAGTATTATTCATACCATAAAAATCAAATAAAATAAAGACTTTAATAAAATATTTGATTTCTCTTAATATTTTTAAAAAATTATAGCCTTCTCTCTTAATCAAAATATTATATAAATTTCCTAATTACTAGGATTCTATTAATTTAATTGACCTTGGGTTTGATCAACAAACTAATTTAACCAAATTTGGTAGATGATACACTTATCAATTATATATCATGTGACTCCTAGATCAAATAGGTAATAACCCTATTCAAATATATCATATATGTTATTTCTAATCATGCCTTTTAATTTTATATTATCATGATTTTGCTCATTCATATTACATACATTTAGTTAAGTAAGAATCATTAATTTAAAACTAAAACATATTCAAGTCACCAGGGCCTTGACTTTGTTTAATAAGTATTATAATACATGGAAGTATAACTTTATACTTACATAATATAAGGAAACAATTACATTTTTAAAGTGTACTTGATATTTAATTGATAAATTTTAAAATTTAAAACTTTTAGAGCTCATCAAAATTAACATTATTTCATTATACTAATTAGATCTAATAAAATCTAATTATGAAAGAAAATCCTTTAAAATGTTGCTTAATTATCATTATTGATTTAATAATTAATTTAATATAATAACTCAACTCTTGAGATTAAATTAAATACGAAAATGGTTCCTAATAAACTTTAACATTTGGAAACCACCATTACTCAAATAAAAAAAACTTTTCAATTGTTATTAGGAATCCAAATTAATTTAATCTTAGTCTTATGAGGAAAATCAAATTTTCAAATATTTTAATAAGACTTTAAAAAAAGTCGAAACTCAATTTGACATGGTTAGAAGTCAATAGCTAAAACTTGATCTTGACTGGACAACAAAAGTTGGCTTTTGAGCTTAAAGGCTTGCCCTCGCCTAACTTAAATACGCTCGAGTTTTGGCTTGAAGCTCAAATTTTAGCTTGATGCCAAGTTAGACCTTGAATCAAGTTTAGGTCTACAAAAAATTTTAGGCTAGTCTTGACCTATTCTCAACCTTAATTTTTAAGGTTTTAAAACAAATTAATAGTTGTCTAATATATCTAGTGAAGAATTGAATGCATTAAGATGTTAACTTCACGTGCTAGACACATCTGCTACAAACATAAAAAATATAATGACATAAATTTTCAACAATAGCAATTAAAATTAGTCTTCAATGTTTATAAAGTTAAAAAATCAAACAACTAATCAAGTTAAACAAATAAATAAAGCTTTAATATCTTTATTGTGAAATTAACCATGATTAAATCACGTGCATAAAGAAATAGTTCTTATATTTTTTTAATGGATCACTTTAGTAGAATAACTTGAAACAATAATCAAAAAATAAAATGGCTAAAGACAAACTTGAGTCTAAGTATATTACATAACTTTTTCTTCTTGGACGAGAGACTTAATTATGAAGTTGTTTAATTATTCTTCCTCTAATAATATCCATGAAGAAAAGAAAGAGAAGACTAAATTATACTAATTGAATGCAAATTAAGTCCTAAATTGTAAGTATAGTCTAACTCTAACTATATAATTATAATCTAACCTTAATAGATTAAAATATCTCACATTTAGTCCTTGAAAATTTTCAAATTTACAAGTAAGTCCAATTTAATTCAAATTAAATTTTTTCTCTTTAATTGCTGAATACATATAACCCATTAGATTCTAATATATAGATAATAATTATAAATTATAATTAAATTCATAATTAGATTAATTAAAACTTTTTAAAATTGATCTTTACTTTTCTAACTAAATTTATAATCATAGAGCAAGATTCGCCTTTAGTAATATATCATAACTACCAAAATAAATTGACTTAACATATTCACCCATAGATATAATGTACAATTTAATCCTTTTATCATCAAATATTTCAATTGGACATAAAATATAAAATTGATGTTTACTCTACATTAATTCTAATTATATTTGTTGTTACAAATTAATAATTGATTTATGATTAATTTTTGAAAACAACATTTTCAAATCTTAATTACTATGGCTAGAAAATTTCCAAATTATTCGAATAAAAAATAGAATTTGAGTAATAAATCATTTATTAACTCATTAAACTATTTTCATATAATTCGCACTATATCCAAATAGTACCGATTGAGATATTATAAATATAATCATTATATAACTATCAAGATATTCACAAACACACGTTTAAATCTCATAATTACAATAATTTAATTATCATTTTTAATATTAAACATTAAATATAATTAATAAAAGGTATATAAAGATAAAAATGTCCTTGTTAACTAAATAACTTATGTCATACATGAATTACAACCAAGGTGGAATGACTTATGCATAAAATAACACTAGGTGGGCACAAAGATGTTTCATCTTAAGCCTAATTGTCATATACAGTAAGTTTCTCACCCTCTGCGTGCGAAATTGCTCTCCAGCCACAGACTGCAATCTGCATTGGCAAGTCTAAGCTGCGTTGACAGTTGTAAGGAGATACAAATGAGGACTATGCTCATCACCTTACACTGCAAAAGGACCCATATCCTCGGAAAACGCAAGTGGTACTGCATTTTCAAGTCCAAAAATGAATTTTGAGTATAAGCAAAAATTCTCTGAGACACCTGCTGTTGAAACAACTGAGAAGGAATGGTGCGAGCATAAATTAAATGTAATATCAGTTGACAAGCTGCTACAATTTGAATAGTCCTGATTTATGAAAATGAAATTACCAATAGAAGGAGATGGTATGGTAACAAGGATGTTATTGGCTTTAAGTAAGCATCACATCCCACAGGAAGTCACCTAAATAATCTCTTTCAAAGAAAATTCTTGTTTCAGAACTTATCAACCATTTGTCAGACCTAATTTGATTGTCAGAAAATTACAATTAGAATGCCAAACTTCAGCCAATGGCCCAATTTGAAAGATCAAAGGAACTGGCTACTGTTTTTTTCCCATTCAATACACCATTCTCGACACTGCTATCTATCAAAGTCATGATAAGGTACTTCCACCATGGGCTTGGGGACTGAACGTCCCCCAAGATCCTCTGGAAAGAATTCGAAGTCAGGACCAAAGTTAAACTTGACCACACAATTTGGCTGATTTGGAAGGGTATACATTGAAGCAGCTGGGTAATAGCGACCACCATATAAATCTTTGAAAGCAACCCCTTGAGACACACCATTTCTATAGAAAGATATCTCACTTCCTGCATGGCAAGACAAGAACATGACCACAAAGTGAATTGCTACTTCCAACCAGCAGAGAGAACAAAATGTAGGCTTGCATTCTCAATTCATACAAGGATCAACAATGACTTCATAAAACATTATGACAAACATAAACAGATATATACATCATAGACACACAGTCCACATAACAAATTGGTCAACAAACAGTGCAATTTAAAATGAGAATGATATAGAGTCATCAATCAAAAGCTCACAGCAACCCCAGAAGCAGAGATATGTTTGGTTTAATGGTTAATGGCCTCTTTCAAATGCAGGAGTTAGGAACACCATTTGGGATTTGGGTAAACTTGCTGGACAGTGAACCAAAAAGAAATCCATGTTTCAAGAGCAACAAAAGAGTAGGTGAATATTATTCTTCCAGGTAATGAATTACTAGAAATCCAATCACTATAGATGGTTTTCCACATGTTAACTAATCTTATAAACAGTTCACAAGTTAAAACGAGGGTTGCCAACTTGTCACTGGGTTGAACAGGCTGTACACAAACAAACGTATACAGAGCAGGTTAAGACAGATTGAGAAAGACGGGACTCAAAATATTCTTGAGCCTCTCCTTAATCTTGCAGAACAAACATTTCCAACTGCTCTGAGAGATCAATTATGTATATTCCATTGTTGTGCTCACAGTCTTACTTGATAATATGCAATATAATTTCACAGGATGAAGAAGCAAAGCTATACTCCAAAGGGAAAAAAATGAAAGGTCCTAAGAAGTCTATACCACAGATGAACAGTCACGCTCAAAGCCATTTATATTTTATTAAAGGCATAATATGAAAAGTATTTGTATTAATCCAGCCCTTCGTATTTTGGTACCTTCCAATCTAGAAACATTACAACACTTAATGAATCTGAACTAGCTTCAAGACTTAAGAAATGATTAAGTTTACTGTGCTACTTGTTAAGCCAAGTTCACCTCAGCTCCTGATTGTTACGTATGCCATATGTGAAAGCAGAGACATTCAGAAGAAAGCAACTTGACAAAAGTGATTCAATCGTAAGTTCATGACAAGCAATTGACTGCTTAAAAGGCCGTCAACTGGTGGAACTTCCAAGAACTTGAACTGACTTGGACCCAACATGGCCTTAAGGTGCATCTTAACGTATATCTCATCATAATCTTCACAAAGACTCAGCCTAGAAACATTCCAACACATAATAATCCAGAACTAGCTTCAAGACTTGAGAAAATGATCAAGTTCACTATGCTACTTGTCAAGTCAAGTTCACCAGTTCTTAATTGTTAAGTATGCCATATGTGAAAGCAGAGACATTCAGAAGAAAGCAACTTGACAAATGTGATCAAATGTTAAGTTCATGACAAGTAATTGACTGCTTAAAAAGCCGTTATCTGGTGGAACTTCCAAGAACTTGAACTGAATTGAACCCAACACAGCCTTAAGGTGCACACTAGCATATATCTCATCATAATCTTCATAAAGACTCTGGGACAGGACATGGAAGGACAAGACAAGTGCTTTTGGAAATACCAGATAACCATCCTTAAATCCATCATAATTACTAGAAATGAACCTACACCACACCAATCTAGTTGCTCATCTCTGAGTTACCAAAGGACTTTTAGTTTTCTGAGCACTTAAAAATTGGCATATTGAGTTGCACCACAATTGAGATGTCTAGAGTACCTATATTTATTATAGTGCTATCCGGGATTCAGATACAAGAGGAGAAACGGATGTCTGTAATATCTTTGCAATCAAGATATAAGTTTAAGCATAGGCACTAACCCCTTTAACAGTCCTCAATGCAAATTATCACCAACTACTTGACATGAGAAAAAAGAGGCATTGAAGAGAACTCCTAAGTTATCAGCCTATGGCAATAGAAATAATTTAAAGTAAAAGAACACGATCCAAAGGCCATATAACAATGCTCTAGCCAAAGGGCATTCCAGATTATGAAAAAGCAAATATAGTAAATTCATAACAAGAA
>JAOQMM010000008.1:16151116-16161179 GCA_027563515.1 Erythroxylum platyclados | reverse complement strand
AAGGCCATATAACAATGCTCTAGCCAAAGGGCATTCCAGATTATGAAAAAGCAAATATAGTAAATTCATAACAAGAAGAAGATTTCAAGAACAAGTAATTTACCAGGCACAATCTTAGGAGGATCATCCTTGGCATCAGGAGCACGGACGTACCTCTGGCCCTTATACCAAACTAAATGAGGAGGCTTTGGTGTATACAAACTACCTTCTGGTAAATTAATGTAAAAACCAATAACATCTCCTTCCTTATAACCTTCCTCCCCATATTTCTCTCTTAACGCCTTGTGCACTTTACTACCATCAATATCTCTATACCCGAAACTATTAGCATCATATCCAACAGGTGCCTGCAAGTCACCTTTCTCTGTAGACCACCCAAGACGCGTATGCCCAGTTTCTCCCAAGTTGACAACTTTAATCTCGAAGTACCACGCCCCTTCACAAACACCTCTTGTAGCCCTCACCATTCTATACCCTTTCGTACTTCCAGCGCTCATCCTATCTTCACTCAACTCAACCTTCTCCGCTTTGTACACTTTGGACAAGCAAATTTTCATGTCGGGACTATCATCACTCCTGTCCGGGAATCTTGGGACCGGTGTGATCAACACTTTTTCTTCGGCAGGCGTGTTTTGTGTATTGGGTTTCGATTTTTTCTTCCCTTTACGTGTAGATCTCGATACCCACACATTGTTGCTGTTCTTTTTCTTCGATTTCTTCTTTGTAGCCGTCTGTGTTGTCGTTGTTGGCACCTTGGTTTTATTTCCTACATTGCTCTCACCATTGTTACAGTCATCTTCTTTGGCCTTCCCCTCCTCAATTGGTGTCTCCGGTTCTTGTTGGCAATGATTAGTGAGTGAAGATAGTTGCTTTTGCTTTTTGGGAGGTGGGTCTTCGTCGTCATCGTCGTCCTCATCCTCCTCCTCATCAAGCTCGTCAGTTTTCTGAGATCTCGGTGTTCGTTTCTCAGTGTCGTTGGACGTAGTTGGGTCGGATTCAGACAGAGATTCGGAGACTGACACAAAGTGGTCTTGTTGTTGTTTCTTAGTTAAATCCTGGTTCTCGATCGCTTCTAAGCCATTGTGGGTTGGTTGTGGGTCGTTTCGCTGTTGGGGTATTTCAGAAGACGTAGCACTGGTGGTGGGTAGCTGCTGTTGTTGTTCATCGTCCTCTTCCTCCATGTAGGTGGCTTTAAGAGAGTCCATACCGAAAAGGGTTTTCTTCAGAGTTGCGAATTAAGCATCTAACCTTGAGATTCAGCGACGGGGACAAGAGTGGCTAAGGCGAAGAAGAAGCAGAACAAGAAGAAAAAAGAAAGAAAGAAGAAGCGTGGATTGCTTCTTCCTTATTTTTCTCCTTTAGAATGGGATTGGATTGGGTCCCTAGTTGGGTTTTCAAGTTGGATCAAAGCAAAACTGTTCAACTATAGAATTCTACTTGAACCCAAACTTGTGAAAGTTGAAATTTAATTCCAATCGTATTGCATAAACAGAAATTGGCCTGCTCAGTATAAACCTCAAAGTAGAGGGCTAAGGTTGAGCCCATTTGTAAAATTATAAATGAAATGATTTGATTTTGTTTAATGGAAGAACAAGATCTTTAACTTTATTGCTGTCAATGTCATCCCATCTAGTCAACTCGGCGCACAAAGGCCATGAGTTGACAATGGATGAAGACAAGTACTCTCCCAACTACTTTGGAAAGATAATTCACACGTAATTTACGGATTTACTGTTAAGAAAGAAAACATTTTTCAACATTCACAATCAGTACATGTTGTCTAAGCTTCCACGTATGCGTCTCCTAAGTCTTTCTTTATAAGGGTCAAATCAGGGTGTGTGGGCAATTAGTGGTCCGATTAAGAAATGATTGATAGGGAATCATGCGTTACAACATCCATGACCAAATCATGCAGAATCTACTTTGTAAAGATAATGGGAAAGTCACCACAATACCATATTCCAAAGTTCTAATAAAACATCTTGTGTATTTGTAGGATAGTTGTTGGAAAACTGTTGGTTCACACTTCCTCGTCAACTACAATGCCACTTTTCTTGAGTTGGATGCTTTGGCTTTTGGTCAAACTCAAGCGACAGTCCAATCACACGGGTCAAGTGTTGAATTTCATGTACATTCAATTTCCATTCCTTTTGGTCATATATGGGGTTGTAGCCGAATATCATGAATTGAATTCCATCAAACAAGTATAAGACTTTCGTGGTTGTAGTCAAAAATTTAATTAATTTATTTTTCAATTAATCTATAAATTTAAATTTTGTTAAAAAAGAAAATATTAACATTGTTCAACTACATCTTATGACACCACAAAAGACGTCAAAAGATTTAGAAGAATGGTTTTTCACAAGGGCAAGATTCTTGTATTCATCAATTAAAAATTGAGATGACTAATACCTTGCAATATGACATGATTGTTTTAGCATATTGCACCAAGTTAAGGAAATTTAAGATGAAGTCAACACTTGTTAACAAATTTTAATGTATGATTGAGGGCTTGTGACAACATCCTATAGTTCCTTTTTTATTGTCTCATGTCTATGCACTAGCATCATCCATGACTAATAATGCAAATAGAATTAGCGATAATCATAAATCCATAAACAATCATGATATATCTAAATTATTTTGTGAATATTGCAAAATGATAACATATGATTATATCACAATCTCAATCACATTATTTTTCTGTTACTTAAAAGATAAACATTATTTTCAATATGCTTCAATCTTTTTAGTTTTATATTCTTCCTTATCTCATTTATCTACAATTGTATACATTAAGGTCTTCAAACTTCTGTAAACACATAGAAAAATACAATATAATACACTTTCTTTATTGTATCAAAGCCCACTTTAAGCATATCATTTTTTTGGGTACCACAAACAACAACACAAAATATTCTCAAAAGCAACAACAACAATTTGACAGTATCATTCAGTGGCAGACACTAACCTACCTATACTACCATTCAACCAAATTACAAGCTTTCTCACTACATCATTAGATTCTACAAACTATCTTGTTTAGAGAAATCAAATTCAAGCTATTTTAATTGCCTCTAACCTCATCGGTTATATAGATGGCTCTATCTCACTAGAAGACGCAGCTTTAAGTATGGAATCCCCATCTCCAGAATACACCAAATGGCAAAATTTTGATTGACTCATTTACTATTTTCTTACCGTATCTCTTTCACACTTAATCGCACAACTAGCTCCCAGTTAATGGCACGACTAACTCCTAGCTATCACATACCCTGTGAACTTTGGCTTAGACTTGTAGACCATTGCATGCAACAATCAACTTCATAATTCTCTCTTTTCCGTTGCAAACTGCACACGTTGAAGAAAGGCTCAAGCACCATTATTGATTTTCTTTTACTCATCTCAACAACTGCAGATGAGTTAGCGGTTATTAGTGAGAAAGTTTCTAATGACGATCTGGTCATCTTCACCTTGCCATACGATAATGACAGAAATTAAGTATAAAGACATCTCACTTACATTTCTTGAGCTTCAAGCAAAGCTTTTACTTCATGAACAATGATTGCTTTCGTATCACTCACCTCTACTGCAAGAAGTAGCTCTCTTTATCTCTCACAACGGTGGCATCACTCATAAAGAGCACGGGGTAAAGGTGGAGGTAGAAATCATAGGGGAAGGCATGACACTTCTCAACATATTTCGTGGGTCTAATTTAGTTGGGTCTCTACTCTGGTAGGCTGACAAATCTCTTGGCCTCCTCATTCTTTTGGACCCGTCAGCAATAGTGGTCCATCTAGCCAGACTCATGGACCCATTAATTGTCAAACACTTCGAGCCTATTTTTACACATTTAGCCTAAGTTTCAAATATTGTTTCATTTAATAAGTCCAATAAACCACCCACATAGTGTCAAATTTGTTGGAAATGAGGCCATATTGTTGTCCACTATCGTTTTTGATACTCTGAGTCTTATAATCATCAGTATGGTTCTAGATATGTTAATAATAATCTTTCTGCAACATTCATTGCCATAAACATTCAACCTGAACTAGATACTTCACACTTCAACTACATTACTGTGGTTGAATGGTTACTGGATAATGGTTCCATTACCCACATGACTCCTAATCCTCACATTTTGGAATTTATTTCATTGTATGACAAGTCCAACAAAGTAGTAGTTAGTAATGACCAAACCCTTCCTATTTCCTTTACTTGTACATTAACTATATCTACTTCCTCTTGCCCTCTCTATCTTTGTGATATTTTGATTATTACCCATCTTACCACAAATTTGTTGTCTGTTGCAAAAAAAATTTCTGAATCGTATCTTAATGAATTTAATCCATTTGGTTACATTGTGAAGGACCTTCAAACCAAAATACTGCTTCCCGCAAGATCCATCCATAATAACCTTTACCCTTTGAAGATTCCATCACATTTTTGCAATTATGTTTCTCTCAATGCTACCACTGCTTCCCTAGATCTGTGGCATCAACATGTTGATCATCCATATCGCTCTATTTTTCTAGTTATCTTTTGTTTTACCCCGTTAAATCTAATGTCATTAATTCTTGTACTTCTTGTGTTAAAGGAAAAAGTGTTTGTCTTTCATTTTCATTACTATCTCATCTTTCTACAAAGCCCTTACAACTCATTCATATTGATATTTAGGTACCTTCTCCATCTCTTTCTTTGTCTAGTTATCAGTACTCTATTATCTTTTTTGATAATTTTAGTTGATTTACTTAGCTTTTTCCCTTCGTTTAAAAGTCATATGCCTTGCTATGTTTTCAAACCTTTAAAACAACAACTGAAAACATTTTTTCCACCATTATCAAAACTTTTCAATGCGATGGAGCTCCTGAACTCATCAATGATGCCTTTGCTTAATATCTTACTACCAATAACATCACTTATTATATCTTTTGTCCTTATACTCCTTAATAAAATGACCTTGCAGAATGTAAAATTTTCCATATTACTGAAACAGGTCTTACCCTTCTTTTGCATACCTCTGTTACTAAATCCTTTTGTTTTAAAGCCTTTTCTACTGTTGTTTATCTCATCAGCCTCTTACCTCACCTATTCTTAATAATTAACCTCCTCATGAAACACTTTTCCACATCAAACCTAATCTCTCTCATCTTCGAGTCTTCAGATGCACATGTTTTCTCCTTCTAGGCTCCACCCGTGCTGATAAATACATCCCTAAATTAACTCCCTTTGTTATCCTAGGCTACTGCTCCAATTACAAAGGATATCGTTGTTTTGATCCTTAAACCTCTAAACTTTATATTTCTTGTCATGTACGTTTCCTTAAACATGATTTTTACTATTCCAACCTCTCTTTTAATGCTTCACCTTCCACTTCCACTTCTTCTGCTTTCTCCTTACTTTTACCTTTTAACCATTCCCTTACTCACATTGCTTCTCTACCTTCACCTACTCTTCCACCACTATTCTATCATCCTATGGTCACCCACACACGTGATCACATGCATCCCTCAATCTTTTTATGATTATATCACCTATTCCACGCTTATCACCACTTTTACCACTTCTGTCCCCACATCTTTCACTCAAGCCAATAAATTTCCAATTGGTGTCAAGTTATGCTTGATGAGTTCACCGCTCTCCATCGCAATCATACTTGGACTCTTATTCCTTCTCTACCAATCACTAACATTGTTAGTTGTAGATAGGTGTTTCATACCAAGCAAAATCCTGTTGGCTCCATTCAATGCCATAAAGCTTGTATGGTGGCTAAAGGTTATCATCAAACTTAAAGCATTAATTACACTGATACCTTTAGTCCTATTGTCAAACCCACTAGCATTCGCATTGTTCTCACCCTTGCTTTATATCATAATTGGACCATTCACTAACTTGATGTCGACAATGTCTTTCTTCATGGTCGTCTCTAAGAACAAGTCTTTATGTCTCAATCTCCTGGGTTCACAGATCCTAACTATCCTTATCATGTTTGTCATCTCTATAAAGCTCTGTATAGCTTAAAAAAAGCTCCTCGATCTTGGTTTTACAGGTTGAGTAAAAAACTTCTTGAACTTGACTTTATTTCATCAAAGTTTGACACTTCTCTGCTTATTCATACCACCTGGACCCACACAACCTTTGTCTTAGTTTATGTGGATAATATCTTGGTTACAGGTTCTTCATCATTATTCATTACAGCTCTAATTCATGATCTCAACACCACTTTTTCCATTAAAGACTTGGGTCCACTTCATCACTTCTTAGGTCTTGAGGTCATTACTATGCCCACTGGTCTTTTACTCACTCAAACCATATATACCAAAAATCTTCTTCTTCGAACTAGTCTCTATAATTTTAAAACTGCCAACTCACCCATTACCCCTACTTTTCCTTTATCTAAAAATCATGGCCATCCCCTTCCTGATGCTACTGAGTACCGTAGCACTATTGGTGCTCTCCAATATCTCTATCTCACTTAACCTGACATTCAATTTTTTGTCAACAAAATCTCTCAGTTCTTACACTGTCCTACCAATGTTCATTGGACCATAATCAAATGGAATTTACGATATCTTTGCTTTGCACCTCCTCATGGCATTCATTTTAATAAATCATCCTCTCTCAACCTCTATGCTTATTGTGATGTTGATTAGGCTAGTTGTCCTGATGATCGTCGTTCTATATCTAGATACTGCATCTTTCTTGGTTCCAATCTCATCTCTTGGACTGCTAAAAAAAACCAATAGTTGTTCGATCCAGTACTGAGGCAGAATATAAAAGTATTACTCTTACAGCCACAAAACTTTGTTGGATCACTTCACTTCTTGGTGACATCGACTTATCTCATTCAAACGTACACTTTTGGTGTGATAACCTTGGTGCTACTTTTCTTGCCTCTAATCCAGTCTCTCATGCTCACACAAAGCACATTAAGATCGACATTCACTTCGTTCGAGATCTAGAAGCAAACAATTCACTATACATTTTACATATATCCTCTATTGATCATATTGCTGATGTTATAACAAAAGCTCTATCTTTGTCCGTATTCCAACGTCTTCGAGACAAACTCGTGATTACACATCATCATAGGTTTGAGGGGGGGCTGATAACATATGATTATATCATAACCACAACCACATTATTTTTTTGTTACTTAGAGATTAACATTGTTTTTAATATGCTTCAATCTTTCTAGTTGTATATTTTACCTTATCTTATGTATCTACAGTTGTACATATTAAGGTCTTTAGACCTTTTGTAAATACATAGAAAAATACAATAAAATTTACTTTCTTCAACAAAGGACTTAAAACCCTAAAGACAATTATTTTGAATTACATGGTGATCTAAAGTGGCGGGACAAAAATAATCAGTAAAATTAAAATTGATTTTCCCATTTTTTTGTAATATTGTGAAAAGAAGTCCTAACTCCAAATTGTTCAAGAATAGTGGCTCTTAGTACATCTGAAATGCTATGTAATTTATAACTAGTTGGACATAACCCTTAGCTACTAGTAAGGAATAAAAGATAAGAGACTAAAAAAAGCGAAAAGTTTGTTACTCAACAACCCCTCATTAAGTACATGTAAAGTAAATTCCTTTTATCTTGATTTTAACTACTATTTTTAAATAAAAATTGGGAAAATAAGATGGTCAAATAGAGGGAGAGACGACTCAACCATAAAAGATCAGCATTACTATAGGATCTCTTTATCCTTTTCAATAAGAGCCTTCAATTTTATGCCCTCTGTCTCATCAAAGTTTACACCACTTTTTTTAATCCTATCATCAACTTTTATTTCGAATATCATTTTCATACAAATCAAACATATCTTTTAAGTTAAGATTTAAATTTATTTACACCCAAAGCCTTATGACATAGTTAAAATAGCTCTAAGTATTTTATTTTAAAGTTAAGGCCAAACCATAAACTCTTAGGTACTTAAATACATGTTTTATTTTCTTTATTCAACTTGCTTTTATTTACCTCAAACCAAGTTTCTTTTCTTTTTTTTAAGCACCAAATTTGCATAATCCCTTCAAACCTAGGTAAACGACTAAACAGTTAAAATAAGGTGTCTAAAACCTTCTCTATAGTATACTTAGATCCCAAACTCAATTTTTTTAATAACTCTTTTGTTCATTTTTCTCAAGTTTTTTTATCTTTCCTTAATAAGGTAATGACTTCATTACGTATTTTATTTGACATTTGATTTTCATTTCTATTTAAGGCATTTGAAAATGCCAGTGACACTTTTATTTATGATTATCCTCTCATGGTAACCTCAACATGTCTTTCTTATGACAAAAAATTGATATCTTCTTTTTGTGATTTCCAAGTTGATTTGCCAAAAAGTAATAGATCTTCTCCCACCTCTTCCAATCATGTCTCCTAAGGTACATATTATTCTTTATCTCAATTTATCCTATATTCCAAATTGACTAGTTTTTTTAATTTTGGCTATCACTCAACATGTTAAACAAAAGTCCTACAAACATCTATTGGCAAGAGGTAATAAAAAGGAATTAGATGCACTTGAGCATAATCATACATGGACCTTAGAATTATCCTTTAGAAGGAAAACCATTGGTTCCAAGTGGGTTTGCAAAATAATGTATCATTTTGATGGAATGATTGAGTTATCTATGAGGCTAGCTTAGAAGCCAAATGTTATATGCAAGTTGAAAGGCTTAATTACACCAAAAAATTGTGTAATAGTTTCCAAACTTATCATGGTGAGAACTTTATTGGTAGTGAAAGTTGCTAAGTTATGAGAATTACACCTACTTGACTTCTATAAAGCAATTTTTCATGGTTTAGAACAATGAATGAAGAAGTATATATGACATTGGACCCTAATTACTTGTCTTCGAATGATGATTGAGTGTAATGTCTTCATAAATCTCTATATGGCTTGAATCATACGTCTTACAAATGGTATGCCAAAATTTCTATTATCGTCATTAAATTTTAGAAAATTTGGCTTTACCTATTCTAAAATGATTATTTATCTCTTTCTATATCACAAACGTGCCTCATTCATTTTATTACCTTTATATGTAGACGATGTTATTATCACTAGCAATAACAATACCCATACTTAAGCTCTTAAAAATTACTTAGATGCTTGGTTTCACATCAAAGACCTCAGTCCTCTTAAATACTTTATGATTAAAATTTTATCGGTCTCCTAATGACATTCTCTTATTTTAACATAAGTATGCATTGGATATTTTGTATGAGATAGATATGTTTGGCACCAAACTCGCATCCTTTCTTATAAAGGACAATCACAAAATCTCTTTAGATTATATGTGTTATTCTTTATGGATCTATCATTTCTTTTTCAATTCATGTGTCAGCCACATTATAGACATTTAGTAACACTACTTCAAGTCTTAAATTAACTTAATGATGCTTTTGGTTAAGATATTTTCTTTTCCTTCAAGTTTAATTTTTCTTTCATACCTATTATGACTCTAATTAGGTTTGTTATCCTCTTACATGTCTTTCCATTAATGATTTTTTTCGCTTCTTGGTTACTCTCCCATCTCTTAGAAAATAAAAGCAAACTGTTGTGTATCACTCTATAGTTGAAGTTGATTATCTCTTAATGACTACTACCACTTATGAACTCATTTGGCTTCGTACCCTTCTTTATGATTTGACAATTAATTTTTTTTGCCAGCTCAATTATATTATGACAATTGTGTTGCCATACATCTTGCTATAAATCCTATTCATCATAAACACATTGAAATTGATTATTATTTTATTTGTCATTGCATTAAATATGATATCACATGATTTTTCTTATCTTCAACAAATTATCAATATTTATATCCCATAGTTACCTTTGTTATCTTTAATTTTGATTTATATCCTAATACATATCATTGATTTAAAAACTAATTAATTGTTGCTTCTTTATATCCAATAATAAAATATCATAATTGTGCAACTCACCTCCACTTTTAAGCTGCTTCTTATCTCCTCTCACCTATTTTAGTCTTTAACTCCTTTTGGTCTTCATTCTCACCTTTCTTCTCTCCTTTATCT
>JAOQMM010000008.1:16118854-16141051 GCA_027563515.1 Erythroxylum platyclados | reverse complement strand
GCTGATTAACATGCTCAAAACAGCTGAGCAAACTGTCAAGAAGGACAGTAAGGCTGTGATGCTGGTGGATTCTACTTCTGCTTCTGGTTCCATCAATGTGGAAGGGGTAGCATATAGCACTTCAGAGTGAAGCTCCAATGTGTATGCTACATACCCAATGCTGTCTCTGTAGAATATGTAGGCATCAAATGAGTAGATAAAGCCCCCTTAGTATTCAATGTATAGTTGCAAGTTAACGCCACTTAGTTACCTCCATCGCTGAAGCAGCTGCTCAGTTATTGGAGTCGTCCAATCAGATGCATGTGTGCTCTGATGGACTATCCTGATTCTGATAACCTGACACAGAAATGAGTGAAGATACTTCCTGTACTTTTGGAGAACGTTGCAAGATGAACTATCACGAAGAACTGGCTACCTAGGCCTCGGTTACTTCTGTCTCATCAATTAAAGCATCTGACCGTTGTTTTCGGGCAAGCATTTATTAAAGATTTTGTGCTTGCAAATAATAAAGATGTGATATTTGGCATTGATCAATGTTACTGGTCCTGGATTCAGTTTTTAGTAAGGTGCTATACCAGTCCTGGTTAATATTAGATACTGTTTCCAGCAATTTTTTAAATTTATGAAATAGTCTCTGAATTTTTAAAAATTTGTAAAATAATTTGTTAGTATATTATATTATATACTTTATAATTTACATCAGTTTTGTCTTAAAAATCATAATAATAAATAATAACCATAATTAATATGAAATAATAATAATTTTTAGATATTTCACATATAAATAATAACCACAATTAATATAAAAAAAGACAATCATCATACAAATATTAAATTAAGATCAATCTAAAGTATTTAAAATATTACAATTTCATCATATAATAAGTAATAATTACATAAAACATCAAATAAAAAGAAAAATAAATATCATTAACTTTCAAACTATTACAATTTATGACGAGAGTTCGTGATAAGAAAACAATCAAGTAAAAGTAAAACTTGAAATAAAAACATTTACAATTACGTTGTATATATAAAATTTTACAAATATATCAAATATAAGTAAAATTAAAAGAAGAGAAATAAAATCCTGAAACTTAATTCAATCGTTTACAAGAAGATACCTGCTATAATTACATTGACCTCAATTATCATTTGGTATAAAATCCTCATCATTAAGAGGAGTCTCATCATCATTATCATTCAAATTCACTGCATCAAATAATATGTCAATTCTTTCCCATCCAAGATTATCTTCCAAGTCATTCATATATACCAACCTCAGTTTCTCAGAAACCCAATTTGCCAAAAGATTGATATTATCAATAGCTCCTAGCTTTAATATTAAATTAAATGATCCAACCATCTCTACCTGATTGAAGGTCCAAATCAAAATTATAGGTGTTGAACAAGATCCCACAATCATTAGGGTTACCCAGCTTCACCAAATTATTTATCGTTTGTAGAATCATGCTCTAGATCTGCACTTCCCAAACTTTACCATTGGTGCTTTATATATGGTGGCAAAAAGATCCTATGGAGACACTAGTATTATCCAAATCCCTAAACAACTGCCCAAAGAAGAGCTAGAAGAAATCATGCCTCTAGAATGGGTAACTAATTATGAAAGCGAATTTCATTCCCCTCATCACCATTATATCCATACGACTACTTCACCGCTCCTTTGTCGACTTGAAGCTGGCTTTGTCAAATCAATCTATAAAAGGCCAGGGTAAGAAAATCCTCAATCAATTAAAAAATGGTGGTTAGGATATTGTTTTTTTATATCGTTAATTCCCTTTACAATTGTAGCATCTCTGGATATGTTTTTAAATAGACATGTAAGGACTTAGCAGGCTAGACTTGTTAAAGGTATATTCTTTTATTCCTCTCCTTTTATATAAGGTAAATTGAGCAAGAAAAAACAAATTTGATTGAAGATGTATCATCATTTTTTGCCTAGAATAAGTTTCACCATCCAATTTATTATATCAATCTACACTCCCTTTTAGTTAGATGGTATATTATGATTTGGTAGATTTGACCAAACAATTCTAGTGCATTGACAATTAAAAAGAGGTGGTGGTGGGTTTTGTCCTCCATGTTATATAGAATACAGGTTTTTATGGTGCCATGTCTTTTGTTCTATAATAGGTACTCAATTTTTGGTGCACAAGAAGTCAAAATATAAAGGAGTATTCATTGATAGCTTTATTAATTATACTAGGTGGAATTTTATATTTTAGAGATGATAGGACACTCCAGGCTAAGGCACCATTGAATATACCAAATATATAAGAAAGTCATACCTAATCATCCTTTTCCTCATATAGAGTATAGTTTGGCATGTCTCTTTTGGTCTAAAGAAGACTTAAAGAGCTTATAATAGGCTAGTTCCACTAATTCTAAGAGACTATAAGGTTAATCTTTGAGTTGAGTGGCAACCTTGAGTCATAGAAAATTTTCTATGTATATCCATCTAGAAGTGGACCATGTTTGTGCCAGTTATTTAACTAGGGAATGCATGTCTTTCATTGCCTATTATGTGCCATATGAAAGGTTTGATTATCACTTTAAGTTTAAGTAACTTTCTCTAAATCTTGGAATGCCTTTGGTTTGGTTTCGCTACTCAAAAACTTTAGTTTTTTAATATGTTGTTGTTTATCTATTTAACCCAAAAACTATCTTTATTTGTGAACAAAGCCCTTATTTGATTGAATAAAAGGGCCTTGTTCGATGAATTTAAAAGTTTTTAACCTTAATGTTCCTTTTTTAGGGGTGCATAATATTCTCCAGTCAATCTCTGATTTGTATACGTAAAAGTGAAATTCTCCACCTAGAGAATGTTCCTACATCTCTACCTAATTGCCTTTAAAGTGGATGAAGGCAACAGAAAAATGGATGATTAGTATAGTTGGATACAATGGAGGATTGACCGGATAAATTGGAGTCTATTCATAAATAAAAACCTTTTGATTTCAGATGTGATTCTAGTCTCTACTTTTTGAATCAAAGGGAGACAATCTTTTGTTGTGTATCTGGTAGTGATAAGTGGCACTTTGAGGTACTTGATTGGCAACTCCTTTTGCTAGAAATGATGCCCTTCAGATGTTCATAAATACTTTTATTAGCACAAGAGATTAATATTTAGGTTTTTTCCTTATTTGCTTGCAAGCTATACTTTTCATAACTTTTAAGCCCTTTCATGATCACTTTAATTGAGTCTTTGTCTGCATAACAAAATATTAATAGGTCATTAACAAGAAAAAGATTAAACATCTTCAAAGATTTACACTTATGATGATATTTGAATCCTTTGTAAGCTTTGATCTCTTTTCTTATTGTCAAAGGAAGGACTTTAATGCATATTACAAATATGTAAGACAACAAAAGGTCCCCTTACCTTAGTCATTTCGTTCCTTGAGGTATTTTATAGGTGCATCATTCACAAGAATTGAGAAATAGGTGGTTATGATACACTATTTAATCCAATTGATTAATTAAAGAGGGAATCCATACAACACCTTTAAGATGAAATTCCAGTGTAAGTTGTTAAAAGCTTTCTTGAGGTCTATTTTTAGTGCGCATCTTTTTGTGCTTCCCCCTTTATGATAGTCTCTTAATATCTCTTAAACTACCAAAATGTTGTTCTCAATTTTCCTATGTGAGATAAAAGAATATTATTCCTTACCAACAATTATAAGGAGAACTATTTTGATTTTTTTGAAATCAACTTTGAGATGACTTTGTATAGTAGATTACAATATGCAATAGGTTTGTAATCAATAATCACAATAAGGTTAAGGATCTTTGGAACTAGTGTTAAGAAAGTTGAATTTATCCCCTTGAGCATCTTGCCTTATTTTAAGAAGTTATTTATTCCTGTTATAATGTCACCTACAATTAAGAAATAGAAGTATAAAAAAAAGAACCTAAAAACATATTAATTACTCTTATATGATTCTTCTATCCTCTTCCTTACTAATATTCTAATTTTACGTACAAATAAATGAATCCTACAAAATTGTTCTTGAGTATTAGAACCTAAGTTACATCAAATTGAAATCATCCTTATATGTAAATATACCCATATAAATTCCAATAATAAAAGTTCAGACTAAAAATAGAATTCGATAAAACTAAAAGAAAAATGTAAACAAAGAATTCTATAAGAAATCAAAGCTATCTAAATTTGTACATATCTTCTATCCATCGAGCCAATAGTCATGTGTAAACTAAAAACATAAAATAAGAACCTATAAACCATATTGCAAGTAACTTGAATTTAGTTCCAAAAAAGACCCCAAAATTCCAATATTTTGACCCTTTACAGAGTATTATTAAACTCTTTGTGAAGATCATATACTTCTCATAATCGATTGAGTGGAAAAGGTTTACCAGCATCGAGCCTAGATCATAGCTTCCCTTTTCCACTCCAATAAGCTTAATACACCTTGATGCAACTACCAACAATCCCCTCTCAAATTGTTTATGTTGAGATAAATGTTGGTTCCACTGAAAATTATTTACCTTAACATTTCTGGTGAACACCAACAAAAATGGAGGCATTGGCGACCCTACATTTTCGACGATCACCATTTTCTCAGTTACAGGTCCATTGTTTTCTGTCTCTAACCTCGATTCCTGAACTTCCATTGTAACAAGATTTTTTCCCTTTCATCTTTAATTACCGAAGCAACTGAACTATTTTGGAAGATGACATCAATTGTTGTATCCATTATTTCAAGCTTCTCTGGAGCAGTCTCAGTACTCCTCCTTGGAGCTCCAGGATTACTCCTCCTCCTTGTACCAAACTGCTTTCTGCTTAATTGCAAGATGACCCATATGATGGTGTTGGCTGACAGCATCAGCAATATTGACTACAAATGTTCCTCTACGTCCTGAAATTATATCAACAATGCCACATAATCCTCATGAACGGTATTTGAATATCCCAAATTTTAATAAATGAATTGCCATGTACTCAACAATGGGCTCATTGTAACTTGAGCCCGAAATAAATTATTTACTTTTTAACCGTACATATTTATATAGTAAAATTCACATATGTTTATTAGTCATGCATAATGTTTCTTATGATCTTAACATATCTTCTTGTTCATATTATTAATAAAAAATGATATTATGTTATAAGGACACTTTCATTCTCTTTATTAGTTACGTTTATTATAATCTTAACATATCTTCTTGTTCATATTATTAATAAAAAATAATATTATGTTGTAAGGACACTATCATTCTCTTTATTAATTACGTTTATTATGATCTTAAAATATCTTCTTGTTCATATTATTAATAAAAAATGATATTATGTTGTAAGGACACTATCATTCTCTTTATTAATTACTATTTAAATCATTTTATATAAGGAAAGGTCAACCATCAATGAAACAAGCTTCCTAAAAGGCATCTTATTCTAATGACTTGATTACTCATAAATAACCAAGAAGAAAAGACGACAATTGACAAAAACCTAGCTGGTGGACCAAACAGTTTACTAAATTATAAACCCTAACCCCAAAACCTTAAACACCACCAACCCTAAACCCTAAAAGCCTAAAGCCTAAACTTAAAACCTAACCCTGAATCCTAAATATATTCAACCTATATTTTAGTGAAATGTTAGTGTATTTTTTGTCAATTAAAATTTAATACAAATGTTAAAATTCAATTTACCCTTTATATTTTTTTATTTTAATATAGAAATAAAAACAAGGGTAATATCCCAAATTTGCATAAATCAATTGCCATTTACCAAACAGTTTTTTTTGTAGCTACAACTATCTGAATCCCTAATTTTATTATCACATAGTAATCAGTTTCATCACAAAAAACTTACCCTTGAATTTTATGTGATGGCTTATTCTAATCCTTGAGAGGGTTTTTCTCTAACATCTTATGTCACAATCCCTAAGACTATGAATAGGATGAAATTCAATAATGAACGGCTGACCTTTAGTGTGCCCTCCAAGTTAATGCAATCAGCTTCCACCAAAAAAGACAATATTTAATTTCACTGCAGAATATGAGACCGAAAAAAAAATTATTATAATTAAATAGTAACAAAATTTTCTTAACACACAAAATTACACAGGACTAATAGTGATTTAAAATAGAATTAAAATTCTATTTGTCGCCTGTTCACAAAGTGTTTTTTTTTCTCTGTATTTTAATTTTGATATACATATATAAATATATACAATTTTTTATATTTAAGTGTGGTTATTCGGTATGCTTCATATTAGTCACACGTGCAAACCAAATTTGAACTAATTAAAATACCAATAAATAACTAACTTACATTTTAATTTTATAATTTGCAAAAATTAAATATTAAAATTATAATAATGTAATTACTTCTAATCCTGCTTAATATTTGATATGAAATTAGAACTCATGCAGAATATAAATTTAGCATATGATTTATTTAATTTTGAATGTTATTATTACTTGTCAAAAATGTGAAATCTATGCATTAACTAGTTATTTTATATGCTTCATGCTAGTCCTATGTGACAAACTATTGTAAATAATGTTTTAAAAATCAGACTGGTAATTAAATTGGTAAGACAAGAGATTTAAGATTTAACGAGTTCAATTGATATTAGACCGTTATAAAACCAACTAAGAAGTAAATAAAATTAAAGAATTTGAAATATGATTAAAAGAGATTGTCCTTACTTATCGAATAATTTAAAGTTTGATTAAAAAATTGTTAAATGAAAATTAATTGATTTATTTTAGTTTATAAAAACTTATTAATTTATAAAAATTAATCGATTAATTAATAAATTGATCGATTTTTATCAACAAGAGTTATTTAAGTAAATCAAACTGAAAATTTAAAAACCGAATTAAAAGGTTTGGTGGTTCAAGACTTTTACAGTTGAACCAACTAAACCGATTAAATTTTTTAATCATCATAAATCACTTTCTTTATATATCTCCTTTAATATACAGTAAACTTCCACTTGTACTTGTGTGAAATTTTCTTCATTTATAAATAAAAAATGTATCTATTTAGAATAAATGTATTTAAACTAATGCAAAACGAAAGATAAATTATCAAAATTTCTAACAAAGATTTCAAATATTACTTGTAAACTAAATATTTTATTATTATAAAATATTTTTGCATCTTAACCCAAAAATGGTTTATAATTACAAAGACGAAATCAATGGAGTAACAACCGTTGATGGATTGGACCTACTGAAAAACCTTTAAGAGGAACTTTTTCTTCACATTTTTTGTTGGACTGCTCCTTTTCCAAGCTTAACATGTTTCACAATGATGTTTTATTAGCCAATCTCACGATCCTAATGCAGTACCAACTCCTCCCCCTCATATTCCAACTTGTTTCAGGAAGAAACTAGGAAACCGAAACATTGAAAGAGCAGCATCAGTCACATGAACTATCAAGCATAAACAAGAAAGATTAATATCTGGCTTTAGTACATATATGACTCTGAAAGATACTTCTGCAAAGTGCAAACACTTGTATCCTGCCATTTCTGCAATTCTCGCTAGTTCAGGACTAGCTCTCTAGTCCTCTTGTTGCTCTACTGATCAAGTTCCAAATAACATTTTTACCTCGTATTTTCCCTGTCCCACTTCTAGTTTGGTATCCTACAATGTCTTCCTCCGTAAATAGCAGCTCAACACCGCAGAAGTTTACGCACTTGGCTCCTGGAATTTTGTACCGGTCTCTAGCTAGTGCTGGTTTAGTCCTCTTCTTCTTCTATGCTTTACTGTTTAGGACTCCTGCTAACCAAGGGGTCGTATCTTTTCATCTGAGAAGGCAATCTTCGTCCAACATCACTATCGATCCTGCTCCTACCAATATCAGTCACATCGGATTCATAGTAGTAAGTTCCGTGCGAATGTGGAAGCATAGAAGACCTTATACCGAGTCATGGTGGCGATCAAATGTAACCAGAGGATACGTCTTCTTAGACAAAGAACCTCCAAAAGAGTTCCGACCTTGGCCTTCAACGGTTCCTCCTTACCGGGTCAATGAAGATATTACTAAATTAAGGGTGTACCCTAAGCTCGTGAACCCTGTCGAAGTTAGGATAATGCGTTCGATTTTAGACATGTATAGAGCCGGAGATAAAGGTCTGAGGTGGTTCATAATGTGCGATGACGACACCCTCTTCTTCGTCGATAACTTAGTTGAGGTTCTGGGGAAGTATGATCATACCAAGTTCTTCTACATTGGTGGTAACTCGGAGAGTATCAAGTCCAACGCTGATTTCTCGTTCGAAATGGCCTTTGGAGGAGCTGGTTATGCCTTGAGTTATCCATTAGTAGAAGCTTTGGTCAAGAGCATAGACGGCTGCATTGAGAGGTATCCTCACTTGTTCCTAAGTGATCACAGGGCACAACATTGCTTGGCTGACATAGGAGTTGCTCTAACCATCGAAAGAGGGATTCACCAGGTAAAACTTGTAAATTTCTCCCCATTTGATATTCTGAGCTCAAGATTGATCTCAAATTCTTTCTTCATAGTAAACGCAGTCACAGTAATCATATTATATGCTAAGAAAACACTTCAAAGCACCTGTCTTGTTAGTTGTCAAATTCTGCAGTTAAATAACAGAAACTGTCCAACTCCTATGATTTCTCTCTTACCAGTTTCAGTTTTTTTGGCGTAACTTTCAGATTGATCTGCACGATGATATATCAGGTCTTTTATCAGCTCATCCACAGTCTCCTCTTCTAACACTCCACCACTTTGATGCTGTAAATCCAATCTTTCCCACCATGGATAAATATCAATCTACTCGTCACCTAATGAAAGCAGCAGAGTTCGATCAATCTCGCTTGTTACAACAAACCATTTGCTACCATAGGGAGAGCAATTGGTCTTTCTCTGTCTCATGGGGCTATTCAGTTCATGTATATGAGAGCATAATCTCCAGAACAATTCTCAGGAAACCCCTTGAGACGTTTAGTCCTTGGTCTAGAACCAAAGGAGCATTTTTCATGTTCAATACTAGGCGGGTTACTAACAATCCATGTGAAGTTCCTCACGTGTATTTCTTTGAATCCATAGAACATATTTCAGGAGACAAAATTCTTACAACTTATGTTCGAGCCTCTCCGCGTAAATTGCCATCTTGTTCAACTGCTGGCAATCATTCTGCTGATCCAATCTCAAGAATTCAGGTTCTTTCGCCTGCAAGCACTAGCAAGACGGTAGGTGTTTATCTTTATGACAATTGATAATTGCAAGTCTATGCTCTCCATAAAATGCACTTCCGCATTATCCTGTGCAGATTTTTCCTAACAAGAAAAATTGATAATTGCAAGTCTATGCTCTCCATAAAATGCACTTCCGCATTATCCTGTGCAGATTTTTCCTAACCATATTTTCTTGTTTATTGTTCTTCTTAGGCTGGTGAAATAGAATGCTGTGATGTGGTACAGCAAGGGCAGTCCAACACAAGCAGCGTCAATCTAAGGTCATGTATGAATGGTGAAGTCATCGCCTGATTGTCATGGAAGGGCTCACACAATTGTTTTCGTTTCAAGTAATATAAAGTTCTTGGGCTATTTCCCCATATATTTCTAGTATCCGAAACAAGTTTTGCCAAGCATCAAAGACATGTTATGTCACATTATACCGGTCAACTACTCGATCATAGTTCAGTTGCCATTCTACTTTTGGACTGCTAACATCTGTTATGCCAAAGAACAACGATGCTGCAACATGGATTGGTTCGTAAGTTTATGCAGATATACACATTTAGACCATCAAAGAGTTCATATTAGCCAGCAGTGCGTACCAATTCGGCTCAATCAGAGTTGCAAAAACATGTTAAAAGAACTATGATTTTTAATTTCTTCTTCAATTGCATAAGCTTTACTCAAGCATTTTAAGTTTGACAAACATTAAATAATACTGCTAGATAAAAATCTGACACGAGGAAGCAATCAAATAAAACGAACTATAAGATATCAGCTATGCCAACTAATTTGAGACGTGGACTTTCAATTAATTTCAATGACTTTTCATCCAAAGCTCCCTCAAAAAACTCAGTGGATCTACCTACTCAATCCCTATTTGAAAGAAGTTAAAAATGCCCACAAGCCATTGAAGGGTCAAGCCAACGCCTTGTGCTCTTCCTGAGCCTTTTGGATACCTATCAACCGAGCATAATCCACCCACCTATATGGCAGAATCATAAGTGAGAAGATAATCGTCGGATTCTACAATATGACAAGTCAAGTATTGAATCTTACAATAATGAACCCAAGTATGTGTTGCCCGTTCGAACGGCAAAACATATTGCACTTAGCATGAGCTTGTGTTGGTGTAGCAAAGGCTCCAAAATGCGTTGCTCAATCACACCAGCCAGTACTTGGTATCTGTAAACCATCGATAAATTCAACAAACATGAAAAACCTCAAAAAGGTAACCATTGAACTCTTAACAGCAAATATTACTCCCTTGGGAGACCACATTACATAAATGTCCCTGATTTTTGCCTGTTTAAGAATGTCAAAGAAACCACGTATATAAAAGCACTTATTTCCGGAATGAGCACACATTAAAAAATGTACTAATGGTGCTGTTAATCAAGTAATCATTATGTCTTCTGTAACGAATATATGATAGTTATATATAAAGGAGTACAAGCAGGTAGCAATATCTCTGTTTGATCAAAAACTTTATTCGGCTTCAACATGGAAACTATATCCTAATTAAGCAGCATAGTGGTAATCCTAAGCAACATTAGTCATCAATCAGGCAACTTTCAGTTCTCAAACATTAAAGAGATGTGGGAAGAGGCTTGGGAAACTTAGCATCCTACACCAAGAAACTCCATATGGGTCCCTCACTATTTAGAGAACACAGACAAGTTGCAGCTGGTATGTCTTACGCATTTTGTGCTATTTACGGCCTCACAAAACATGCAGGGATTACAAAACAGTGATCCATGAGGAAATTAATATCCAAGAGAACAACAACATACCTGAGGTTGCTAGAAACTGCCATATAGACACCATAAGCAACACTGGTGGACAATATTGGTACATTTTCAACTTCACCAGAAGCAGACTTATCCACTGCCTTTCGTGCATTGATTAATGCATTTGTCACAGCTGTGCCAACCTAGAATAAATATATTAAATTTTAGCGCTGCCAAGCTAGAATGCAAGAATGTCCTTTTGTAAGACATAAAAACTCACAGATGCTTGTTATTAGCATAGAACAACACATGGAATACACATAAAGTAACAAGCAACATATTATAACATGTACACCTTATGATAGAACTTCCAACCTGTAATAAACACATCAAGTCCCAGAAAAATAGTACCAAGCCATAGTTCAAATAAAACAGGCAAAGAGTTTTTGAAATAGTAATCTGTATTAGTAAAGAAATCCTACCTCTGTCCCTCTTGATGTTTGGTTAATTTTAAACAACTTTATAATCATGAGTCCAGATTAATAAAAATCGATGGTTCTCAGTATCACGCCTAGGAAAGCCCAAATTGTTTAAAGGCATTTCCTTCCAGACTCAATGCACATAAATGAGTTTCAAGATAATAGGATTCACTTGCAAATTTGAAACTTATCATGAGTGAAATTTAGAGTCACATAAGGAACAAACTGCAGCATATCAAAATGATCTAGTCACTGACAACATACCCTTCTTGCTTCCCCAAATGAAAAAGAAAGGGAAAATAACAACTTACCAGTGAAGAAGTGGTCCCGACAGCAAAAAGTTTAGCCCCATTTCGCTGTTTATTAGAAAACAGGAGCTTTAATTAGTCCAGACTCAGAACAACATAAATTCAAATTAGTTATGGATAGTGCGCAAAGATTCCTCACCACTATGGCACCTATTCTCTGTAGGAGTGTAAAGGAACTTCCAGCAAGAGCAACCTGGACAAGGATTTTTGAGAACAGATGATCACCATAAGCTTTCATCTTAAACTGTCATATTTGACTATCCATATGCAATTTACCAAGAAAAATTCAAACCTGAAAAGCATTATCAGGGCAACTATGGAAGAATTTTGCAATGGGTCCGGCACTGACTGAAAGAGGTGCACGGAGAGATACAGTGGGAGCAGGGAGATAAACAAGCATGAAATCTGCAATTATGGCCATTACCTAAGGAAATTTTTGATTAAAAATTGAGGGATGGGAATGAAACATAATAAAAAAGTTATAGAGTCAAAGGTCATTCAACCACCAAAGGTGGCTATCAAGTAACACATACTTTGCTAAAACATAAATTAAAACATTATCTTATCAATATGGCCCAAAGTCCCCAAACTTATGGTACTAGAATAAACTGTGCTTTCCATAAGCATTACCAAATTGACATGAGCAGAAAAGGAATGAAATTCTGATATATAAACATGTTGGAAGAGTACATACCACATCTGCAAAAACGATTTCAAGCTCCTTAAAAAAATTTTCCCTGCGACGATCATACTCTGCAGCAGTCTAAAAATGAGGAAAAAAAAACTAGAAAAATGAGATACATCAAGGTTAAAATTGCAACTCCAAAATGAACTCTATAACTGAAAAAGATGCAGAGAAAAGGCAGATTGTAAAAGGAGAAGAAAAAAAACATGAACGGTTAACTTTGCCCCATTCACATAAATAAAAATTTGAACAACTCGTAGAGACCCTTGATCCGTGCACAATGTAATGACAGACAAATTATGTCTATTATATAAACACTCACGCCCAAAAACAACCAAAAACATAGAACTTGAGATATGCAAATAGCAATATCAACAGAAAAAGGGCTAGCGCAGCGAAGCTTTAGAATCATTTTCTTCGTAAACAATAAGACCACTAAGTTCTAACCAATGCATCAAAGCATCTTCTTACGCCATCAATAAAGTGGCAAAACCGGAAGGCAAATGAGACCCAGAAAGTGAAAAAAGAATCAAATTATCAAATCGAAAGATACATCCTTTATCAAGCAAATTCCACATGGCAAAACAATCATCGTCATTTTCCACATCAAGCAAACAATCGACAATAAATCAAAAGTACAATCTTCAACAATCTGTTCTTTTCCTTATTCCACTTTCCACTAAACTGCATAAAATGAAAGCCACCCAAATAGAGTAAAAGGGAAAGCTTTGGTTGTACCTTAGTGAAGATACCAACACCACACTCAATACCCACTTTAGCCAAAAACAGATCGTCGGCCAACAACCTCTCCTTAAACCCACCAAACTGCATCAACCATCGGAAAAGTCCCGACTTTTCCAGCTCAAGAAACCGCGAAACCACCGCACCGGGGATTCTACCCGCCTGGATCGCTGCCGCCAAGTCGGCAGGCAAGCTCTCAAGCGAACGTTTAGCCTCCCCCAACGCCATGAAAGCTTCTTCTCTGTTCCTATCACCTGCATTCTCACCACCCTCATTGTTGTCCCCGCCGCCACTTCGGCCGCCGCCGCCAAATGGGGGGTTGCTATTGTCGCCAGCCCCGCCATCTCCACCGGAAAAAAGGAGAAAGGAAGAGGAGAGAGTGTTGGGTTGGAACAGGTGGAAAGAAAGCGGGGAGCGTGTGAAGGAGGAGGAGGAGGAAAGAGAGAGGCGAAGAGGTGATGGTGAAGGGAGGAACTGACGTGAGAGGCCGAGTTTGGGGTTGGTGTTGTTAGGAAGAGAGGGTGTGAAGAAGCAGGCGGAGATGGCCATCGGTGGAGGTCGGGGAGGGTGACGGCGTTTGTAGTTGTCGGCTAACTCTCCTCCCTCTGAAGTCCTGGGCTTTTACGTTGGGATGTGTAGCAGTCAATTTATAAAATATTAATTTAGCAGTCTGAGTCTGACAGCATAGGTTGTGCCGCTCTAGTGTCTTGAACTGTTTTTGTTTGGTAAAATGTTAAATGGGGTTTGGTGTTTTAGTTGAGAAAACGTGTTGGACTGGGACGGAGATCTCAAGAAGAGGGGGGCCTTTTATGGAAAATGAGAAACTGACGGGTAAGAAGTGGGTACCAGCTTAGCTTGGATAGAAATCTACACTTTACTTATCATCAATCTTTACTAATTCATATCATCGTCTGAAAAGAATAAACTAGTTGAAGGTGAGATGGTCAGAAACAAACGAGGCTGTCGGCAAAAATTGATGAGCTGGAGTCTCAAGGCTTGGACCCCAGATCAGTTACACGTTCCAAAAACCTGGGAAGTCACTGTCAAAGCCTAACAGTTATCTTCAAATATATTATCTTTTTCATTTTTTCTGCTCTGAAAAGACCATCAAGTTTGGACACTACCGACTACATTGCTTGCTGCTCCACTATCCACTGTTCATAAGCTGGCATTAGACCATCCAAGCATGCAAGTTGTGCAAGGCATAGGTTGTATCTTCAACTTTGACAAATACATGAAAACTGGACAAGTTGGGTGTGATTAGGGGTTGGTTCTTGTAATTGCCTAACTGAAAGCTGAAAATAACTTAATTGCACTCTTCAAATTTATGTATTTAACCTAGATTTGTGGGTGATTACTCAGGCAGTAGAGTTTAATTCTCAGCTGCTGATACCCTTCAGGTTTGTTAAAGTTATGTGAACTGATTGAATTAGAATAATACATTTTTAGGTAAAACTGCATTTTTACTCTAAGGTTTTTATTAAAATATAAGTTAGATCACCTTTCACTTATTTTTTTATTGTGATTTTTATTAAAATTTGTAAAAAAAATTAAAAATAAAAAATATATTTAATTGAGATTTATAAAAATACAAAATATATTTAGTGCCATCATCCTGATTTCCGTTACAAAATATATTTAGTGCCATCATCCTGATTTTCGTCACATAGATAAGTAAGTCAACTAAAATAAAATTCATAAACTTATCATAACTTAAAGAGATGTGCAACTCTTATAAATCCATTTTTCATATGAAGAGCACATTTTTCTTGATGAAGAAATCAACTTTTGGGATAATGATGAGCAACAGCGGGCTTTGAAAATGTTAGAACTGGCAATTGAAAGCATCAAAAAGTAGCTGATCTAAGATGCAATTGTTTCTCTTCAAATTTAATGGTAAACGTGAACGAAAAATAATCCTAAAATAGAGTAGTAGTAGTACCAAACTTTTGTCTGTCACACATATATTATGAAGTAAATTTTCTTACTTGGACCAAGGTCAGCCATTTTGACATAGAAAAATACAAGTTATGCATAATATTATTAACTGACTCCGATAACTTATAACAGATGGACTTGGATTAAGTCAGTAGGGAGTAGAAAATACAATTAGGTATTCATTTTGCATTAGAGGTTTAATATTGGGATGGTCTTAAAATCATAACCTAATCAACTTTTATCACTAGCATGTAACACTTAGCATAAACCTTATTACGTGTCCCGGATTGTTCGTGAAAGGGAAATAAACGAAGTAAATGTGAAAATACCTGATTTCAGTTTTATCACTCTTAAGAGAAGCTTTCCGAGGCCGTATTGAGCTCGAATTCACTCGAACCTTCACGAAATCTTCTCACCAACATGTGGTCAACATCTTTTTATAGTTTTCTCAAAACATAAGCTCTCTTAACGGGTAAGAGAATCTGAATGCTTACAAATGATATGAGCAACTATAGGAGACCTTAACCTCTTTATATAGCTTTCATATCCCTCTTTATATAGCTTCCATATCCCTCTTTATATAGCTTCCATATCGGGCTTCTCCATCACAGACTCGATATGAGTCCGGTCCACATTAATTGGGGTTCATTTTCCTCTTGAACTTCGACCCATTAACTTAGATCATTTATTGGATTACTTTATTATCTTTATCCGGATCAAATTTACGTAACTTAACCCGATAATCTATTAAAAATCGATAAAATGTAATTAATTGTTGTCCAACTTTATGAAAAATGTCTAACATTCTCCCCATTGAATAATAATTAATTGCAATATTGACTCAAGTTTGAAAACAATTTAAAAATTCGATTAAGTAATCTTCTGCTTATTTCTTCAATTTAAACAGATAATTAATCCTATCCCATACTGAGATACTAAATCCTATATTTGTTAATATTAAGAAAAAAAAAGGCTTAAACAAGGATATAATAGTTTTTTGTAAAATGGATACAAGATATGTCAAAGCTTCGATAATAAACTATAAATTTACAACTGTTGGAAACTTACTAGTTTTGTTATAATTAGAACTTATAGCTGGAAGTTACAAACAAAAAATTAAAACAAAAGGATAGGGTTAAGAATAGTCATTAGGATTAGAAATAAGAAACTAGGATTTGAAACAAGAAAACCTTTTAACCCTGAGACAATAGGTACCAATAAATCATTTCAATTAAAAATCATTTCTAATTTTAGGACTCAGTCTTTGGGTGAAATCATCATAATTTTAAAATTTAGACCTTTTATAAAAAGAAGTCACTCCTCCTCTTCACTCATAAATTAAATGTACAATCAAAATATATGAACTTACCTAACTAATTTTACTAAGACTCGATTAACTTATAATTGTCAAAGTGAACTAAATTTAAATGAACACCAACAAGTCAAATATTCCTGTGAATGAATTAAGGAATAAGGACTAACATTAGTAAGAAGCAAAAAGGTGAAGATATATAAAGAATCCATCTAGCTCCTTCTTTTTATGTTATAATGAAGCAACTCCTAATAAAACATAAGTAAAAACCTTTAACTTTTATCTAACCCTAAATCTAAATAAAAAATTTACATTATAAAGCAATTATATAAATCTAAGTAAAACAAAGACTAACAACAACCTAAAAAATTTAGCAAAATATAATTAAAATGGGAAAAAGGATAATAAAGAATACTTGACTTGAAAATTTAAGAGCTTGTTATTGCTGATTCTATTTCAGCTAGTGGCAGTGGTGGTGGTGGTTGTAGGTGACTAGATTAGGCTTCAATAATGGTAACAACATCTTGAAGAGAGTTACAATGTCTGAGAAGAATAGAAAGAAATTCTTCAATATTGTGGGCAGCAAGTCAGTGGCCAGAAGTGTGCCAACAACCTCTATTGTAGCCAGTAGGAATATTATGGGACAAGTGATGACTATTGTTCACTTTCAAAAAATTGTCAAAGCAACTACAAGTCCAGTTGTAATACTAGAGGTGGTGAGAGTGCTAATAATGTAAGAGCCACTTACCATTTATACAACCTTGAGCAAAATGGACGGAACTTGAATGTAGTAAGTGCTTATTACTCTACTTGAGATGCTAATAAGCCTTTAGCATGACAAAGAAAGGATGGTTTTACTATGTTTTATGGACCAGTTAGTCCTTGTGCTTAAGATTCTTACGGCAGGTGCTTAAAGGTAATATAAATTATAAGTAATTTTTTTAATTTTTTAGATCTAAAGTATTATCATATATATATTCTTAAGATCTTTTGAGTTTATAGAAAATTCTAATGGTTTTAATTTATATAAAAAAATCATATAGGTTTTATCTTTCTTGTTAGAATTTGAAAAGAAAGAGAGAGAGAGAGGAGAAGGGAGAGAGGAGAGAGGAGAAAAAGAGAAAACTATATTATATATTTTAAATAGTTTTTAGGCTCCTTTTTGCACACATAAGAAAAAGATTTGACAAAGAACCCACAAAAATGTTAAAATTTTTTTTTGTAATGGATGATTAATGACAAAGTTAAGTTATGGTTCAAATTAAATGTTAGTGAAATGTTAGAGTTCTTTTTGAACGTATTAAAATATTTGAGTTTAAATTAAATTCTAGTGAAAATTTTATGATTCAATTTGACTCTTTTTCCTAAAAAAGAGAGAAACAAACCTTAAGTAAATAAAAATTTGGATGAAGTTAAGTATCTATTTGTTATATGTCACAACAGTACCAATGCAACATGAATATAATATTTTCATTAATAAATACTATTTTGAAATCCATCTGTCAGATTTAATAATCATGATATGCGGCTATAACCAATAAGATCCTTATGGATTTAAGTATAGCTATTAGTGAAAAGGTTTCATCAAAATCAACTCTCTGTTTTTATTTATAATCTTTAGCCACTATCTATGCTTTGTACATGTGTATTTTACCATCCACATCAAATTTTCTCTTAAAAGTCCACTTGCATCCTATAGGTAAAATATGATTAGGAGCATCTACCAAAGTCTATACTTGGTTAGTGTACATGAATTTCATTTCAAATATCATAGCTTTATGCCATTTTAAAGAATCAATGTCAGATATTGCTTCATTAAAAGTAATAGGTTCATCATCTATGAGTGATACATTGTCCTTTCCCTTTTCAATATGTAGATCTAATCTATTGGAGGGGTACGACATATCCTATTAGGGAGTCACAAACTATATGTATTTTAAACCCTCAATTGTACATCATGTGTATCAACTTGAGGTGCTTATTCCATCTGTAAGTGAATTTTTGGTGTTTAAACTTCTCTAAATTCTACCGCAGTCCTACTACTTTCATTGAAAATAAATTCTCTTTCTAGCAATGTAACATGTCTTGAAACAAACACCTTTTACTCAAGAGGATGGTAAATCTCATATCTGATACTCTCTTTCGAATACCCTACAAGTTTACATTTATCTTATTTAGCTTTAAGCTTATCAGAAGTTGCACACTTCACATAAGTGTCACATCTCAAATCTTTAAGTATGAAAACTTTGGTCTACTACCAGTTCATAGCTCATATGGAGTCTTGTCAACCTATTTAAATAGATAATTAATCCTATCCCACATTGATATACCAAATTATATGCTTGTTAATAGTAAGAAAGAAAAAGCCTTAAATAAGGATATTATAGTTTTTGTAAATGGATATAAGATATGCTAAAGCTTTGATAATAACATAGATAAACTATATATCTACAACTCTTAAAACTGAATAGTCTTGCTAGAATTAAACTTAGAGCTGGAAGTTACAAATAAGAAATTAAAACAAAAGGATAGGTTTAAGAAAAAATATTAGGATTAGAAATACGAAACAAGGATTTTAAAGAAGTAAACCTATTAGCCCTAGGATAATAGGTACCAATAAATCATTTCAATTAGAAATCATTCCTAATTTTATAACTCATTCGTTGGGAGAAATCATCATAATTCTAAAATTAAGAGTTTTTAGAATAAGGAAGCCACTCCTCTTTTCCTCTTGTAAGTTGAATGAACAATCAAAATATACAAACTTACCTAACTAATTCTACTTTAACTCAATTAACTTGTAATTGTCAAAGTGAACTAAATTTTAACTTAACACTGACAAATCCAAATATTCCCATGAAGTAAGGAATACGAACCAGCGTTAGTAGGAAACAAATACAATGAATCCATCTAACTCTTTCTTTTTCTGTTTTAATTGAGCTACTCTTACTAAAGAACAAGTAAAAACCTTTAAATTCTGTCCAACCCTAAATCTAAATAAAAAATTTACATTATAAGGCAATTATATCAATTTAAGTAAAACAAAAACTAACAAAAACCTAGCAAAATTTAATGGAACATAATTAAAATAGGGGAAGGGATAATAAGGAATACTTGAATCGAAAATTGAAGAGGTTGTTATTGTTAATGTTATTCTGGCTGGTGGTAGTGGTGGTAATGGTGGTTGTAGGCGATTGGAGTAGGTTTTAGAAATGGCAACAACATCTTTAAGATAGTTAAGAAGTTGAAACATAAAAAAAAAATGGTAATCTAGCCTTTAAGAGATATGATAAAAGGGGAGAGGTAAGTTTTCTAGTTTTGAAACCAGTTGTGGAAATATCATTTTTCTAGTTTTCAAAACTAGTTACACAACACATGAAACCAAAAAAAAAAAAAATGCTTTTCTAATCCTACTGTGTGTGTGTTTTTTTAAATATTTTTGGTAATAAGAAACCATAATAGGAGTTAGACAGATGCGTTTTAGGGTTCTATTTCTTTTATTTTTAAAACCACAACAAGAAACATAAAAGAAAAAGAGAGATATATAAGCCCTAAGTAAATGAAAATTTTGATTAAATGAAATTTATTTTTTCTGTAATATGTCACGTTACTTCTAATGTGGCACAAATTTAATATTTTCATTGATAATATTGGCTCTATGTTCTCACTTGTATGTCATGTGGCATATAATGAGACAAACTTTAAAAATAATAGTAAAATAACTTAAAATTTTAAAAAATCTAAATATATATTTAATCTATAATTAAAATTAATAAATATTAGTTAAACTAAATAATATAATTAATCATAATAATCTTAAGTTTAATTAAAAACTAAACCCTAATTTCCAATTAAAATCCTAATCTTAAATCTAGAAACAAATTTGAAGCTTTGGAAACAAAATTATTATAGCTTTCTCTTGCTTTCATAGGTATTATCCATGAAACTCATTATATTCATCTCTACCATTTTTACCTTCCAATCTCTTCCACAAAACTACTTGTGGAGCCAAAACCATAGAAAAAGTTTACAAACATTGTTCACTTTATGACCATCCTTTTATAGGAGAAGACTTTTCTGCAACCTCAATATTCATTGTTAGCCATTAAATCCATTATCTTCATCTCCTTCACTATTTTCATCTTCCAATCTCTTCCATGAAACTACTTATAGACCCTAAACTATGGAGAGTTAGAAGGACATTAATTCACTTCATGACCATCCTTTTGTAGGCTAAAACCTTTATGCAACCTAAGGACTCCGTAATAAGCCTAATAAAAAATCCAAACTTCATATTTCAGGATTTGCTTGGAAAATCTTTCAACAAAGACCTATCGACAAGGATTATCTCTAGTACTCAAGTTAACATAAAGTACTTATGATTCTTTGGCGCCACATCTTACTACAATGTTGATTAAAATTGACATATTAAAAATTGATGGAAAAATTAGTAGACTTGATTGTTAGTCTTGAGACAAAATCATCAACAAAGCATTGAACATAATCCCATTTGCATGGATTCTAGTAAGTGGGATCTCATGAAGAGAAGTAAAAAGTAGAAGTAGAAGAAGAAGAAGAAGAAGAAGAAGGATTAAAAGTTGATAACTATGAAAGCAAAGAAAGTTGTAACGATTTTTTTTAAATGTCAATTTTATTTTTAAATTTGGGATTAGAATTTTGATTTTAGGAGTTAGCATTTGATTTTTAATTAAATTTAAGATCATTATGATTAATTAAAATTATTTAAGATAAGTATTATTTATTAATGTTAATTATAGATTAGAAAACATGATTATATTTTTAAAATTTTTAATTATTTTAATATTATTTTTAACAATGAGTCCTATTGTATCACGAAATATACATACGATAACGTGGGACCTATATTATTAATAAAAATATTAAATTTGTGTCACATATAAAAAATGAAAATTTATCTCATTTCAAATTTTTATTCACTTAAAATTTATTTTAAATGTTTTACAAATGTTAGAGTTTCAGTCTAAAAACTTTAAAGTTTACTTATATTTTGATAAAAAAAAACTTAAGATAAAAATACATTTTAATTTAGATATCTAATTAAAAATTACATATATTTATCATCTTTTAAGACCCACATTTTGTCGGCTAGTATCGTAGAAGGATTTGAATTGTCTCCTGGATTAATTTCTTAACTCTTAGCTTTCGTTTTATGTATTTTCTTTTAAGTCTTACTTTTTTTCTTTAAACATATGTTTGAAGGATGTAAACTTTATTTATGATTTTTTATTTTTTAAAATATTTTATTAATTTTAAAAATACTTTATGTTATTAAACATTGGAAGTAAAACTTTATGTTATGTATGTGAAATGTACTCGTTATAAAGTTTATATAACTAATTTAACTGAATTTTAATAATAAACTTTATTAAATAATTAAATGAAAACTTAATGACTAATTCTTTTTAAAATTTTTAAGTAGTTTAAAATAACACAAATATCTTTTAAAATGAATAAAATTACAATTAAAAAATTATTTTTTTACAATCAAGAAAATGACTGTTTTCTAGACCAGGCTGACCATGTATCAGGTCCTGGTCTACTAGAATATGGCCTGTGTTAGACCAACAAGTCCACTAATTTCCTTAGCTCACAATTGGTCACATAGGATGATTGGTACACATTTTGTGCAATTGGGCTCGCCCATACATAGCCTACTCCAAGGGACGAATTAAGGGTATGCTTAGTTCGCTTTGGGGACTAGTAATAGGAATTATAATGAATATAGTAAGGGATGAAAATAGATATGACATCCAA
>JAOQMM010000008.1:16072155-16086001 GCA_027563515.1 Erythroxylum platyclados | reverse complement strand
CTCATAAGTTTTGGGATCTTCCTCAATAATATAAGTCACCACAAAAACATCATCTATCTCCTCAGGTTTTGTCACCATAAAGGAAGTCATAAAGTCAGAACCAAAATTGGTGGGACGTTACAAGTTAATTTATTCATTTGATAATTTCTGGTTATATGAGCAACTTCTAATTCTTAAAAATTTGTTTTAAGGAAAATGTTGATTATGACGAGGACAACCAAATTTATACAAATTGTGGCACATATAAGATGACTCATCAATGTTTTAGCATAATTACACTAGATGTGATATCTTCCTGGAGAAGATATAATATAGCAAATTATTAAATTTAATTACTTAATGTAAAAGCTATATTTTGAAGGTTGTTTGGTTTTCATAAAAGTTGAAGTGAAGTACACAACTTTACTCTCAACTTTGCCAGAAAGTGAAGTATCGACCATGTTTTGGAGCTTAGAATGGCCTAAGGTGAAATCATATAAATGGTTGGTGATAAACTTTATGAGAGAACTTAAAATAAAAGAATTGATTAAAATAAAAGAATTAATTTAGACTTTATATCTGATTAGCCTTCCACTCAAAATAATTAGAATAATAGTATATCAAGCTTCTAATACTTTATCACATGAATTCATTGACTATATTCCATGTAGGGTTTTGTTATTATGTGTTGAACTAAGTTGTAATAAACCACATAAATTATGTTCATCAATATATGATAAGTAGGATATTGTTTAGTTTTATCAAAATAAATGTTTTATGAATACTTATGTTTGAAAATATTCTTGAGTATAATAATTGTTATTTAATTGTCATATGAATGATGATTAAGAACATTTGTGCTCTTTTGAGTTCATAAACAATTGAAATCTGATTATTCAATATATGTATATATGACATGACAATAATGTGTAAGGATACTATTTCTTTCTGTAGAAAGTCCATTATAGTTACTACATCAAAGAATATTATTATTGAACTCAACAAGGAAGAGAAATTAATTGGTGACAATTATTAGATTTAGAACTTGAAAATCCAATATTTACTGGAAGAGCAATAGGCTCTCGAACCATTCAACATACCCATGGATGTTCTTAAGGAAGGCAATACGGCCCATCACAAAAAGGGTCTTGATGCTTATGAAATTTGGAAGAAAAAGAAAACATTGGATCGTAGTAAATTACTTAGCAATGTGGATAATGATATCATGCACAAGTTTCCCAGATATGAAGCTACTAAGGATATGTGGTCCGGTTTAGCTACACGTTTTAAAGGCATCTCAGTAACCAAAGTAAGAGATTACTTGCTATTAAGTTTGGCACATATAGGAAATGTCCAGGTCACACAATACAAAAGCATTTGAGGCATATGTCAAACATGATAAGAGAGATGATGTTGGTCATAAATTATCAGATAAGCAATAAGTTCAAGTTATAATCCATTCATTACCTCAGAGTTGGGAGCATATGAAGATGTATCTAACTCACATGAGAGTATCAAAATGATGGAAGATTCTACAAGGCATCTTATACTAGAATAAGAACATCTTAAAGCCTCAAAGTTTTCCTACGAGGTCTATGCAGTTAGTTCTAGCTCATATAGAGTTATGAATCGAAAGCGTAAGCATTATGGTGGATTAAAAATGGAAAACAGGGTAAGAAATATAGCCATTATACTCAAGAATCAAAGCAGGTGAAATGGAACCAGCATGGAAAAGAAGAACATCCTTTTAAGAAGCAAAATATAAAAAGAGTCAAGTACTTTAATCGTAGGATCCCAAAAAGGTACAATCTTATTGTACAAATATTTATTTTGCGAATGTCTCTTATTCTGTTTTATTAAATGAATCACTTCCTTTATGGATTACATATTTGAGAGAAACCAACTATTTAGATCTTATTTGGAACATGATTGGAACCTCCAAATCAGACATGCTTGGTGGTCGATCCTTGATCCTACATTAAGTATTCTATGCTCTAAAGATTCTATAGAATCTAATTACTGTATTACAATAAGTCTTGTTTTTATGTAAATTTCCACAGTAGCAGTATGGATTTATATCTTGGAAATATTTATTATAGTCGTGGTTTTATGTTAGATGGTTCTATTGTTCTGGATGTTGTTCATTCAAATAATAATATAAGTTATTCTTTGTTTACATCATTTAGTAATTCTATTAATGATGCAATTTTGTGGCACACTAGACTATGTCACGTTGGTCAAAATTGCATAAGTCAATTAGCTAAAGAAGACGTCTTAGATGATTTATATCAAGTAGATTTACCTATTTGTAAACATTGTCTTGCTGGTAAAATGACGTGAAAGCCATTTAGAAATGGAATTCCTATCCATTACAGTTAATTTATTCAAACATCTTTTATCCAATAAATGTAAGGGCACGATATGGGAGTGTGTATTTCATCACTTTTATAGATGACTATATTTGGTATAGTCATGTCCATTTGATTTCTCACAAATTAGAAGCATTAAATTGTTTCATAAAGCATATAAGTTTATAGAGAATCAATTAGATAAGAAAATAAAAGCATAAAGAATTGATTAAGGAAAAGAATACTTGTCTAATAAGTTGAAGATATTGTGTGATGGAAAAGGAATGGAAAGACAGTTTACTATTCCATAAATTTCATAACAAAATAGAGTTGCAAAAAGACGTAATAGAATGTTACTAGTAATAGTTAGGTCCATGATGGCACAAGCAAATCTACCTATCACCTATTAGGGTGATTCATTGCTTTTATCCACTTAGTTACTTAATCAAGTTCCCACAAAATCAGTTATGAACACTTTGTATAAGTTATGGATAGAAAGAAAACCCAATATGGAACATCTAAGACCATGGGGATGTGTTGTCTACATTCATAATCTCTTTTACAGATATGGGAAACTAGGCCCAAAAGGAAAGAAAAGTATCTTTATTAGATACTCTAAACACTCAAAATGATATGTGCTCATAGGTGAACAAGGTAATGAAGAAGCAACTGAATTTAAATTGTGAAATGTCACATTCTTAAAGAATGATTTTCTGAAGCAAGGTTAAATAGGAAAAGACATATTTCTATATGAAACTCTTGATTAGATTAATTCCATTACTAATAATCATGAAAAGGTACTTTATTTGAGTGGGAGTAATCTAGAACTTAAAGAATTAATTCAAGAACAATTAAGATTACAATTTACTAATAGTTTACTTTCGTATCTGATCCAAGTTGGAGTAATCATAACATTAATGAATTTGTTTATCATAAATCACGTCTACACACAAGTAATCATGGTATGATCCCCTAATGTTATTTTGAAATAAAAGGGAAAATTCACATGATTATCACGTAAGAAGAAGATGAGCCAAGGAATGTGCACAAGGCTCTTAATGGTCCTGCAAAGAAGAATGGATGAAAGTAATGAAAAAAGAAATAACTCTTTAAGCTTAAATCAATTATAGGACTTAGTTGATTTCCTAATAAAAGCAAAACTATTAGTAACAAATGGGTTCTCGAATAAAGTGAAATGTTGATGGTAGTATCAAAAGATACAAAGCATGCCTTATGGCGAAAGGAAATATAGAACAGGAGGGAATCGATTATGATAAAACCTTTTCACCTGCTGTGAGCTTTACTTCAATTCATCTAATCTTGGCTACAATAGCTAGTTTGGATCTTGAATTATATTAAATAGATGTAAAGACCATTTTTTTAAGTGAAGAATTAAAATAAGAAATCTATATAGAACAATCTGTATGTTTCATAAAGACAGGCAAAGAACATAAAGTAGGTCAATTATTAAAATCGATTTATAGTATAAAGTAGTCTTTAAAACAGTGGTATAAATGTTTTCATAGCGTAATCATTTCATATTATTTTCATATGCTTGCGGAAGACCCCTTTGTATATATTAAGAGATCCAAAGATAAATTTACGATTTTATCTTTATATATGGATGACATTTTGATTATTTGTAATGAATGTGAGTTTGTCAAGAAAATCAAAGATTAGTTGTCATCTAAATTTGAGATGAAAGAGATAAGTGAAGCTGCATAAATCCTTATTGTTAAGATTTCAAAAAATCAATTAAAGAGATTATTATCACTTCCTCAAGCAACTTATATTCAAAAGATTTTAGAACGATTCTGTATGCAAGATTGTAAACTAATAAATATTCCTATTGCTAAAGGCAAAAGTCTCAGGCAAGAATTTTTTCCCATCTATGCCATAAGAAAGGGAACAAATAAAGAAAATTCCCAATTCTAGTGCAGTTATAAATCTCATAAATACTATGATGTGTACAAGGGAAGATATTTGTTAGGATATTAGGATGGTGAGCAGATATCAATCAAATCCAGGATAAACACATTGGAAAATAATAAAGAGAATATTGAGGTATCTAAAGTGTACTGTTAATTATGCATTGTGTTATCAAGGCAACAAGCTACGTATATATATGTATATAGATGTAGATTGGGGAGCATATCTAGATGAGAGAAAATCTACCTCTGAATTTGTTTTTTGATTAACAATGATGTTATATCATGAAAAAGTAAGAAACAATCATGTGTTGCTTGAAGTAGAATTTATAGCATTTTCAGTAGTAGCGTAAGAAACCATGTGGCTTAGACATTTCTTAGTTAGTTTAGGGGTCATTCAAAGTGATAGCTCCTTCTTGTTTAGCTCAAAGTTTTAAAATTAATTGATGTTGCTATACAACAAGTATACGGCTCGTATAAAATGGTATAGCTAGATATCATTACCTCGAGGATTAATTAGTCACCATGTAATTCAAATTGACTTTTGTTTGAGTAAACCATATAATTAGAGATTGAAATTGCAAAAATTCACAATTTAAAGGCTTGCAAACACACTTCAAAATTTCATAAAAATAAGAACACAATTTTGGTTTAGAGAATCAAATTATAAAGGTTAGGGTCATTCTCTCCATACCATGTAATCCCTCACTTTGGTAATGTAATCATACATAGTCCTACGCATTCTAATGTATTGGACCTTTCTCTCTCAATATTGGAACCAATTAAGCCCGAAATAAAAATTAAGTTTGGTATGTGATTTCTCAACTACACACTTTACTTAAATGGATGTAAAGTAACCTATTGGGCAACCATCAAAACATCCAAGATCTCTCTCTAAATGTCATGTTAGCTTGATGTTTGAAGTGTTCACAAGGATTCCATGCTTATGGTACATCCAAAATGATTTCCTAACTCCATTTCTCAATGTAAGCAACGCATATAAAGTCCACACATCATAAGCATTAAAGCGAACCATACGTTAAACCAAAGTGAGTTCTTACATAGTTATGGTAAGAACAACCCTAAAATCTACTTAGAAATCGATTACAATCATAAAAAACATCCTCAGAACAAGTCCATACATCCTCTCAACATAATAAATAAACAAAAACAAATAATAGAAGAGAGAATAGAAGGCTTATAAGTTGAAGGACAAAGTTTGAACTTGGTGTTGTAGCTTTAAGATCTCTTGAAATCACTTCCCCTTGAAAATTCACCCAAAAATGTGGTTATCTTCCTCCTTGTTGTGTGCTTAAACCGACTTAGGATGGATGTGGAGCAAGCTGGAATTGCCAAGTGGAAAGCTGAAAAATTCCAGCTTCTACTTAGGAAATTCCAGCTTTCTCCTTTGATACCTACAACAAGTCCACATGCAATTAAGTTGATAATCAACACAAATAAGGTCCAAATCCTACCCAAACATTAACATGCAAATATACAAAATGTATATACATCAAAACACATGAAAAACATGCAAAACCTAAGCTTAAAAACCTTCATTTATAACCTAACATGCAATTTATCATGTACAATCACATACACATGTAGTTTATATGAAAATAACACAAAAACTAGGCTAAACATCCAAGTATGTATACTAAAAATACACATTATCACATAAAATGACTTAGGACAATCCTATAGTAAATATCACTTATCACAAAACGATACTGATCCAGTAAAAATCAACTATGATAGTCAAGCAGCAATCGTTTATAAAAAAAATCACAAATTTCATTGTAAAACCAAACATATAAATACCAGATACAATTATGTGAAAGATATAATTACACGAGAAGAAGTGATCATAAAGTATATATCTCCACGAGATATAGTGGAAGACCTAATGACAAAACCAATTCTTTGAGATACATACGTTAGGCATATGAAGACACTAGGATTATGTAGATATTAAAATGTAATTAATTAAGATTTCTCCATATATGTTCATTCAATATATTGTCATGTTTTAATACAAATATGAGTTGACATTGTTTATTAAGTAATAAACACTGCGTGATACTTGACTCTGAAATATGTATACTTAATATGGCATTTTTTTGTATGAACTAAAAAGTATATTGGTAAATAAAAAGTTTGGCCTTTTCACACGGGTAATCGACTCTATTATTTGTGATGACTAGAGAAGAGGCAAGTTTTAAGTTTATTATCAAGTTGATAATAGAAAACTAAAGTAAGAAACTTAAACTGTGAATGCTAACTTAGAAGATAAGTTAGAAGGAAATTGGTTTGGAGTGATCACATGATCACTATATCTATTTACAGTTGTCAAATGAGAGTTTGGAAAGATAAAGTTAAGAGCAGATAAGTGAACTCAGGCTAAACATTAAGTATGTTTGAACTAACATCTGTACAGTACTGTATTTATGAAAGACATAAGCTCACTCTGTATTCAGAAACAAGCATAAAAGGGATTAATGTAAGTCCAAAAATCAACTTACATTGTCTGAAATCCCAGAGGTTAAGTGAATCTCTTAATATACCCTTAAAACTCTTATCTAATTCTTAAGAATTAAATTTAAGGTTTGCTACTTTATATTGCTAGAAGATTATGTTTGATTTGATCCTATGGGACAATTCTAGGAAAGCAAATGAAATTTAATTCAAGGGAATTGAGAACAGAGGAATGTCATTTTCTGATTGTTAACTCGTATAAGAAAATTTGATATTTAAAGGTGGCTACCAAATCTGAGTAAGAGAATAGAATCGAATCGAATACATTTATGACATGATAAAATAAATGAGATCAAAAGATACAAATATATGGTTATGAGCTCTAGTTGTAGGCTGGTCGCTCGAGTTACTGGACAAGTGTGAGAACATATAGAAATTATATTATCTAAACTCATCATGTGAGTACGAAATGATAACGGATGGACACACCTGATGAGTTTTGGATGTGATCTTTCATTTGTTAACTATTAATAATCAGTTAACAAAATGAGATTATCTATAAATATGAGATAATGTTTATTTGAGAGATAAAATACTAAACGAAGAATTTTTGCAAGAAACAAATTTCAAGAATCCTTTAACAAGTGGATTACAATCAAATTTAAATAAGTGGTTAGATTTAATTAATGATATATATGTTTGAAAGATCTTGTGTTTATTGATTTATTCTCCGTTATGAAGAACAAATCGATGAACAACTAATCTTCTCATCAAAGTCTAGTCACCGCTTGCCTACAATGGCGGATCTTCTTCTTCAAAGTTCTTAGTATCATCTGAATTATCTCTCTTCGTTAATTACTTGTATCTCATTTTCTGTTAAGAAGCTATCAGATGAACATTTGATTGTATATACTATGTGTTTTGTAAAGCTTCCTCAAATTTTCAAGAGAACATAAGTGAAAATGGAGGCAGTGGCAATGTCTCAATGGTCGGTATAGGATTAGAAGTCGGTTGTTTTGGAACAATCGTCGATTCCAATTACTATATCTATTCAATCAGGTATGTAATGTGTTCAAATTTGAGTTTGTTATACCATTTAACTTAATTAGCTATTTAATTTCTATACTAATTGTTTCTTAAGTGAAACGCATCATACAGGTCGTTCATCTAATTCAATGATCCATACTGCATGTGGGGATTCATTCACTATATCTTATACTAGTTTAGTTAAAGCCAAAAAGTTATTGAAAGAGGATGTCAATAACCCAACAACTGAGGGAAGATCTTTATCTATTTCAATTGATGCCTTCGAACGTGCAAGGACTCTTCTTAGGAATCAAGACATAGGGAACTCCTTTATCTCTTCTATTGAGTCTCATGTCACTTGAAATCTAAAAAAATAATTATTTTTTTCCTTTTCGACGGAATAAGCGTGAAACTTTATTTATTTAGGTCTGTATGTGTAAGAATTGTTAAACTTCTAATTAAAATCTTGTACTACTTATCATATATCATTATATTATATTACTTACCATATTTCAAAATTTATATGTATTATTATTTTATTGTTAATAAATATTAATGAATAAGAATAGTAGTCAATTTAAATTTATTATATTTTGATCTAATTAATATTACAATTTTAGGTATGATTATCTTTTTATATCCAAATAATATTTACTTTTCAAATTTTAAATTACGTACCATATGTTTTTCAATAATATGTTTAAAACTTTGACAATTTTTTATAATTTTTAGATACTCCATTCTATTTTCATGAAATATTTGGAATGAAGGTATAATACTATGTACAATAGGCATCATTAAAGAATTATTTGTGTATAAATCATAAATTTAAACAAATTCAAATGGTTTTGAATGCATGAGCTATTTAAACAAATTTATAAAGAAGGCAAATGAAAAATATGAAAAATCACATAAATGTCAATTATAATTAACCTTAGAATTATTAAGCATACTTACCATTAAAATATTATGTTTTTAACATTATTATTTTTAAAAATACTGTCACACAAAAAAATTCACCAAAATTCTCCCAAGAAATACATAAGATATAAAATCTTTACCATCAACTTTAGGTGATGATTTTAAAAATTCGCTACCAAAAATCAAACTTTTTGCAACGACTACGGGAATCTTCGCCAAAGGCTCAACATTTTGTACAAAATTTCTAAATCGTCACAAAAGGTCACAATTAGCGACAATTATATAAATCATTGCTAAATACCTAAATTTTGTGACGATAACGAAAAACATGGCGAAAACCTTCACTATCGTCACCAAAAGATGACTATTAGCTACAATTTTCAAATCATGGCTCAAAAAAAGTGACTAAAAGCTAGTTTTGTTATAGTGAGCTAGATTACAATCAAATTTAGGTAACTGGTTTGATTTAATTAATGATTCATATGTTTGAAAGATCTTGTGTTTATTAGGGATATAAATGAGTCGAGCCGAGCTGGGTCGGCTCGTGGCCCATAAAAAAAATGTATTCCTAATCCAATCGAGAATTTCTTTCCATTACCTTATTTTTATTTATTATTTATTTATCATTTTTTCCATTCTTTTCTATAATTAGAAACTATTGCCTTCCCTGTAAAACCAGTTAACGAAATCTCATCTGACTACGGGCATTATATATTTTTTAAAAAAAGTGCCAAAAACAACATCATTTTTGGAGTTACAGGCCGACCTGCCCTAGGCCTATGACCCGGTCGGGCCGACCAATTTTGGCTCGTGGCCCGGACGAGTTGGTCTAAAATTGACATCCCTATTGTTTATCTATATTAGATAATATTTCTTATGCTAAAAATGTTATTAGTTACCTTATTTTTTTGTTCGTGTTTAACCTAGAATGTGAAACAATGAGCAGTCTTCTCTGCCCTAATGTAACTTTCCAATATGGTTTACCAAAGAGGCGTGTATTCAAAACGAAAAAGGAATTACTCCAAGTAAGCCATTATGTTGAGCCTTCTTTGAAGGGTATAACAATCTACGTCAATGCAACTGTCATTTTACTGCTTTTGTGGTTCTTAATAGCTGCTTTACTCAAAACGTAAGCCGACTTCATGTCTGATCATTTCAGGCAGAATTAGTAGATCCTGCAGTGAGAGGAACAGTTAATGTTATTGCTTCATATGCAAAATTGCCATCAATCAAAAGGAATGATTTCACATCTTCCATTCAATTGTTCAGATTAGTTCACATTTGGCGAAAGAAATGAAAAAAAAACATCTTTCTATCCTTACAATAAATATAAACTTAAAGAACATATTATTCTGAATCTTCAATTATTTAGAACATGATTTGAATATCATTTATTTACAATCTTTGTTTAGAAAAATAGAAATTTTAAATATTAAAAGAGTTAGATTCTAAATATTTCATGCTATTCAAAACCTAATCCTACAAGATTTAGTAAAGCCACATTTAATTTGGTGAAAATCCGTACAATTTTCTGGACGGTAGTATTCGTTAGGAAGTAGTTTTGAACTTGTGTTGTGGCACTTGCAGTACAAAAGTTTGAATCTTTTTGCATTTCTTCAAGGTCAAAAAGCTTGTGCGAGATCAGTAATCTCTGGAAAAGGGCCAATGATGGAGAATTTGAACACGACATGAATCAAGAACCAAAGTAGGACTCTTTTAACTTCATAATTATAGACGAACTCTACATGGTCATGTTATTCTAACGTTAATCCTTGTCTTCCACGGGGAGTTTTACATGTCTCACTCTTGCATGTTATTCTAATGTAAGATACCATCATCTCGTAGATCTGATGCATCTACCTTAGAAACTTCCAAGCACTCCCATAGCTGAAGGTTTGGTCAATGCACCGGAAAAACTGCTCTATTTTTATAGACCTGAGACAAAGTAAAAATAAGAGTCTCAATAAATCGGCAAAATATAAATATGTAAATTTTAAAAATAATTAAATTTATTATTTATATATAAGTGACTTAACTCATAAATCCACATATTTAATAAAATACTAAATGATCATAACAGTAGTTAATAGCAATAAAATCACTAAAAATAATAGTGACAACAACAATATACAGTAGCAGCAACCGAGCAGCAATATCATATTACAAAACACCAAGAGAATTGTACTCACAAGCACACAGATGATCATGAAAAACAATTTTTCCATACATTTTTATATATAAAATCATTAATAATGGTATCAAGATCAATATTGCCCATCATATCATTTTTTATTCATAAAATAGTTAAATCATTCAATCTTTCTTGTGATATTGATGACCTCAAGTCGGTTTTCAATAATTTAACTTTGAAAAACTTCTATCAGCTAATATTACAGCCACAGTTACAGTCAAATAAATTTGATAAGCAATTGAAACATTTGAATAACAATCTGTAGCTTTAACAAATTCAAGAATTTCAACTGATGACGTTAACTCATTTGAGTCATTTTTATCGATATTAATTATGAAAAAAGATAATCTAAATCCACATCTGACGTATGAAAAAGTAGTTGTAAAAATTAGTGCAACATTATCTTAGTTCATTATTATCCAATGACCTCAACTTCTTTGAATCAAATAAAAATCAAAAAATGGTTTCAGATATCGTTAATTGTTCAAATATATTCTTCAACTAACCAATTGTCATATCTACAACAGTTAGAAAGTAACTAACTCTAAAGAAATCCTCAGCTGATTGTATTTCTCCATCATGATCATTTTCATCAAATCCTCATTATCGATATCTTTAAACATTTTTATATTATAAAATGTAAAAACATTTATTCATAAATTATATGATATGGTTTGGCCATTAAAACAAGTGCAACGCGAAATAAAATAGAAAAAATTAGAAAAGAAAAGAAAAACAGATTTATAAACTCAAAAATAAATATTAACCTGGACAAAATAAGTTATAATGTTAAAAATTTCAAATCAGCAAAAACTAAATATTTAAACGTCAATTGAAACATGATTTATGAGCAAACGAACGGTAGCACATAAACCCTAAAATAGTTTTGCTAAATTTGGGCCTGACATCTAGATGACAACATTTGTTAATTATTCATATAATACTCAGTTGTCTATAAATTGATAGAATCTTCTTCTCTTTTAGTACATAGTAGGCTTAGGCTTATGCTTATGTATATTACATGAGTTATTAAAGTAACGATATGTTATTTAATTAATATTCAATTTGAATTTATATACTTCATTTCTCTTATACAAATTGTTTATTATTTATTGTAACAAATATTTGTCAAATTATTTTAAATTAATTTAATTAAAAATATTGTACGTAATATATAAATTATTAGCTATTACATAAATATCTAACATCAAATAGTAAATCTTTTAAGTGCTAAAAGAGAGGTGGGCTATTATATATGGTTGATAAAGATATGATATGTACACTTTCTTTTGAAAAAATATCAAATAGTACAAAAATGTCACAATAACTATCTTTTTTCAATTTTTTAATGTATACTTTTTGATAAATGTCTATCCATTTTAATATTATTACTTGTGGGCCACTACAACTTAATTGAGATATTTTTTTACTCATTTAAAAGTTTAAAATTTTTTAAAGCTTTTACTGTCGAAAAATCTTCAACCCACTTCCACCAAATTTAATTTAGAATCTTTTTTGGTAGACAACATTATATAATAGAATCTTTACACTGAAATATAAAGTGGACAACGAAACTTTTTATTGAAAGTTAGAGTTTAAACAATAAGTCAAAGATTGAAATTTTAATTATATATTATAATAAAATATTATTATACTAATAAAATATATTGTTGTTAATAAAAAATGCACATAAAAATATAAAATTGGAATATAAAAATAACATTTTCTTTTCTTCCCTTAATAAGATTGAATTAGAATTAATAAGATTGAATCAAAATCATTAGACTGCTCAATTAATAGTTTGAGCCGAATTTCTTGTTAGTTCTATTCAATAAAATTTGAAATTTATACAAATTTGTTCTTTCAAGTTTTTACAAGGTAAAATCTCAAGAAACCTTTTAGCATATATGAACATCATGAAGCATATTTATTGACTTTTTAATTTTTACTCTTTTAATGAATAAATTAATTAACTTTAAATTTTTTTACTACTTTAATAAATAGATTTATTAATTTTTTAATATTTAACTCTTCTAATAAATAGGCTACTATAAATCTGAGTTTTAGGCAAGTGTCCTTCTGTACTTGCCTAGGTTTGAGCCCCTCCAATGGTGATGAATTCCCGATATTAATAGTAAAGAGTGAATATTCTATGAAATTAAATCTATAATTAAAATTATGTCAACCAATAATTTATGAATTTGAATCCATAATTAACTTTCAAGTTCCTTATTTTAGTTAAATAATCTTATGAACGTGAAATTATTGTGTTAATACATTTTGTTCAATTTGTAAAAATTTGCGAATAAGACTGACAACAAGATCGTATTAATGATCATTCTCAATTCAAATTGTCTAAACTCTAATATACGAATGTGTAATTTTTTGTATTTTTAACGCTTGACTGATAACATTATTCGTAATTATTCATAATTTTAAATAAAATAAAATAAAATAAAATATTTTTTATTCTGATTCAAATCCTAATAAATATTATTAACAATTAGGAGAAGTTTTGATTCAAATAAAACGTTTCGTCAGAGTAATAAATATTTTTATTAGGCAGATATGACCATTGCGTATACACATACGTAAGGCCATATTAGGTGATGCTCCCTGGGTTACCGTAGGACCAAGTCACAAGCCATTCCAGTCTTATCATGACCTAAGCTTTTACGTAACTTGAAAAACTTTCCCATTTTATAATATCTTGTCAGATTTTCTTGTGCCAAACGGAGTAATGAGAAAGGATCGAAAAAGGCTAAGATGAAGGTCAAATATGGTTTATTGTAACGTGGGAGCCACATGAAAATACTGTCCTTAAAATGGAAGACCGTGGGTGAGTGAGAGCATTCATCACAGACAGGTGCATCCACACACCCCACCGCTATCACAAAAAAGCGAAGAAGAATGAGCAGTGGAGCAGGCAAAGTGGTGTGCGTCACGGGAGCTTCCGGTTACATTGCTTCCTGGCTTGT
>JAOQMM010000008.1:16056690-16068754 GCA_027563515.1 Erythroxylum platyclados | reverse complement strand
CTTAAAAGTGAGCCTCAAGGAAACAGTGGAAAGTCTGAAGGAGAAAGGCTTTGTTACTGTCTGAGCACCTTTTGCTCCGTGAGATCTTTGTTGCCATGAACAAAAACATTGTTTGACCTATATATAATTAGAATATTATTTAGAATGATTAAGTTTGTGATTATTGTATGGATAAATAAGTGTCGGAATTCACGATTTAACGTTCTTAAATCAAGTGGTAGTATTTGGAGTATTGTGTGAGATTGGTAGTAGTCTCTGGAAAAGGGCTGAAGATGGAGAATTTGAACACGACATGAATTAAGAACCAAATTAGGATTCTAGCTTCATAATTTTCGACAAACTCTACATGGACTTGTTATGCTAATGCTAAAATCCACAATCCTTGTCCTCCGTAAGTCTCACTCTTACATGTTATACCTTCATCTTGTAGAACTGGTTCATCTACCTTAGATACTTTCCAGCACTCCCGTAGCTGAAGGTTTGGTCAATGCAATGGAAAAACTGATCTACTATTCTGCCCCACCAATGGTGATGAATTCCCAATATCTCTCAATGGCGAGCGTTTTGTGACATTAGGTTCAATGGTGCTTACTTTGGACCTTCTTCTTCCATCACTAAATGCCTTCTTTTGCTTGTAGCCATCATCATCGGTTGGATGCTTTTTTTTCAAGCGGCAAACTAGTACTCGCTTCTCCTTTTCAATGCTTGTATCTTGAGAAAGTGGTGTTGGTGAACTTCTGTTTGTTGCTATTTCTGCAACTCTTTCTTTCCTCCACCTTTCCAGCTCTGTATGAAGCGCACACACCTGAGCTTGTAACTCATTTGCCTTGGCTTCAGAAGTTAGGGCTCTCTGACTCCATGCTTGAACCTAAGGAAAGCAATTTCAACAGTTCAACTATTGCACTTAACTTTTACCAAAAAACCAAAAAGGAGAAACCATAGAGATCAAATATTGGTGAATCAACACATTTTCCTAACTTGTTGCTACTAACCATTTCTGTCCCTCTCCAAACCACACAAAATGAAGGACAATCTGTTGGTCTACTTACATCTGATTGCAGCGATTGAATCTGATGATCAGAATCAATTGCTCGATCTTCCCAAAAATCTCTAGAAGCCTGCAGTTCTTCCATTTCATCCCTTACTTGTCCCAACATATCTTGCATTTGTGACCATTGCTCTGTCTCTGCCCGCACTTGCTCTATAACTCTCCGCACTATAGCTTTGCAACACCCTGAACATGCTCTCTCCTCCAGAGGCCTTGTTGCCTGTGAAAAGAATTACCAGTCAACTACCATGGACAGCAACAAATTCCACAATCGAATACACCTCTGCTCTCAAGCCTACCACTAGTGAGAAGCTCCTATGTTTCTAAAACCTCTGCCTTTGACTAAAGAATATCTCTTCTTACTATTATAGAGATAAAAATACTTCACCTTGCTTTGGTTTCTTGTTGAGGATGTTGGCATTCCAGGCAATTCTACTCGCTTGGATGTTGAGGCAGAACTGGCAGCGGAACTATTGGTTGTAGAGAGTATGGACCGGTACTCATCTTCCATATTCTCTAAGATTGTTCCCTTTGCTAATGCCTCCATTTTCCTTCTCAGAATCTCCATCTGCATATTCGTTGACATGGAAATTAAGAGATACAGAGATATGAATTGAAGGTGAATAATAAATAAGACAACAATATAAAAGTAAAAGGTGTAAAAGTATAACTCAAATCATAGTCGTGATGGAATTGAACAATCATCCAAATGCAAAATCCACCAAATCCACATAACCAATATGCAGAAATAAATGAGGAGATATCAGTTACTAAACAACTGCTTGAGTGGAATGAGTTTTGCGGATTGGGTTTACATGAATTTCAAGAAAAAGAAAGTAAATATTTACATAAGAGAAATTCAGATGATAGTAACCTGTAGAATTGCATCAAAAGATTCAAGGATTCTCAAGTAGTTGTTTTGTTCTAGAACTAGAAAATAATATGTTGACCAACTGATTGATGTGAATTTACGATAAACATCAGAAGATATTAAGATGGTGAAGCAATAGGAAAAGAAAATTGTATTATACATTGTAACCGTGCGTGGAAGCAGAATTCTCAATGAAACTGAAACTATTTGTGATGGGCAAGCTTGCTTCTGCTATCTCTTGAATGTCCTTTACACATATGTCATCTGATTCTGCTGCAAACTTCTCTAGCCGTCTCCGAAGATGGGATGCTTGTTTGTCAAAATTACTACACTTCCGAACTCTTAGATCCTTCACTAGTGATCTTCTCTGCAACTTCTCCAGTTTCTCAGCTAATTCCTGAATCTCTGCCTCCAATACAGTTCTTGCATTCTTCCCTTCTGAAATCCTTTCTTTCCCCTACAAGTCATTAACCACGCCAGAGTCACTAAAACTGAATAGAACTACTGTGTGAAAAAAAAGAAGAAGATAAAACTCAGGCCATTCTTGGAAAACTAAATGCTGTTTATGAATAGAATTCTGCTTCAACAGACTAATGAAGACAAATAGTCTTACTGATATTTTCACGTTTGTTATCGATCCAAGGAACTCATTACCAGGAGTTTGAATGAAAAGAATATACTTGGATTAATTACAGGTTCGTTCACAAAGTTTAAAGACTTAAACAGAAACTTGCGAAGCAAGTTCGAATGTTTTGGTACCAGAAGATGAAAACCAATCAAGATGAAGCTGGCAACTAACTTTATTGTTTGTTTATAACAATGAAAAGCTCACGCCGCCTAATCTTCATATAGAACCCGTCTTTTCAAACCTACTATCAAAATTCAATTTTGATAATCTTTTATCATTCACTTCCTGTTTCGTGGCAACCCGACAAAAGATTTCAATCCAAGGACTTCTAAGCTTGAAAACCATGGAATATTCTCTTTGCCCATAGACTCTCAGCTTCCATACAGAGCAGTCTGTTAGGAAAGATGTTTAACATCTGAATCTGATTCTTCCACCTAATTTTACAAAGCCTCACATGGATCCGAGCACAAGCTTTTAAATCTCCACTTCCATGTTTTTCCATCTTGCCTCAGCAATCAAACATGGACGATATTAATTAAGAAATGTGAAAACGAATAGACAAAAGTTTTAAACTGTGGCCTCACAACTACGTCAAGACTTGTGTGTAAGCAGAACAGCGTTTCCTAAAGCAAACTCTTCACTATATCATTATTATTCAATCAGAAAGAAGACGCCACTCGAAACCCAAGCAAGTGAAGATATGCAAACTGATCAAAATAATGAACAAAGAAGTATCAGAAATTACTTACAGATATTAGAGTTTGGATAGCAGATCTTAAAGTCCTCTCCATTTGGACCCTTCTCCTCTCCATCTTCTTCACAGCAATCTCTCTCTCCATCCTCAGCAAATTACACTCTGCCCTCAACATTTCAGCTTGAAACTTCCACTTCTCTTCTTCCACCAGCACAGTATCTCTCTCCTCCACTCTCTGTCTCCTCTCTTCCCGACTCTGATCATCCCTGCACCTACTTACCACCACTACTGGAGCACCGTCTCTTGTAAATTCTCTTTCTTGATCAAACAAAGTCTCCAGTCTCTCTTTCCTATCTCTTTGTAAACAGTTCTTGTTGGCATTGGCCTTTGCATTTGGCTTCCTCCGAGGCCTGCGTGGTAAATGGAGGATTCTTGGCGTTGGAGGCGCTTGTGGGTATTGCCACCTTGGTCTCCTGGTTGTCAATGTCGTTATCGTAGCTACTTTATCCATGCAACACAACCCTGGTTTTGCTTGGAGTCCTCCTAAGTCGAAACCTTCTCAAGGTGCCTTTGTATTGGCGAGTGGCTTTTGGTTACAGTCAAGCAGTACAATAACTTTCAAGTTTTGAACAACAAACAGAAACAGGACAAGGTCATAACAACTTTTCCTTGTTTGATGGTGGTCGCAGGGTCGTAGTCTGAGACAAGAAAGAGGTCTGTATATCAGAAAGGAAAAAGATTCATCAAGGGCCCATTTTGGTTTCAAATAACAGTTTTGATACTGACTAGCTGGAAATGTGATTGTTTAGTTATAAAGAGAGTTATGATTTGGCGATAGAGAGAAGTCAAAGTTTGGACCTTTGCGACAGATAACAACGTAACACAAGCAGCTTTCTCTTCAGTTTGAAAACTCACAGACAACAATTATAATAATCAAATCACTCAATTTAGATGGCCTTATATATATAACACTATAGAGGAGAGGAGCGTCTAGAATGAATATCAGGTAATTGCGGAGTGTGGAAGGTGAGAGTTAAAGCAAAAGAATGCTTTTTGGCGCTGGTTAGGAGCCAATACCGCAGAATCTTTATGGGTTAGTGCGTGGGGGACTAAGGTGAGTGTTACAGAGAGAGAGAGAGCTGAAGAAGTAATTAAGACTCAGAGGCGTGCAACCTCGTAATATGGAAGGAACAGAGATTTCAAATGAAAGCTGCGACTCTCTCTCTTTCTCTATCTGTTCTTTTTTTCAATTCCTGCAAATGTTATCGTACAGATAACAAGGCAGTGTCTTTTAACTTCACATTGGAAGTGTTCATTTCTATATTTCTTTAAACTTAATCTGTCATTAGATGCCTTGGAAGGTACATTAGAGGCTATTTAATCAAATAACAATCTACAGGAACGTGGCGTGGCGTTGAAGGTCAGGTCATGTGTTTCAAGTGAATCATATAATCAACTTGTAATTAATACAATTGCTGACGGACTCTGACTGACACTACCTCATTCCTCAGCCTTCTTTTGCTGTATTTATATATCTGATAAACTGTGATTCTCTTGATTTTCACGTACGTCGTCCGTTTTTCTCTCTGTAAAGTTTGTCTTCACAGTTTTATCATTTTCGAAGAAACCCAAAGAAGCTTGTGTTTAACCCGAGGACCAGACACAGAGAGACTGTCAAATGCCCCATACTTTGAATTCAATCTATGAAATCTAAGGGACCACTTCATTTCATTTTCTTCTCCATTCTGTACTAACACGTACGTACACTCCATGCATCTTCTCTCTTCTTCTGCTTCCAATCCTCTTACTATGGTTATAATCAAACACTTGGTGGTTACAAGAGTGGTTGTGCTGTAAGGCTTTAATAAAGATTGCATGTACTCATGCACAATTCTCATGTAGGTAAGGACTTTTTTCATATGGGAAAAGAAGCCAATGAGTTAGTAACTCATGTCACACCTTTCTTGACATAGCCAACTCAATTTCAGGTATCATAAATAACCATGAAAGAGGATGGGAAAGATGAGTGCTAGCTAGTAATTAACACCATCCATCCATATAGGTTCGCATCTCTAACATGAGTCTGTGATTCTAACGTAAGGATCAAATGGGATGTATAAAATATATAAGATGAAATGAAGCTATAAGAATTTCTGGAATATCGTCAACACTTTCACATATGTTTTTCTTTTCTCCTTCATTAAGAACTTGATTTATTATCAAGTTGCCAAGTAGAATGCCCCCATATGAATTAAACTACCATTAAATTTAAACATGGAAGTGAATTCAAATACATTTTCGTCAAACTTTACCGTTAAGGGGGCTGTTTTAACTTTGAAATTGAAACTGGAAAAGAGTAGTTAAACTAGCTGAGTAATAAGTTCCAATACTAAATGCATTAATTAATTAGTTAACTGAGTCTTCACCAAATTTGAGATAGGCATTTGTCTGTACTTACTTGGATTAAATACAACAAACCTGCAGAACGTAAGAGCTTGCATTTCCAAAACCAACTCAAGTCAAAGCCTTTCTTAACAATTATGTAAATTTATAAGAAGCAAAGAACCATCTTGTCCTACTTGGTTTAACTTATGCTATTGTCTTCTCTGTCCATACTCTAAAATCAAGGCAGTGGTGATGTAGTTAACTTCATGCTAGTAAGCGAAGAAACTTTCATTTTTAAGCTTTAACCTTCTAAATATCTTGGTATACAATCACAATATATCAAATTTCTTGATAATTTCCTTTTTTTGGAAGATCTTAAACAAAGTATTCTTAGTCAAATGTTTTTAAACCCAAAATCGTCATTCTGTAACACAACCTATATATTATAAACTGTACTAGAAACATATAGCATAGCTCATAGCTTGCCAATATAAAGACAAATAAAAGTCAAATATAAGAGTTTCAAAAAAAAAAAGAATGATTCAAATTGATGAGTTTATAGATGTTAAGACAATCAGTAACAAGATTCAACTGAAATAACAAATGAAATTTTAATGTAAATTGCTGATTTGTCTATTATAAATTATATGTATGGATTACATGTATCCAGCTCGTGGAGTTAGATAACTTATGTCATGAGTGTCTCCCGATACTCGCTTCCTCCCTTTACCATATCCTTGTCAACATAATGCTTTTCATGCCTGTGAACATGGCTCCGAGACTTAGACATCTATGAGATTTAGTTTTCATTCCAAACCATTACTCACCATATGTAAGTAAGGGGTACTCTTTTACGAACTCGTGGTTTCTTTCTCTCTAAAATTCTGGAACTGATCACTTTGGTATTGGCTTGCCTATCTCAGAGTTGCATCTGTCGCTATTTTGCAGGAGCAATAAGAAGACTATATATCACAAAGTTTCCATAGGCCTACTATCAAATCATAGACAAAAATCTACCGAGAGAACTTTCCAAGCATTTATATTAATTGATGTAGTCTATGAGAATTGTGTAAAAGTCCAAAATTATAATGAGAGGTTCCCAAAGATTCTATGTTGGGAAGTTCGCAAGAACAGGAATCTTAGAGGCCAAAAATGGACAAACTCAGTGGGAAGACCAAATCAAATCACATAAGTGAATAATCTGCTTCGAAGTTAGTAGGGAGCTTCAATACTTTCTAATGGGACAGCGATGCCATCAAGCTCAAACGAACAAAGGCATAAGGTAGATTTTCTTGTGGCAAATTCATTAGAAGAAGGATGTAGGGACATCATCCCCTCTAAAGTCTCACAGGAAAAGGCTCATTCGATGTTGTATAACATTTTTATGCTTGGATCATAAATGAACATCCTTACTAAAATTCAAGCTTCCTATTTTAGAGGTCTACAATGATACTATAAATCTCACTAACCATGTTACCCCTATGTTACGAGATGATAAATATGTACTGAGTATAAAGCTTTCTCTTTAACTTTCGCTTAAGTAGTCAAGGTTGATATAAGACTATCCCAAGAGAATATGTGTCAAGCTTTAAGCAACTCAAAGTCCAAATGTGAAACTTATTTTGTTAGCAACAAAAGAAGATCAAATGATTATGTTTCTCTCTTTGATATAGTACAAGAGGAAGGAGAAAGTCTTAACCACTAGACTCAAAGATTTAGTATAAAAGTTACCCAAATACCAAATTTAAACATTATAATTGCAAAAAATTTCATTTTCATGGAGACTATAGACATGAAATTAAAGAATGTAGAGACTTGGAAAGGGATAAATTTTGTTGTTGAGAAATGACCAACTTAGGCAATTTATTGTCAAAAACCACAAGAATAAAGAAAGAAGAAGATGTGCGACAAAAGATGTTATTCGCAAGATTGTGAAGGCATGTCTAGGAAGACCTCATCAAGAGCTTGAGTGATTTACATTATCTTAAAAGGAGGTTCTAACATGAGCAAGACACAAATAAAAAAAATTATATTCACAATTTAAAAACATGAATCAATGTAGTGGATGAATTGAGTAGGAATTACAAGTATACAGAGCAAATTTTATTTAGAGACAAAGATGTCAAGTTGGTTAACTATAACGATAAAACAATAGTGATTATAGCAACCCTAACTAACTACAAAGTGAATAGGGTGTTGGTAGATAATGATAGTTCTATGGACATCTTGTTGTGTGATCCTTTTATTACACTAGGATCCACCAAAGCATAGTTGTAGCCTACATCAATACCTTTAAAAAGGGTCGAAGGGGCACTAAAACATAGAAGAAAAGATAACCCTTATGATAAAGTTGGAGGCTCAATCGAAGTAGATAACTAGGTTTATGAAATCTCACATGGTTGACAAGCCCGTAACTTTTAATGTCATCCTAAGAAAACATTCCATATCTTTTATTAGGCATGTTATTTCACCTTGCCAATTATTAATTAAGTTCTTGATGGACCACGAGATAACAAAAGTACATAAAGATTTAAAGATGGTTAGATAGCGTACATGACATCATTAAAGGTTGATGGGAGTGCCAGTATGTATGAGATTGATTTGTGAGAATCAAGAAGGAAGTAAAGAAAAGAGCCCATATAAGAGATAATAAAGCTAAATATAAGGGATTAATTGGTTACAAAAATTGTAAAAGTGGGGAAACTTTTTAGTTAAATGCAAGTAGAAACTCTGTTGAGGAAGTATGAGAATATTTTTTGCTTAAAAAACTTAATACATGAAGGGAATCGACCAAGAAGTGGTAATATGTAAGCTAAATGTTATTTATAGTTTCTAACATGTTAGGAAGAAGATTTGAACTTTGCTTTGGAGAGATGACTCTAACTAGAGGAACAAGTTCATAAGCTCTTTCATGATAATATCATATGTGAAGTGTGGGTAGCCTGACTGATTAGAAAATATAAACATAGTGAAAATAAAAATGGGAAGTGGAGGATGTGTGTAGAATTTACTACCTCAATAAGACATGTCTAGATGATAGTTATCCCATGTCTAAGACTGATTAACTTATAAATGTAGTGGTATGTCTTGAATGGTTAAGCTTCATAGATGTATATTATGGATATAGCTAAATTCTTATGCATAAAAGTCATTGCTTTTGACTTATACTGACATCTAATTCTATGGAGTAATACCATTAAATTTGAAGAATTTGAGGGCCACCTACAAAATTTTAATTAAAAAAGTTTTCATGCCCTAATTAAAGAGGAATATAGAGACATATATCAATAATATGATCGTAAATATAAAAAAGAAATGGGACTGTGGTGTAGATTTGTGAGATTTTTTTAAGATTATCTACAGATATAAGATGACGCTCAACCACAAAAGTACATCTTTAGAGTACCAATATAGAAGTCAATATCAGGAGATATCAGTTACCCAATGTAACATAGAATGCAATCTTAAGAAAATGTAAGTGATCTAAATAATAACCCCTTTAAGTTCCATCAAAGAAATATAAGGCTCATAATGAGAATGTAAGTCTATATATATTTCTCTTCTCCTTTACTAATCATTATCTACCTTTATTTCATACACTTAGAGAAATAAAAAGCTTCAGCCTAGGACTAAAATGTCAAAAAACCTTCAATTAACTAATAGTGTATTTATTAAATCCCTAGCTATTAGCTACATTCTAGCCTAAAGAGCCTTGTTTCTATATTTAGCCATCTCAACTTAGGATGTTAATTTAGTATTATGATGAGGAAAGAAAAAAAAACAACAAAAGCATACTAGTAAAATTCTCTATGCAATTGATGAAAAGTGCAAAAAATTAATAATTAAAAAACTTAACCGATTTGATCAGTTTAACTATAAAAACTTTGAATTGGCTAAATTTTTAGTTTAGTTTTTAACTTTCCGGTTTGATTTGCTTTAATAAATCTTATTGTTAAAAACTGATCAATTTATTAATTAATCAATCGATTTTCTTAAATTAATAAATTCTTATAAATCAAAATAAATTAATTAATTCTCATTTAATAATCTCCTTTTTAAAAAAACCTTTAAATTCTTGGATGGGTAAGGGTAATCTCTTTTAAGTATATTTCAAATTCTACAATTTTATTCAATCTTTAACTGATTTTATGATGTTTTAATATCAATTAAACCTTTTAAACTTTCAATCTCTTGTCTTACTAGTTTAATTTACAGTCCAGTTTTTTAAACAATACAAAAAAATAAAGAAGGCTACATTGGCCCTTGTTGTTTTCATGTGAAAGCTCATCTCAAACTTTTAAGCTTATATAATCACGTTCACCACAAATTCACCTCTTCTTAATACCTTATACAAACCTAATTTTTCTGGATAGCTTATCAAATGGTCTATAGAGATGAGCAAATCTAACATTAACTCTTTGCTTAGGATGACACACAAGTCATAGGTGATTGCTTATTTTTTTTATTAAATATATAGGCAGACCACTAGAGTAATGTACATAGATGGATCATATAGTGCTAGGAGAAGTAAGGCAAGAGAAGTAATCAAAGCACCTTATAATATAAAGATCAAGTATGCATAAAGGCATAGTTTGATGGCTTCTAACAATAAAATAACGTATGAAAAAATGTTATGTGGAATCAAGTTGGTGTTTCATGTACACCTAAAGAATGTATGAGTATATTCTAAATCCCATCTTATTATGAGTCAAGTTCTTGAAATCTTCGAGATTAAAGAGGAGAGCATGTAAAAGTATCAAGAAAGTATCTTCAAATGACTTAATTCATAAGCATAGACATTTGGTTTATTCCTTCCGAAGGATAAAGTTGATCATGCTCACCTAGAACTTTAATATCAACTTGATTTAGCTGTTAGAAGATAAATATAAAAGGAGAATCAATGATTATGTATAAATATAGAACTATTAAGAGATGTTAAGGAAGTAAAAAGAGTCAAGAGCATAGTTGCAAGATACATATTAACTAATGTAAAGTTCCATTAGAGAGCTTTTACCTTAATATAGCATTGAATTCTCTAAAGTACTAAAATATCTTGAGGGAGTGTCATAAATGGGAGTGTGGAGTCCATTAGGGGACCTCCTCTCTAACCTATAATCTACTCAAATAGTGATACTATTGACCTACAATAAAGAGAGATACATAAGAATATGTAAAGAATTGTCATAAGTTCCAACATTATTCAAATCTTCACCATAAACATGTCTCTAATTATATGTTCATATCTATCCCATTCCTATTCACATAATAGAGAATGGATATTTTTGCAACTTTTTCTCCATTTTTCTATAAAATAAAGTTTATAGTAATAGCAGTTAATTATTTTACTAAATTGGTGGAAGTTGAAATATATCCCTTTATTAAAACTAGAATGATCGAAAAAATTTTGAAATCAATATAATTAGTCAATATGGACTTCCTCTAATCATTATTACATATGATGTACCATAGTTTAATAGCTAAGTGTTTTAAAAATTTTATGAATAAAGGATCAAATAGTACTTTACATTAATTTGTCACTCATCCTAATTTAAATGACTTAGCCAAAATGACTAATAGAACTATAATACAAGCCTACAAACAAAGGTTGAAAAATGTAAAAGCATATGAGTAAATCAAATTCACTTTATTCTATAGATATAGTGCACCACATTTAGAACTTCGATTAGGAAATAACCTTTTAACTTAGCCTTTTATATAGAAGCTTTGGTTTTGGTGGAGCTAAATTTATAGGCTTAAAGGTGACTTATTTTTAATAGGGAATAAATTGTGAAGCCTTTAAAATGAAATGGACCTTTTAAAAGAGCTTATAAATAATGCTTATATGGACAATGTAAAATATTATTCGCATGCTCCCATAGTCTTAGTTTATGGAAAACTAAAATTGATGCCCCTTATAGTTTTAACTGTATAAAATTTGAACCCTATGTTTACTTATGTTTTTGGACTAATTATTGGGCTTGTTGGGAGTTAAAGGGATGCTTCATCAAACTATCTCAAGCAGTAAAGCTTATCGCTAGTAAAGCCTCTATTAGTAGACACAATGAAGCCAATAGAGATAATTGCCATTAGACATGGAAAAGAAACCTAGATTGAGAAGCACATTATCGGAAGGCATAAGTGTAACAGCCCAGATATTGTTCGCTTTGGGCTCGCCCCTCACGGTTTTAAAATGCGTCACAAGGGAGAGGTATCCACACCTTTATAAGGCGTGTTTCGTTCTCCTCTTCAGCCAATATGGGATTTCACAATCCACCCCTCTTAGGGCCCAACGTCCTCGCTGGCACACTCGACTTAGGTATTGGCTCTAATACCACTTATAACAGCCCAGTTCACGACCCGCCTTGTATTACTCGCAAAGAACCACTAAAGGTGGCCTTCTCATCGCTGAAGCAACAGGAGTTTCTGACACTGCTCAAG
>JAOQMM010000008.1:16021016-16049664 GCA_027563515.1 Erythroxylum platyclados | reverse complement strand
TAATTTAGTTGATTTGACTATTTTTAATTTGATTATGATATAGATGGTAATGTAAAGTGTTTTGAAGTTTCTGAATTAGAAATGGTGCTCTTGTGTCTACGCAGCATGAATTATTCTTGTCCTATCGCAGGTTAGATCGATCTTGTTGAGCTAGTTCGATATTTTTTTTGGGTTGAAGTTTTTGGGATTGCGGAGTACGTCATGTGGTTTGGAGTAACTTTTAATTGACAAGTGTAGAAAGAGATTTCTTGAATTTATTGATCTGTTTGTTACTTTAGGTAGGATAATGTATCTTCACGATGTTGGTTCACAGGGCTCTTGAAAGCCTGTTGACTCGTATTTGGGAGGATTCTTCATGAATTTATTGGCAATGTTACAGTGATTTCTTAAGTTGGGCTATGTTGCATAATCTCTTCTCTACTACTTGATTATCAATGGAACTTATGGATGTTTATATCTTGTGGATGTAGGCAACTTTCGAGTGTCTCCTAAAAACCTATGGTTTCTTGACGCCTGATTTCTGGAGGGAAACACGCTTCACCAGGTCCCCTTATCAGGAGTACACTGATCTCTTGGGAAAGCCAACTAAGGCCCTCATTCTAGAAGATTTGGAAAGAGAGGGATGAGGTTTACCGGAGTCTTGAAAAAGAGTTTTAGTACCTTTTGGCTGATAGGTTCATAAGACTATAGGATGTTTTCTTTTATTTCGATGAGCTCCACTACTAGCTTATGACTTTTTGGATTTTGCAATCATGTCGTGGTGGATCATTTTGTTCATTTCTTTTGTGTTATGGACCTCTGTTTATTTTTATCTTTAAAAGTGGCTGCTTGTTTAAAATTTGTACGCTTGGCAATTAATCTGAGATGATAAAATGAGAACATAAGGGTTTGTGCTCAAGATCATCTTCCTTTTCTTTGCAGATGTTGATGAAATGGTTTTATTCATGATTTGAGTCTCAAGTTTCAATTGTTCTGTCGGAAACGAGGAACTGAATTGGAGAGGCACTATCTCTCTTATCTAATGTGAGGTTTTCCTCGGTAGTTAGTTGCTTGATGCACAGGAAAGAGAACTAACGGCTTTGTGTAGAATATTAAGTAGCGAGAGTTTAATCGGAAATTGACTTCCAAGCCCTAGTACTGACGGTGCTAGACTGAACAGTAAGTTAAAATTAGAGGTCACGAAGCCATGGCAATGTACGTAAGAACTGATGGGTTTAAGTTAAACTCGGTGAAGCTTAAGGCTTCGAGGAGACTAAAGAGAAGTGGCCATCATTCAAGCAAAGGTTAAACTGTCGTGAGCAATGGACTTTTGTAATAGGATTTTCGATTTCCCCTTTCGACTCCTTGATTCATAGCCACGAGCTGAGGGCAAGATAGAGCTACACGTGTCATCAATTCATTTGTCTTGTAATGTCTGAGGATAAGGAAATGGATGATGGGCTCTTTGCGTAAGGCCCTTGAGCCATTAGCACTTCCAACTAATAATTAGTTTCGTCGTCTCATCTTCCGAGTGACAATCCCAGAAAGCAAGCTCACAGAAAGCAGAGGATCACAGAGATGGCGTCCATGACCATGACTGCTTCTTTCCTCGCAGGATCAGCCCTGACCAAGCAGCCATTGACAGCCCCTCGTCGAGGATTGATTGTGGCAAAAGCCTCGAGAGCCACTGATGAAGAGATGGTCAACTTGGAGATGAAGAAAAGGGAAGGCAACTGCAGTGGAAGGAGGGATTTGGTATTGGCAGCTGCAGCAGCTGCTGCTTACTCCATTGCCAAAGTTGCTATGGCTGATGTAGAGCCTAGGCCTGGGACACCTGACGCTAGGAAGAAGTACGCACCTATCTGTGTCACAATGCCCACTGCTCGTATATGCCACAAGTGAGAGTTTATATGGATCTTGACTTGTAATTCCTTGGCCTTTTAGATCAATGTAAAAGTACTTATGCGCTTGTACTCTTCCATTCAACAGACTGCCTGTTTCTTCTCTCTGTCCATTCTTTCCTAATTTCAAAGTGTTGATCTTTGTTTTAGATAATTTCCCGTAGCTTCAGTGTCCTTTGCAGATTTTGGTTTTGGCTTAGGTTGGTTGTAGATGTTACTTGACGTTGCTTTGATACCTGATGATCAGCAAAATCTCTTCTACGTTTAAAGGGTCGATTTTGATTTCTTTCTAGTATCACATCTCAGTATGTGCTAGGATTGGTTGCTCACAATGGAACACGTCTTTGTCCCGCACGAGTTTAGAAGCCTGAGAAATGCTTTTACAGAACTAGCTATCGCCACTTTCTTTTCCCAGCGACTAAATTGCTTATGAACATATATTCCCGGAAAAACGAAGCTTTTGTTTATGGGATCTGCCTCCACTGATTGCTGTTTCAGTGTTTGATGAAACCGCAGTATCTTTAGTGTAACGGAGCATGGAAAACGACTTGCAGAAAGTAACTTAAGAAATAAGCTCCAACCCATTGGCATCTACCTAGTCTCGCCCCAACTCTCGTCTCAAGTTTGGCTCGTCCTCTTGTAATTAATTAGAAGAATCGGGGAATGAACCAATCATTAAATTTTGGTGTTTACAAAAGTCATATAGTACTAGCGTTGCATGTCAAAGTTTCGGAATAACGAAATATAGACGAGAAGTTCCAATATATTTGGTGACCAGTTTTACATAGATGAAGGTTGGTCAGAAAGCTTTATATATCCTATTGACTACTCGAAAGTCTGTTGATCTGAGCATCATAAGATGAACATGTGAGACAAATTACCACGAAGAGCACTATCCAGTTCAAAAATATGTCATCTCGTTTGCCATTGTCTTGAATACCTTAGAGTAGCTTATCAATGATGATATAGCCAGTCAGTGATTTCATTGCAGGGAAAATAGAGGAGGAACCTTCCTTTAAAACAAAAATCACTCATTCATGTGAACAAGTTAGAAAGAAAAAAATACGGGTTCGGTGAAATGCTGAACAAGCTAAACTGTGACACAAAATGCATGAAGACCTGCTACTGAATGCCCATTCTCAAGCACAAGCTGTTATCGACCAGTAACAGCATGCATAAAAAGCGAGAGAGACATTCCTCATTCACCTTTGCAGATTTTCTAGCCAGGCTAATCCCTCATTCTCCTTTCCCATTTTCATGAGAAGCCACATAATTGCGGATGATCTCAATGGCCAATTGATGGGCAGTCTTATCCTGTAACTTTGCAAGCTGATCCATTTTATCATAAGTATCCTTGTCAGAAAAGAGCCTAAGATTGTACTTGGTTGGTGTAGTCACTATACCTTCCCATTTGTCAATCCATTCCTGAAGTTTCTCAAACCCCTGATAAAAGTAATTAAACATAGTATAAATTTCAAGATAGCTGATAAAATTCAAGAAAAAGATGAGTTCACAATTCCTTATTCGGCCTGAAATCCAAGTATACTCACCACACGGGTTGTGAAATCGCCAAATGATTCTTTGGATTGTCTTTTTTGTTTCCAATAAAAGAACAAAGGCTCCAATACCTTCTCCAGGTCTTGAATCTTAACCTTATTCATAAAGCTTTTAGCTAATGCAGTCTGATTTGGTGTACCCCCAAGCCAAATCTGTTAAGAAAGACCACTATACATTCATTAAGTTTTGCACCAACTCTCATCATTTTCAATGGAGAAGTGAAATAATAAACTGCCAATTAAGTTCTTCATGCACCTGATAGCTATTGGGACCGTCACCAACAAATCCTAATTCTGCCATGTATGGTCTAGCACATCCATTTGGACAGCCAGTTACCCTTATTACCAAAGATTCGTTGTACTTCAGACCAACCTGACATTTCAAAGGGTGTGCTGTTAATATAAGTACTGATACTTGTTTGAAAACAGATTCAGTTCACTGCATCATGCATGAAAGGTTTGGACTTCTCATATAGTTATTTGAACAATAAGTACCTTTTCAAATGTTGTTCTAACACGTTTGAGGATGTTAGGAATTCCCCGTTCAGCTTCAGTTATTGCAAGTGGGCAAAGGGGAAAAGCTGGACATGCCATTGCTGTCAAGTTTAGGGGGTCTACATACTTAGGTAGCTGCCACAATCATCACAAGTCAAAAGGAAAGAAGTTAAAAAAGAGAAAATTAAGGGTGCAGAACAAACAACACAACGCAAGTATAAAAATCTAATTAGCCAGGTAAATATTATCATAATATGCAACTAGCAAGCTTAAGTGAAAAATCGTATGGTCATCAAGTGAAAAATAATAAAACAACATAAGGTCCCTCCAGAAGATATCACAGAAGAGGGCTAGGGTACACAACCCTCCTACAATGATAACATAAAATTATAACTCCCCTCAACAGCTGTCTTTCTAAATCACCTGCTTGTCGTAATTCTTCAATAACTTTTTGTTACATCACAGGTTACATCTACCAATTTCAAGTTGATACGTGAATTAACATGGTTCCTTTCAGCAGTTCCTAAGGAAAGTTTGATCAGAACAAATCAATGGAGTATGTTTATTCCTTATGTCAACCCATTTCTTCAAGCAAGTACATGATCTGGGGTTCAAACTGCAGATATTCTCACCAGTAAACCACCCTGTGCAAGAGCTGTGGTGATAGGCCGCTTCCAAGCTTTGCGAATGCCACACAAAATAATGTTTTGGTTTGGCGTAATGCGTACATCTAAATTGTACTTCTGTATTACCTCCCTCAATACCTGTTTCATTTTTCCACCTACACGACCATTGTCTACATGAAGGCCACAAAACAATCCTCCATCACCCTGAATAGCATGTAAAAGGTCAAGAAGTAAGAGCAGTGAAAATGGTTTCAGTGGACGAAACCAAAAAGAGCAAGGATAAATGGCAAGAATCCTAAGGACAAACCTGGTCATGCCATCCCAAGTAACTTTTAAATTCCCATTCAGGCAACTCTCGGATCGGTTCAAATTTCTTCCCATAATATTGTTCAACTACGCTTCTAAACTTTTCAATTCCCCAGGAGCTGATCAAATACTTCATTCTACTGTATTTACGATCATCTCTTCTCCCATTTTCTCGTTGTGTAACAACTATAGCCTTCACAGCATTCAAGATGTCCTGTTTTGGTACGTATCCCAATGGTTCAGCTAGACGCGGGAAAGTTGTCTCCACCCGATGTGTTCTTCCCATACCACCACCTACCTGAAAGTGAAAATGTAAGAAAGCAATATAAATTAATTGGGTAACTGTCATAAACATTACAAAGTATACTTACATATATATTGAATCCCTGGGGTTCTCCATCATCATCTGAAACTACGACCACACCTATGTCATTTGTGAGAATATCCACAGAGTTATCTGTTGGGACTGTGACTGCAATCTTGAACTTCCTTGGCAAGAACTGAGTTCCATAGATGGGCTCTGGTGAATCGGGAAAATTTGTACCATAAGTGTTGTCATTACGTGCCTTAACTACCTCTGGGGGTTCTGCAGACATTACCTTCTCGCCATCCACCCACATGTCATAATAGAAACCAGATTGAGGAGTTAGAAGTGCAGCAATGTTCTCGGCAGTTTTTTGGGCAAACTGGTAATCTTTTCTTGCAAAGGGAGCAGCAGGGGCCAGAACATTTCTGTTGAGATCACCGCATGCACCAAGAGTTGAACCCATGTTATGAATGATAGTGCTCATTACAGTCTTGAGGTTCTGTTTTAAAACACCATGGAGTTGAAAAGTTTGTCTCGTTGTCAAACGAAGTGTTCCAATGCCAAATTGATCAGCAAGATCATCCATTGTCAAATAGAGTTGGTTTGGCACTTTCCCACAAGGATTCTTAGTACGAAGCATAAACGAGTAGGATCTTGTACCACGTTCGTCTCTGTTATACTGCTGGTAGCTCCCATGGAATTTGATTAATTGCGTAGCATTCTCATTGATATTCGGCGCATCCGTCAGTAGCTCCTCGTTAAGAGGATACCTGATGTAATTGCTTTGTTCTTTAATTATTTCAACCTTACTTCGTTTAGTCTCAGTCCCCGGCTTCACTGGCTGCCAACAGAACAACATGTAATCCAATCAATATATGTAGTCTGCAACTAATGAAAATCTTGACAAGAACAAACAACATTTAGCACACATTTATGAAGAGACTGCCTTTTGGACCGTCTCTTACCTTTCCCATGAAGGTAGGATTTTAAAAATAATAATAATCGAAAAGGCCTTTTATTTTCCTAAATCTCCATCACTAATGCATGAAAAAAATCTCAAACCGAAAATACTCTCGACACATTCATCGAAAAGGACATGATTGAAGGCATATTTCGCTTTTCCCTTTTTTCCTTTTCCTTTTCTTAGATCGAAAAACAGGCCATCGGATCACCAAATACAGAAAAGAAAAGAAAGAGAGCTCAAAAGCCACACTCAAACTTACAAAAATTTGGAAAATAATCCAAGAGATCAAAACTTCTCCGAACACATGCACAGGGAGAGAGACAGATAGAGATACCCACCGTTGAAACAGCTCTAGTAAAAGACTGTCTGGACGTAGAAACAAAGAAAACATTGACATTCCTGCTCAAAGACAGAAACTTTGGATCGGAATGGGAAGGCCTCAACCCATCAAAGCTCCGAATCTTGGGCTCATTGAACCCCGCTCGAAACGACGTCCTTGCCATCATCTTCCACCAACAAAAAGCAAACGAGCAGCTAGGGTTTTAAGGTCAAGCTTAGAGAGTAAGCAGAAGAAGATGAGTACTTTGTGATTGTGGTAATGTGAGAGACGATAGCAACGAAAGCGAACGCCGCCTTTCCTTTTTATTAGATAGATATGTGTATATATATTTATAGGTAGTAAACAAATGTATATGCGTTGTCACGTGCCGGACACGAGAATCATCTTTTGACCGCCGTTGAATCGTTGATCTGGGTTTTGCCCACGCACGATGCGCGATTGGAGTGTCAAATGCCAGTTGATATGGAAATGGTGCCGGTGGTGAACTGAAGCAGCCAACGCGCGCGTGGCTTATGAAATGCGTGAAGCGGGTGAGTAAACAGACGTGTCGAATGTAGGCTTGGTTACATTGAATCTGGACGTACTCCAGCAAGAGGTAATCTAATCTAATCAACTGGGAGATAACATTAAAAAAATGATTTTGTGGAATTTAAAGTAAGAATTCATTATTATTTTATTCAAGGTACATATTCATTTCAGTTGTTCGGTAATATAAATTATAAGAAAGTGAAGACTCAGCTTATGTAAGGCATGACATTCAAACATTTGTTTTGTTTCTGTTCCCAGACCCAGTGCAGAACTTCCTGTTCCTGAGCCCACTAAGTTCAACTGGGCTTTGACTTAAGACGAGACAAGACAGGACAGGACTCATGTCGTCTTGTCATTCCCCATGGAAGCAACGGTAGACTGAAGAACTGAAACATCATTTTACTGAGCAGCGGTTAGGCTCAGACCGCAAGTTGACATTTTCAATAAACCAACAAATCTTACAATAGGATACCAAGAACTTTGGTACTTTCTGATTGATTACCACAAAACTGCAATCTTTTTAAAGAGCCCATTGAGTAAAATAGACATAAAGTTGAATGCATTCACTGGTTAATCTCACATAGTGAGAGTCTGGATTCACATATAAAACAAATATGAAGAAATTTTTAGAGTTCCTTCTTCTCTGATTTAGGAAAAGGGAAAAACATGGAAATCAGCATTTCCTATTTCCTACAATCTACCTGCCACAGCTGTCTTGCTCTTGCCTCATGACTCACCATTTACTTTCTTTTCCCATGCCATCTACAGTTGACTTGGATTAACATATCAGTTCTCCATTTATTAGTTACTGCAAGACTGCGAAACTTATATTACAATCACATCCATTAACACCAAACGTCTCATTAGGTAAACATGAAATATATGCTACACTAAGCAAAAAAGGGGATAATGTTAAGTACTCAGCACAGAACAGCCAGGGTATTTGCTTAACAAACTTGAGTTCCACCATAGGACAGATTCAGAGACGAAAGCATACACTTACATAGTTCAAGAAACTAACTGCTTTTTATTCTGGCCGATGAAGGGTAATTTCCTTTCCACTTTCATATTCAGCTTCTGCCACACGTGCTTTTTCCTTCTGGATTATGGAATTTCCTTCGTCTAACTTAGCGTATTCTCTGTGCTGCAAATTAGGTAGATCTTTGTCAGACTCTTCATTAACAATTTCTAATTTGATGCTAATCAAATAGCATAATTGTTTTTTTCCTGGAGATGGCATCCACAGGTACCTCAATATTAATTTCTTCACTTACCGCCTTCTCTTTGACATCAGCTGCAGGAGGTACAGCAAGTTCATTGCTTTTGGAGACGCTTCCAGCAGAAGCCAGTGGCTTCTTCTGTATGTTCTCAGCATTAACACACAAGGGAGAACCTTGAGCTGCCAATGATACAGGATCATTTTCTTCACTTTTGCCAATCAAATTCGAAAAAGCCTTGTCATTTTCCTTTTCAAGACTAAATATCACATGCTTTTTGACGTGGATGTCATGGTGCACATACTTCATGTTGGCTTCACTGTGTTTCATATCTTCATCTATTCTTGTATGCACTTTCTCCACTTCCCTGTTCGGCAGCTTTAACTCCTTGCTTATTTCAGCATCAGAACCAGATTTTGTCTTCAAATTTGCTGGTTTCTTAGCTGGTTTACTGGCACCTCTTCTTCTGGTATATGTCAAAGTCACTACACTTTTACTAATTCTGTCATCTAAACCAACAGTTTTGCCTTCAGAATGGAATTCTAGTCCACCAGTATGTGCTTCTTTCACTGCAGTTACTTCTTTTGACATGTCTTCAGTGGATTCTGAACCATCATCTCCATTTCCTGGAACAACAAGAGTGGATTCTTTTGCATCAAGGAGTTCATGACATAACAACTCCGCATCTAGTTCAGAATGTAAATCAACGTCCATAAAAGCAACTGATTTACCAGATCTCATTTCAGCTTCTTGAGCCTTCACTTCAGTAGTCCACTTTCTGCCAAACACATCATTGACTGCTGTTTTCATCATTATCTCTGAGCTCTCAGAGACAATTTTGTCATCATGACCAAAAGCTGATTCCTCTTGGACACGCTCTCTACTGGCCAAATGATCTTCTGCAGCTGCATATCTCTTTTGAAAATTTGATTCAATCCACAAATTAAAGCCCTCAGAGGGTAGAATCTCAAGTTCAAACCGCTCTTTACTCAGTTCTAGCTCTTCCTTGTCGCCATCTTCATACAGAATGCTATGGTGCTTCTTCTTGTTGTCAAATGATTTTATTCTTCCAATGAACCATCTTCTTGACTCTGGCCAATATACCTTTATTCTCTTGCCAACAATTCTAAACCAATCCCCCTCACCCAAATTTACTAAACGGAAAGCAGGTACCTCTTTTCTGGGACGACACCTTGACATGTTTGTATCTGAAGATGACAAATATGTTTGCATAATTTCAGCATCAGCACCCCTTTTGCGCTTCCATGGAGTTTCCATGCTGTCCTTGTTTTCTTTTGCATCTTTTGCCTCAAATGGACTGCCTACGCCACTTATCTCAATTTCACTGCTAGGCCTAGTTTTCTTTTCTAAGGAGTTTTTTCCTTTGATCTTAGCCTTTTCAGATCTCAGTTCCAAATTCTCTTGACCTTTCACGTTCGTAGCTGTTCTTCCTGACTGATTGATCTTTGTAGTGAACTTATCTCTCTTAGACTTGCTAATAGCAACATTTCTTATCACTTGATCCTTTAAAGCTGCTAGTTTTATTTCATCATTCGTCTCAATGTCTTGCAGTTGGCATACATCATCTTTTCCCTTTTGGGTTGCAGAAACTAACCTCTTCTTACTTTCTAACTTTGCCAAGATCTTATTCTCCATCACAAGGCTATTAGTTCTTGAAACAGAAAATCTTCAATACATTAGTTGCCAAGATATTTTCAATAAATCATACAAGAAAAAATTTGAATCCACAACCATGACATAAGTTAAGAGGTGGTTGCCCAAATTCAAAATGCATGGAACTTCTAACCTTCAAACTAGAACATGCCGCACATGTTTCCCCATTTGATTATTAAAATCAAATTCAGAAGAGAGTTGAAACTGCTACCCCCATGCATAATACAGAAACCAAATCAAACAGTAAATATATGTTAAGACTCCCAACTCCATGCCTTTGTATTTTCAGTTTGTAAATTCTCCTAAAAGACATAATTAAAGTGCATCCTGTCACATTAGCAATTCAACATCACAACCACAGCCAATAATGCATGGAAGCAATTTAGAGAAGGTTTTGTGGGTGCTCAAGCCCTTCAGCTTGTTGCTTAGTGTTTATTGTTCCTTTATATGCACAGTTATCAAGTCTTGCCAACTTTACTAGTCATATTGATGAGCAAACTAATGATTTCATTATCTGCGGAGAAGCTCTTATTTAATATGAAATGTACTTGGACATGTTTACATTCAATAAGCGGATTAGGGAGTTTTGCTTGGCCAAGACAGGAAAGAATCTGAGGATATGAAAACTTTCCATGCAATGTGTCACACAACCCTTCATAGTAGCCAGCAAAATCCCAGTCACAAAATTCTCTTTCCAATCTCAGCCGATGTGCAGGAAGATGTTGAATGATAGACCTAGAAAATAGTTGACCGAAAGAAGTTGTAAACTTCCTAACTGAAGGCAAACCCGCTGACTCACCAAAACACCTAGAACCCACCTATATCCATTAGAAAAAAGGGATTGGGAACTTTCAACTTAATGTTAGCCCAAAACCTCTATAACTTCACAGAGAGACATAGTCCCAGTTTAGAGTGTCCAAGAGAGGTTGAAATGCAGACTAAGGGGAAAGCTAGACACCATTACAGCCAAACTAAGAACCAGACATGAATGAATAAACTCCAGCAATAATAAAGCTCATAAACGTTAAGGAGCCAGAATTTAGAACTGGCACCAAAAAAAAAAAAAAATCATAAAGTTGAGTTTTCCAGCCTGGATACCATCCCATTCTGTTGAAAATATGATCAAAAGATTTGAGGGTGTTCAAGAGAAGAACCAAGGAAGAACAATTAACGAAATCTAGACTATCGGAGCATATTTTGACATTGAAACCTAAGAAAGGGGGAAGTTCATGCCACACAAAGCACAGGAAACCCTTAAATTTGAAATTTTTATGAAACAGTGCACGGAGTATACTTTTGCAAAGACTTGCTCTAAGAGATTTTTCTTTGACTAGTGCTTCAATAAATTGTGGCATGAAGAATTTCAAGTCTTCCAGAATTGGGAGGCTTCCCCATCGCAAATTTGAGTTTGTAAACCCGTAAAAACGCCCTTGAAAGTTGAAATTACTTGAAAGAAGAAAAAACAGCAAAATTCAGGTTTCAAAAGAATTCAACTTGTTAGTAAATTGGAATTGTACAAATCTACAGTGGCTAAACTTGACAAGGAACAAAGAGGAATTAGTTGGGGGAAAAAAAAGAAAATATCCCCAAATTGGGGTTTGAAGCATGCATACAAAGTTAACACAACAAAATATGAAAAGTAGAAACTTTCAAAATTGAACAAAAGGAACCTCCTTAAACAGTAATGTCAAGGAACCAGCCATTTCTTTTCTTCACAAGTTTGAAATTCACAAAAATATCCGACTAATCAACAGGGAAAAACAAATAAGAACAAGATAATAACAGAACCTAGAAAGAAACATGAAAAAGTACCACTCTTGATAATGTATAATCAGCAAACAGTTCAAAATTGAACACCCCACATAGATGAATACTCAAGCAAAGAAGAGAAAATTGGAAATAGAGTAGGGTAGGGCTGAGCAAGCAAACCTGAAATACAGACACTGAAAGTCCTTTAGTTTTTGCAAGAAACCAGAGAGTGAAGGACCCAAAACCCAAAAGAGATTCTCGCAGAGAGAGGACGCCAAAAGAACAGAGAACTATATTCTTAGACCAAAAAGGGACTTCCCAAGGAAACTACTTGGTCTCTACGAAACAGAAAGACAAAGGTTTCGAGAAAAGAGTGTCTTAATGCGCCTGGGTAAAACTAAAACATGCATCCGTTTCAGTATTGTGTCATATAGTGCTAGCCTTTACAGAGAGTGCAGTGTGGAAGCTGTACAGAATGGTAAGGCAACCACGCCATGTCAGCTTCTCAAAGAGCGGGAAATATTCAAGGTCGTGACACATGGCTGCCATGATGTTAATGTTGCAGCACATAGCTTGACCTTTCCCTCAAATTTTACTAGGCCTTAGTTACTATGTTTCTATAAATGTGAGATATGGTCAAGAGGAAAATCTCAAAATTCAAATCCATCTTTGAACTCAACATAATGCATTATGTTGAGACATTAATTGCAGATTAAGTTATGTTTATATCTGAGAAGAGAAAGGCAACTACAAACTACTACACAAATTCAAAATGTGGCAGAAAATTTGGTTAGACGGCAAGAACATATTTCAAAACTGTGGAAGGAATCAGAGCATGAACAAATTGTGAACTTTGGAATGCATTCCACTCAGAATATTGTTAAAGTAACAACCTTTTTTTAAGTGAAAAGAACTTCATATGGTTTAATTAACAAAACTTTTATTAACTAGAGCGGCGGTCAAACCAAAAAGCAACCACAGTTTATCGAGAAACAGAGATGAATTAGAAAGTCAGTCTATTTCAGACAAAATGGAGAAGCAAACAAAAATGCTCCAGTTGAGTTCTACTAAATCCTGAAACTAAGCTGCCAAATTTCCCACCCAAAAGTAAAAAGAGTTCCTGAAACAAACATCAACTCTCCAAAAAGAAACAAGCCCCAACATGAGCTGTGTGGCACGAGTGGATGATTTCCCTCCCCCATTCAGAAGCTGGAATTTAGAGATTAGAAACAATTCGAAGAACGACAAAGTGAAACTCTTTTGCTCCCTAGTGATGCACTGGAACTAAAGGGCTGACCTTTGCCATCTATTTCCGGTAATCTTTGTTACTTTTCTGCTTTTTCTCATCTTCTTGGAGAATTTTTCAGATTTGTTTGTGCTAACCCATTATTTATTATCTTCCTACTCATAAACTAAAATTGGAAACAAAATTTGGGTTTTTATGTGGGATTTAGCTGACTAAGGTTAGAGCTGGGTTATTTCATTGCATGGAATGATTCCCTATCCTAGCATTTACTTTTTCCTGTTTTAGCAAAGTGAAATCTACATAATGCAATCATCCAGTGCACACATATTCAACTACATTTTATTAATCATCTTGTAATTAAACAGGAGGCTACTCCACAGAAATATGAAAACTTTAGTTAGTTCATTATCACATCCCTAATAAAAAAAAGGCTAGTGTTGACAGCTGTACAGATAAAAAGTTACTAAATAATTAAGCAATAAGATGAATTACTTAGGCACCCACAAAACATTCTCGAAATCGCTTTCAAGATCCAGCTCGAGTCTTGATGCCTAAGGTTTCTATTATGACACAGTGGTTATGATGTTGAATTGCTTTTGTAGGGGGTAGTTTAATCTTTGGAGACTTCTTTACAGACTGAAAATGCAGAGATATGGAGTAGGGAGGCCTTTTTATATGATGACTGTTTGTTTTGGTTTATGCCCTATGTATGAGGATAAAAGTTTCACCCCCCCTTTCAAACTATGTTTTTAATAATCAAATGGGCTAGAAAATTGCAAGAGATGTCCTAGATTGGGGCTTGGAATTTTCATCGATTTGGATCTTGAGTACTATCTTCTGAATTATCTCATGGTTGTTTTTCCAATTTATTCTTGTGTTATTTATTGAAAATATCTAGAAAATTAATTGATTAAAGGGTTTCAACGTCAAGAATTATAGATGGAGAATAGATTCTTGACAAATTTATACACAAGAATGGATCTGATTCTGCAACCAGAAGGGAAATAATGTTGTATTCTAACTGCAGGATATTGAGATGGATGATGACACAAAATTAACAGCTATCAAGAATAAAGTGTTAAGAAAGACAGCTATTAATGAGCTGAGAAACAGGCTAAAATATTTTATTTTTGGAACCAAAATCTAAAAAGGCACGGATGAAGGGCAAAAGCTCTGCAGAAAATAGAAGTGATTCTAGCACTGATATCAGATAAGTGAGGTATACAATACTGTGTGAGACAAAAGTTGCAGAACAAAACAAGGAAAGCATGGAAACTCCATTGGAGCAGAGAAGGGGTGCAGATGCTGAAATAATGCAAATATATATTTCATCCTCTTATGCAAACTTTTCAAGGTTCCGTCCAAGAAAAGTAACAGCTTGCTAAGTGGTAAATTTGGGTGAGAGGGACTGGACAGAGTTGTGGGCAAGAGAATGAAGGTTTGGTGTTTAGGGTCAAGAAGATGGTTTACAGGGAGAATTAGTCTGTTGACAACAACAAAATGCTCCATCATTACGTGTGCTATATCATGAGCTTCTTGATGCAAAATAACCCGGTGCAGTTGTTCTGGAAATGCAAATGATGGTCAAAATCAATTGCAGAGCTGTCTAAAGAGCAAATGGAACGTTTGAAGCCTGATATGTGGACTGGACCTCCATTCTAGAAACAAAACTATTAGTTTAGATGACAGAACTGGTAGCTGTGGGATAAGTGGAGCAATTAGTGCAAAATTTTGTCAGGACTAATTTGGTAAACTGGTGTGCGTAGTGCAAATTTTGGGAAGAAAATAGTTTCTGAACTGAAAAGGGTCATAAGCCCATAATGAGGGGATTAAATTTCCAAATAGGGAAGTGAGTTGAAAATGGGAGCAACTTGATGCTGGATGATTTACATGTTGAAGTTGTTGAACATGATCATTAGAAGCAGATTACAAGAATGAAGCACTTGTGGGTTGACTTAAAACAATGAAATGTCATTGAATAGCAAATTCAATATAACAGCAATGCTGATGATGGCAACATATTTCCTAAGTAGGAACTGGTAATGCATAGCTGAAAATATTTAAATTGTAGCTTTTCTTATGACCAGAGGAAAATAATCCTATATAGGGAAAAGTTCTTTCTAAAGAAGTATGAAGATGCATGGGGAGTTTTACCAAGCTGAGATGGACTGTCCCTTTTAGAAAACGCAATGGAAGAAAGGCTGAAAGCAGCAAGAAGTTTGAAGCAATAGAACTTGAAAGAAATGAGAAATAAGGTAAGTATTCTTGTCTAGAGCAATTTTGTGCAAAATGAATATTTCAATTGTTGTATGAGGCATTTGTTGGGTCCTTTGGTCTTCAAATGTTCATTTTTATTCATATTAGATTTTCTTTAGGTTAAAACAACAAAGTAAACGACCCCATATTTCCTCCCACATGACCACTGGTTTGGCTTTTGGTGCCACACCATCACCTGCGATCACACCACTCCACAGATTTTGTTTATGTGTTATAGGTCCTGTGGTCAATTTTCTGTTTGTCTACTAGTCTCAATAAACTCTCGATTAGACCACATTGTAGCTACCTATTGTCCTTGCAACTTCTGAAATCTATGTTGTGGAATACCTCAAAAAATGATGAACTTTCAGGCAATGGAGTTGATCTCGAACTGCTTTAGACTTAATGGTTTTGACTGTTCAATGAAAACACTAAACTCACAATATTGTTGCACTTGGCCTTTTTAGGATGTTGGTATTCTGATGTCATAGCAACGCACCTTAATGTCAATCATAACCATACTGTGAGTTTAGACCATACAAGTTAATTACTGATATGGATATAATCAAACTGGTGGATACATACCTTCTGTGATTTGAGAAAGAACAATGAGATGTGTACCTGCAATGCTGACCTGCTTGTAGAAGCATATTGTGACAAGAAACAACAATTCCTCTTTAACATTGAAGGATAAGGCATACCTGATTGTAATAAGGTGGCTACAGTAATATTGTTAGATTTGGAAAAGGAGATAGTCTTGATTCCAATAGATCAAAATAAATGGTTCAAAGTTTTAGAAAGTTTAAAGGAAATGTTACCTGATTCATCATTAAATGTATCAGACAATTAATCATGATAAAACTGTCATATGGCTGCACAGCCACTGTATGTGATAGATTTTGGGTCATCATATGTTATTTATTCACTGAAAAAGTATCATTTCACCTTGAAGCCTAAAACCTCAGTGCTAATTGTCATTCTTTGTTTCGTGCCTTTCTTTTCCATTGTTCTTTCTGTCCAGCCCTTCTGCTGTATGAAAGAAAACATACCTTCATTTGATAAAAGAATGTTAGATGTGAGACTAACCACCGTTATATTTCCTTTCTAAATATTTGTGGTGAATTTTAGGAAACAATAATTAAGTAATGACAGTGAAATAGTGGCAAATGAGTGCCTGAAAGTTGAAACACTAGGATGGTTCTCTCCTGATGAAATCAATCTATGAAACATAAAAAGAAAGACTGATATTTCCTTAAAAGATGATGGTATTTCCATTTAGAAAACCAATTGAGAGACAAGTCTTTGGCATAGCTGATAATTTTATTTTGACCATAATAGACTGATAGGATCTCGAATAAAATCTAAAGCCTTATAGAAAGAACTGATAGTTTGCAGATCTCCTTGTAGGATCAGAGATAATTACCGATCAATACCCTCTAGGTAATCAGTTAGAGTCACAATCTGACAAGACAATAAGAACTTGAGGACAATCTACCAACACAATGATCAAGATGAGTATGAAAAGGGAGAAATTAGGAGTAACAGTCATGATAACAAATCAAGGCGTGAAGAACTGAAAAGAGAAGGGATGGTGAGAACATCATACCTTGTGGAGGCCCTTACAGGGATGTTTTGGGCAGGAAGGGAGAGATGAGAAAGTGTACATAAATTCAAGATAAATAACAACTTATCAATCTTGGTCGAAGATAGATAGCAAAAGTAACCATCTCTGCACTAAAGTTGATGGTAGGTGAGTTTTTCTGGGTTCTTGTCAAAATTGGTAAGAATCTAACACGTCAAATCTTTCATATCTAGCAGTTTTCTGCTCTGTCACACGTGTTCATTACATGCGCTATGTACATAGCTCCAGTAGCAGCACCATAAATTTTCCATTAAAGTTCACATCTTCCTTTTATAGCCATTTGCAGCTGTTTATAACCTTTTTTCACGTGGAATACGACTACATTACCCCATTCATATCTCGTGAGCTACATGCATCCATGGTTGCAAGTTGCGTCAGTTTAAATAGTTTGTCGCTTGTTAAGAAACTTATGGCAATAGAAAACAAATAAATTGCATATAGAGGCAATAGGTTTGCTTGTTACTGTAGAATTGCATTTGTAGGCATCACTAGGTGGCACTAGTTAATGAAATTGTAGTACCATGAATATGGAGTTCAGAATATATCTCAAAATGTTATACCAACTTGTGTATTTTGGAATTACCTATATGTTGTAGTGGACCTATTTGTCAGCTAATTAGATTACCCTTTTTGTACTCAGTTTCTAGTGTCTTTTTGTTATAATGTTGGCGTACACCATGTGTCAAGCTCACTGACTCTGTTAGCTACAATGACTTGCAAGTCTTTAATTGAAGATGATAAAGAACACACCAAATGGATGAATGAGTCAATTTACGGTAAAATGATTTACTATTCTCATCAAGGTTCATCTTCTAGAATGAATTAAGGGACTTGAATGCTTCGTTAAATTTTTGTTATATTGATTGGAGCTAAAGTGAACCCAAAGCAATTTCACAAACATGTACACTATAAAGATCTTTGGGAAAAGAAAATTGTATTTGAAGGAAGTACTACCTTACATAAGTAAAAAGTCAAAGTCAACGTACCTAGTGAACAAAGCTTTCCGCTTTGCAGGAATTTGAGGAGGATCATAATATATACAACTTGTTTTTTATATATTTACAAAGATTTTTGCAGAAATCTGAGGAAGGTCATAATTAGTGATTGTTATTTGCATTTGACCTATGTGAAAATGCATTATAGGCTTTGTAACTTAACTGATCAAAACACCTTGTTTCATTGGTCTTACTAACGATCTTACCCTTCTGACTGCTGGATAAGCTTAAGGATTTGTTGTGTTTTCTTGAGATTTTCCGTTGTTGTTCATGCTTTAGCTGGTTTTAGGGTAACTGATGTTAGGGGAAATGCAGCATTGGCTGGTTTTAGCTGGTTGTAGTGGATGGAGGCTTGGAGCTTGGGCCACTTAATTCTGATGCCATCTCTGAAGTTTTCTGGTCCTTAGTGACAATGAAATATACTTTTGCTCTGTTTCTGAACACCGAAAGAGCAAGAAGATTTGTGTGTTGAAGGTTGTCTAGTGAATTTCTTGGATGCTAGCTTATGGCTTTTTATTCCTTGAAGTCTCTAAACAATGGCCAAACAGTTTCCACGTTGCAGAATCTATTGGTGCTATTTCCAAGTGGGAGTAGACTCGGTTTTCACCAGACATACATTCAATTACCAAGGAAAGGAACTCAGCAACAGAAGAAAAAATGACAAGCGAAAATTACATTGTCTTGGTCCAAAAAGACTTCCCTTTTGCCCCTCCACACCAAACAAAGACAAGAGTCACAAAACAATAAAGATTACAAACGACAAATTTATGTTAAACAGCATAAGTGTCGAAGCAAATGAATCACAATTTAACATTCTCTCCACAGGAAATACAACTTCGAGCCTAAACTGATAAAATCTATTTACAAGCACAGATTGACTTTCCTCTTCCGCTGCCATTCCCTTACAACCAACCAACAAATCCTAAACATATCAAGAACACCAAGGCCACTCTATTTCTACCTATCCCCAAAGTCCAAAGAGGTGGAAGTGAATAAATAAATTGAGTAAAAACCTCAAAACAAAAAGTAAAATGTTGAACTCAAATTTCTTCAGCCAACTATTGTGATTTTGTCCGACTCTCAACTGACTGCCTGCAATGAACCATCCCTCATTAACTTTAAGCTCAGACTGTTGAATCTTTCCCGTGAATATTGCCTGGAGGCCTTTCTCCAGTCTGTTCCAGCCTTCATCATCGCTGCAAACTCTTCATAACTAATTCGTCCATCCTGCACGATTAGACAATGTGAAGTCAGCCTTCAATTAAACGATTTTAAAAGAGGTTGGAATTATTAAGCATGCAAAGATCCAACATTTGTAAGATAATCATACGGAAAATCGGCTGGTCATGATCATCTGTAGAAGATTTGTTAGAAAGGATGATACCCACAAATAATTTCAATTTTGAGTAACTACCACTGAAATGCATGAAATAAGTGGACATCCAATTGTTTAAAAGTAATGTACACAAGTACTCCAAAATATTATTGAGTATCAACAAAATCTTGGGTGTCAATCCAAGGAACAGAGAACAAAAATGGCGGCAATAACCTAGTGATGGCTTAGAATGAAAATTTTGAAGGTCTTGTAATCACGTCAGAACACTAGATGAGTATCAAATCAATATCCGACGATCCTTGACTATATGCACGAGTAATACTAACCTTGTCTGTGTCTACATCTTGCATAATGGCATTAATAACATCCTCGCTGCAGGTGTCAACTTCATCATTCAAGGCCTCTCGCAGCTCTTCAATCTCTATGTAGCCACTCTGGTTTCGATCAAAAAAAGCAAACGCTTTATGCAGATGCTCGTCGTTGCCCATCTTTTTAAGGTGAACCGACACAGCAACAAACTCTCCATAATTGAGAGTTCCGTCACCATCAGCATCAGCCTGTAGAAAGCATCAGACGGTTAGTAAAATCACATATTTAAATAAGATAAAAACCTTGAAAGACATATTGGCACAAAAAACTGGTCAATATTAAGGATAAGATCTTCAAGCTTTGAAGAAAATCCACCCCAGCTAAAGACAAAAGGCATTCAAGCCAGTTGAAATTCTGACCATAACAAAGTTACTGCAAGTGTCTTTCTATTAATCAATTTACCCGATAACAGATTCAAGAGACTACAGTGCTTTTAGAAATAAAATGATGCTTACAGCTTCCATGAGGATTTGAAGATCTGCATCAGCAACCTGTTGACCAAGTTTCTGCAACCCATTTCTAAGTTCCTCAAGGTTAATCTTGCCTCTTTTTCCAATATCCATCATGTTAAAGGCCTCCTTTATGCCAGCCACTTCCTCTACAGACAAATGCTCAGCTATAACCTGGAAGCAAATGACTCCACATTTAGTCTCTAATCAGGAAGAAGAAAAAGAGGAAAGTGACAATAAGTACATAACATGCATTGACCATTCATTGTCATCTATCATCACCTCAATAAATACCAGAAAGACTTAACAAGTATATTGAGTTATTACCCTAAGAGCTCTCTTTTTGAGTTTGTTCATCATTGAAAACTGTTTGAGCCTTGTTCTCACAGTCTCACCCAGTGGGACATTTGGAGCCTTCTTTGCATTTTGTAACCAAGGATGCTCTGCAAGCAGAAGAAGAGTCAGGAGCACAGTCATAGATAGGATAAGACATAATAAATGGCTAAAGGACAATACCAAGAACTTGCTGTGCTGTAAGCCTTAGTTTGGGATCAGGATTAAGCATTTTCTTCACCAGGTCCTTCGCATTGTCAGAAACTTTTGGCCAAGGGTCCCTCTTGAAATCAACAACAGAGCGGATAATTGCCTGTGCCACTCCTTGTTCAGTTTCTGTATAAAAAAGAACATCAATTTCATGGAGAAAGAGGTGGAATTACAAGCATATTATCTGGTTCAGAAAGATCACCACCAAAAGAGTGTCAAACAATGTTTCAACAACATAGTTTTGCTTTACCATATTATCTGTGTAACACACCAGTAATTAAACTGGTTTCTGTTAAAATTCAATAGCTCAGGATCAGATAAACGAACTAAAAGTATCAAACAAGAAAGAATAACCTGCCCAGAAAGGTGGGACTCCACAAAGGAGAATATAGAGAATAACTCCAGCACTCCAAACATCAACTTCTGGGCCATAATTGCGTTTGAGAACTTCTGGAGCCATATAGTAAGGACTTCCCACTATCTCATTGAATCTTTCACCTACAAATAAAACAAGTCTTCAGGCACGTTCAAAGTTGGGCAAAAAGCATTAAACTGGGACATGTCAAGTTCCCTAAAGCATTAAGAAAATACAAATATCAGGTTGACATATGTTTAAGCTCTGTCAATGATGTGATACCAGGTTTAAAGAAGACTGACAATCCAAAATCAATTGTCTTCAAGGGGGCCGTCTCCTTCTTATTTCCAAATAGAAAGTTCTCAGGTTTAAGGTCACGATGCATTACTCCATGCTTATGGCACATCTACATTGCAAACAGATACAACAGCTAAGTAGATTATAATAGTAAAATGACTACCACTTGAATGTTCAATCATCTAATAATATTAACCTATAAAAACTCAAGTACCTATGTGAATAGCAAAATGAGCAATAAAAAAACAAAACTTGAAAGAAATGAACCAAGATATCACATATAGAACAGAGGCCATGAAAGCAAATTTGACCTAAGATAGTGCACACTTCTCAACAACTAGAAATGATAAAAATCTCCAACCTGAACAACTTCCACTATAGTCCGCGTCACAGCAGCAGCTGCCCTTTCTGTGTAATGACCTCTAGCTACAATTCTATCAAACAACTCTCCTCCCTCACACAGTTCCATCACGATGTGTACAGCACTATCATCCTCATAGGTGGCCTTCAAAGTCACAATATTTGGATGCTTGGGCAGATGTTTCATTATCTCCACCTCCCTCCTGACATCCTCAATATCCACTGCAGTTCTGAGCTTCTTTTTAGAAATACACTTGCAGGCAAATTTATCACCTGTGTTTATATCCGTACACAAATATGTAATCCCAAATTCGCCACGGCCAAGCTCACGGCCCAAATCATAGTGAGCCGAGAGATCACGGCCGTCTGGTTCTCTCAAGACCCAAAGCCTATCTGTATCAGATCCATTGCCTACCACAAAATCATCACCAAAGAAAGGATTTTGTTTGTTCTTTTTTTTGTTCTTCCCTTTGGCTTTTTTATCAGATGGGGAATTTGGACCGGGAGTTGCACAGCAATTGCCCATGCTGTTTCAGATCTTCAAGCTTCCTAAACACACAGATAGAAGATGAGAATCTACACCAGATCCCAAAAAAAAGACCCCGTTAATACGAAGAAAACGAAATATCCCATTTAAATTCGAAGAATGTGATATCCAAATATCATTAACAGATGATTAAAGGAAAATATAGGAAGACACAAAAGAAAGCTACCAACATGTGAACAAAGAAAAAACCTTTGATATCTAACAAGTCTGAAAACTCAACTTTACTAAGAAAAGGCCGATCTTTTCAGAAAAAGTACAAAAAACGATGGACTATATTAGAAATTGAAGAACAAATAAATACATCTGGAAAATGAATAACCAAGTGAAAGAGTAAGTCCATAAGCTGCAAAGAAATTCTTTTTGAGTTGAAAATGGTGCAATCTTAAGAACCTACCTGGAATTTCGATTAAGCTGTTGACCTGAGAGGATAAGCTGAGGAAGAGTCAGATGAGATTTGGATTGAATGCGAGAAATACCAAAAGAAAAAAGAAGGGGGGAAAGATGAAAATGGATTGTGTGAACGAAGAAGAGACAATTGGAGAGAGCGTGACAGAAACTTCGTTTTCTTGACAGAGACTCTCTCTCCCTCTCTCTAAATTTCTGTTTCTCTCGGATTCAACAATGAGGTGAGGAGACACAGAAAGAACCCTTTCACCTTTTCTTTTCCCTCTTTTTCTTTTTCCTTTTTTCTCTTCCCAAAATATCCAAACAAAGAGTTCAGCTTTCCAGGGAATTCAAAAAGGAAAGGGAAAAAGAGAGGAAAATGAAAAAAAAATGCAAAACAGAACAAAAAGGACAACAGGGGGTTTTCCAATTTGGGGTTGGTTTATATTATATATAAAGTTTCAGTTTCAATATACAGATTATTTGAAGAACAAGTAGACATTATTATTGCAAAAATCTGGTTTTTGGACAATAGTTAGATAGAGGAGAAATGTAAAACAAACACCAAAAAGAGTGGAAGTCAAAAAGGGCAGGAAAAACATTAGTAATGGAGGAGGTTGGGAAGCTAAGGCACATCACACATTAACTACAGAATGAATTAATGGGTTTCACAAGACCATTTCAACCATCTGCACATGTTGCTTGCTTCATACAAAACCAAGTCACCTTTTTTCAAATCCAACCAAGTCACCTTTTATCAAATCCAAGTCCAAGCATGTTTGCTGTGGTTGGTCTAAATCTGCAACCTGGCCCTGCCCTTGTGTTTTGTCTTTTTGTCCCATCCCATGTCTGTGCTGTGTGAACGACAAATTCATATTATTAAGTAAAGAACACTTCTCTGTCACTCTGTAGGTTCCTTCATCCTTTGCAACTGAGCAACTTGGTATTCATTGAACCAAGCGGTCAAAATCAGAGCACTCCAGCACTCCATTAGTTGACGTGCGTGCTTTAGTTTTAGTTTTAGTTTAACCACCCCATCAAAATCAAACACTGGTTCTACGAGGGGCGTTTCTTCCTTTTTTCAAGGAAACATCGATGAAGCTGCTTAAACAAAAACTAATTTCTTTATACCAAGTCAAGAGGACCTCAACAAACACAGTATAACTAATACGCTCGGGTGTTAGAAATGCAACTAATGTGCATGGTTGACTTTTCTGGATTGTGTTGCTTTTGAATTGATTAAAAGATTCTTCTCTATTCTTGGTTAAGTTTTTCAAAGTTAACTACTTTCTTTCACCTATTTGCCTACCAACCAAGCAATTTCTATCTAGAAGGCCAAGTTGGAACTTTTCAATGCAGAATAAAGAGTTTGGAGATTAAGCTTTAGATAATAATTAATTTAAATTTAATTTTTGCCGTAATACGATACGAGAGAAGTAAGACTCGTGGCCAATGGAGTTTGCACAGTGTCCCTTTCCTTTCTTTGACCCTTTTCTTTCTGCCGCCTGTACATCTCAAAGTTTCTATCTTTCAGAATATTGGCCGGCGGCCGGCCACTGGGCAATTGTCGGTTTTTTTAATTATTATTTCCTTTCCATAGCATTACTGAATTGTCTCCAACTAGTGTGTTTGGTTTTGTTCCACCCAGGAACACGTTATTCCTAAACTCAGTTGAAAATACACCAACTCGTTTGGTTGGTTTGGATTCTCATTTATCTTGCTCAATGCAGTTGCATTGCACTCATTTCCTGATCTTTTCCCGTTTATGTTTTCACACGTCAGAGATGACGCGGACAATCTAGCGTATATATTCAGCCAGACCAGCATGTAAGATAATGTTTTGCCGTATGCTAGTAACCAATGTTAGTCCATCCACGGCTGATAGTAAAATGGGCTGATGCTCTGTGAGTGAGTGCAAGTTATGATGTTATAATCATCCCTAATTTCACAGTTTTGCTTGAAACTTGGAAGCGAGAATGTTAAGTGTATGCAAAACAAGAAAATGCAAAGACTATGGAGCTTGAGTTGTCGGCAAGTTGGCAAGCAAGCTTGTGGGTTGTGGTATCCTCATATGAAGTATGAACCCATGTTTGTTATTCCACAATACATATAACCAAATAATCAAGCTTAAATATAGCCACAATACATATAACTTAGTGGTACTTATAGCATTAATTATTGTGAAAGTTATAATTATTTTTTAAGAATAAATCGTTTATAATTATTATAGGTATCCTCATTATGTCTTCTATGGAATGTTCATTTGCCAATCTCATGAAAATAGTAAAAAGCAATATGAACTTTTCCATACCTCCTTACTTCAAGGTCAAGTTCTACATATTTTGATACATCCTTCCTTTAACTTTTGTCTCTATTTTTATTTTTAATTCTTAAGAGATACCAACTTGAATTAATATATTTAATAGTCTAATATGATAGTAAATTAAGCCTTTCATTATACTTGTATTTATTATGTAATAATATTAATATATAAGATGATAAATTTCTTATTTTTATTTTTATTTTTATTTTTATATAATTAATTTGAGTATTTTTATATTAATAAATAAAATTCTACAACTTCTTATTATTTTATTGATTAATCATATATACACTTTCATTACTCGTATAAAAAAGTATAAATAAAATTTTTAATACATTTTTTAATTCATTTTAGTAATTATTAATAATATATTAGTCTATTTAACATGAAATTAAATTAAATTAAAGACTTGTTTTCAAACTTAAAGTCATAAGTATTGTACCATTTCTAGCTGGAATGTGTCACCCTTGCCAACTTAATACATCTCTACTGACAGGCCCCTATCTTAAAATGACTAGGCGGCCTGTCCGGCACTCCACGGTGACCCCCCAGTTGATATCAGATCCAACTGGAAAGTTTCCGTGGAGCTAAGCCTGTTACCTTATTTAATCGAAAAGCCTTAACTTAACATTTAAAAGATATAAGCAGTGGAGTTTTTTTTTGTTTTAAAAAATTTCAGCAGCACAACGGCTGTATTTTGACCTACCTAAAATTTTAAAAACCCTGCAAAAGTAGAAAACACTTCTATAATCATCTCAAAATTCCCACTACAAAATTTGGACTAAAAGTCCATTCACAACAATCTCAACAAACACTTCAATAATCTTAAACAAAAACTCAAATATATTGATACATTTAACTTTAAAACCTTTATATACATGCATTCTTTACACAAAGTATAGTTCAAAACATATTTATGATGCAAATGTCCACAAAACATTTACGAGGCAAAATGCCTATATAGTAGCACGTGACAAAGTTGACTAGTCGTGTTACTGAAACCCCTGAGCGTGCACTTAGGAGGTTTCATTTTAAAAACAGAAAATAGAGTGTAAGCTAAACGAGCTCAGTGAGTATTAATGATCTTATGCATATCATAATTAATAATTTAAACCTCCCTAAACAATTTCATTTCATTTCTTAAGATATAATACTTAAAAAGGAAACATGTAAGCTTTCTAAGATCAATTTCTCTCACTCTACTTTTAATATAGCTAGTGGCGGCAATGTGGCCTCAATTACTCCCACCATAAAATCCCTCCCTCTCTGGATTTCAAGGACTCTGGTTCCAGTTTTGCTGGACCCTTTGTACTGTACTTCAGTTATGGTCTTCTTGATGCTATGTTTCAGAGTTTGGTCTACTGGATCATTGGAGCTTTAGCTGATGATTCTGAGATTCTTAGCAGGTTACTTCTTGTTAACTATTGGTTCATTCAATTAGCTAGCCTGTATTATAAGATTATTTATTTATATTAACTGCTTAAAAACAGATACGTAGGATTCTACAAAGGAGTCCAAAGTGCAGGAGCTGCAGTTGCTTGGCAAGTAGATTCACAGAAAGTTTCAATGCTGACGCAATTGATAGTCAATTGGTCGCTAACTACTGTGAGTTATCCATTACTGGCTGTTCTTGTCTTGTTGGCTATTAAGGATGAGACACCAACTGATCAAGAGGGTACTACTACTACTAGTGCGAACAACAAGCCACTTGATGATGATTCTAGGCCTAACAAGCCTAATTTCTATAATTTGTCTCATTAATCCATCCTGCTGCTCATAATTTAATTTAAGATTCATGCCTGTAATTCTACTTGCCTTATTTATGGTCTAAACATATCCTTCTTCTCGTCAGTTCCTTTTTCTTTTTGCTTTGAACTATGTGCATGCGTAAGCGTCTCTTCTCTAGAAAAAAAGCATTTAACAGTTTCTTTTGATCGAAAAGTCAACGCTTTAGAAACATTAGGAGTTGTAGTAGATCTTTTGTATTTTAGAGTTCAGATTCTCTTACATTTTAATAATTGTATTGATATGACCTTCCCTGAGCATTGAAATTTAGTGTTGTTTTTTTCCTCGTAGCAGTAGGTCCAATGGATTTTAGAAAATTACTTTTGAGGATCACTTGTAGAGGGATAGACAGAGGAGTTTATGTTCAGCTTTTCCTCTTATCGGTTAGGCATGACACTGGGCATGACAATGAGTAGGAGAGCCCAATACGTTTTCTCGAGCAAGACAAGGAGTAGGACTATGTTACGGAAATTTGTGATGATAGTAAGGAATGATAGAAGAAGAGAAGAATGAGAGAGAGAGAGAGAATTCGAATCAAAATGATTGTATTATGATATATTTCCACAACTAGTCGTTGGGTTAATTATATACAACAGATAGCAAGATCGAGTGTGTGCTAGTACACTATTACAATCTCTGAGTCTTATTGATACGTTGCGTATTGTAACGATACCACGTCATTGTTTTTGGGCTTCTTCATGCGTCAGTCGTCTTCTCCATTTTAATCTGTGACAATTCCCTTCCTGGCTTTATCTACCAGATTAATTTCTAGAAATCGTTTCTGTAGATCAAACAAGTAATCCCACTCCACATTCGACTTCTCCCCATCTGACCATTGAACTAACACCTGAGTAACACAACGATTGATCCTCTTGGCTATTCATTTTTCCAAAATGGCCACTGGAATGCGTTCGACATGAGTGAGATAGTCTGGTAATGACCCGACAATTCTTCCTTGAACTCTGTGAGCCCTTTTTAACTATGACACATGAAACACTGAATGTATTGTAGACACTTGAGGAAGCTCCAATTTATATGCCACCTTTCCTACCCATTGTATGATTTTAAATTGACCGTAGTAGAGTGGGGAGAGCTTCTAGTTGTTTCTCCTTTGAAGTGAGTGTTGTTTGTATGGCTGCAGCTTCAATAACACCATCTCATCTACTTCAAACTCCCTTTCTGACCTCCTTGCATCTGCATATTGCTTCATTCGATTATGTGCTCTCTGTAGATAGAATCTCGTCACATCGTTCATGGCTTCTCTACTCTTAAGGGCTTGATCTACTTCACACAAATTAGAGTCTCCTGCAATATAGGGTATATAAACATGTGATGGGTATCCATACAGAACCTCAAAGGGTGTAGAATTGATGGCAGCATGATAAGTGGTGTTGTACCACCACTTAGCTAAAGGAAGCCATTCATTCCACTTCTGTGGAGATTCAAACCAAAAGCAATGGAAATAAGTTTCCAAAATTTTATTAACTGCTTCTATCTGGCCATCTGATTGTGGATGGTAGGCAATGGAATGCTTCAGTTGCAGTCCTTGCAATCGCAACAACACCTGCCAAAACCTGCTCAAGAAGAATGGATCCTTGTCGTTGATTATTGACTGTGGTGTCCCATGCAGTTTGAACACATGAATGAAGAATAATTCTGCAATGTCTCTGGCAGTGTAAGGATGCTTTACTGATATAAAGTGGGCATACTTCGAAAATCTATTGACTACTACCAAAATGATTGATTTCCCTATTATTATCAGTAATCCTTCGATAAAATCGATTAAGAGTAACAATTAAAGAATAATTTTTTATATATTTTCTATTTTTATTAATAAAATTGTTTTTATTTTATTATTAATTATATACAATTTATTATTAATTAAATAAAAATATTGTTTTAATAAAATTTATTATACTAAATATTATTCTATTCTATTTGATTTATATTTAAAAAGATTTTATTTATATAGAAATATATTTGTGTTGGTTGTTATTAGGCTAGGGTACTAAGAAATAATTGATATTATGAAAAATTATTGAGGGCATATTTGATAGTATATATTTATTAGTTTACATTCTATCCTAAACCTCCCAAATCGAAGGTTTCTTATTTTCAC
>JAOQMM010000008.1:16007068-16019674 GCA_027563515.1 Erythroxylum platyclados | reverse complement strand
AATCGCCAAAGCAAAGGTAACCCTAATTGGGTAACCATTCGAAGAGTATCAAGAAAGTGGCTAAGAGTTTTATTTCATCTGGTTTTTGTCTCTAAACGTTCAGTTTTAGTTGTTATTGGAACGCCCGTATGAACTTAATCCAACGGTGCGTTTTGTGGTCTCTCTGAGGTTCCTTTGTGTTCCTTTCTTTGTACTTCTTATTCTATTAATGAAATTTTTAATTTTTCAAAAAAAGCTAATTTAACACTTTATTTTCTTTTCTTCTCTTCTCTTTTTTCCCCCTTTTTATCCCTTTCTAAAATTAAATTGACATGAAAATCCTCTTTTTCATTGCCATTTTTATATACTTTAACATGCCTCATATGTATTTTGTTGTATCTCATTCACAAAAGCCACCTCAAATCACAAACACAAGTTTTACTAATCATAAATTAGGGAGTAAATACTTATTTTCTTTTAAGGTCAAGTTTCTTTAGTAAAAGGTTACTAAGAAAAGATTTAAAATTCATATAACGTTCAAAGGAGCTCATTTTAATGTATAAAGGGTAGGTAATTCAACTCAAGCATAAATCCTAAATGCCTTTATCATCTTTGTGCTTACACAAATCTTATACGTAATCTCAAAAAGATGAAATTCAAGCTTTATAAATTCAAAATAAGAAATAAAGAATGTTGCATGAAGGCCTAAATTCCTCAAGGGATTGCTCAAGTTAAATGAAAGCATTATCACTTAACAAATTTGGTTTGTTAACATTCATAGACTCATAGTTTCCAAATCATTCACTTAATCTTATTATGGATCTAATTTTTGTAATTAATCTCAACTAGAATCATGCATAAACTCATGTCATCAACCCAAAGCTATTAAACTAAACACATAAAATTTTCAAAAAAAATCATGCAATTAGATCAATTTAATCTCTAAATCACCCTCACACTTAGAATAATATTGTACTAAATTTTGTACATCACAAGTAAGGAATACAAACATGTATAAAACTTCCTCAAAACCTACACAACTAAAAAGGAAATTACTGTCCTGAAATGCTTAACCAAACTCAAAATCTACACATTTGAAAATAAAAATATGAAGGCTCATAACAAAATCCAACTTGCATACTTTTAATATCCTTAAGTCAACAAAATTAAAAAAAACAAAACAAAAGTTAAACAATACACTAAAAATGAAAAACATCCTAAACAAACTATATGTATGTCTAAATGGTAGAACAGGCTCAAAGTCACTAAGGCGGAGGCAGTGGTAGAAATTGCTAACCTACATAGTGTCCAACTTGGTTTTCATCATTATCATCTATTTGTCAAGTCTCTCAATGGATGATACCAGCTACTGCATCGTAATCCTCAATGTCCTTCTAATAAGTGCTAAATATACTATATTTTTTACATGATTTTTTATAGCATTATACTTATATTTTGGGTTTTTATTTAAAATTATTTATATTTTATTCCATGTCTTATTTTGGCCCCTCAAAGAAAAAACGGATGAATTTGGAGAAGATTCAAGTTAATTTAGAGCAAATTTGGCGAACTTGAAGCAGACTCATAACACAATTGCAACATTATAATGTGTTACTCCCCTATATTCAAACTTGCCCTATTCTATTTTTGAAGAAGATTTTTTTTACCTAACTAACATATCATATGCCCCGCATTCAAGCTATCCTTGAGAGAGAATACAGTTATAACTTAAGAATTCTTTTCATTCCAAAAAGCTAGAATTGATAATTAAGTTAAAGTCAAAGCAAAAAAAGAAGTTCTACGAAAAGTCTTACCTAGATTTAGTTTATGCATTGGGTGTTTTAATTTTTTTTATTGCTTTAAATTGGTGATTTAGAATTATTTGTTCATTTTCTTTCAAATCAATCATCCACTTTATTAGACTAGATAATAGGAAGATAGCCATTACTAGTAGTCATAATCTTTATTGGATCAACACTCGACTTATCTAGATTATACTATATGATTAATATATACATTTATCCTTGAGATTTCTCTAGTATTGGTCTGTGTGCTTTCGTTTCATTCATATCACATTGAGTTTTTTGCATTGTTATATGAGACCATAATATTAGGAAAACTTGATTTTGATTAGTCTAATCACCCTTTTATTTTTTTAATTTTTATTTGTTTTGTTTTAAATGATCTTTCTTGATCTAATGTTTGCTTACTACATTTTAGGTTTTGTTCCTTTGATTTATGATCAAGAGTAACCCTAAAGCCTTATGATAGATGGATAATTGAACATATTTTTACCCCATATTTGATGTATTTTCACTTGATATTTTATACTTTTGTTATATGTTTGGTACTTAATTTATTTCAAGTGCGTATACATATTATAATTACCTTAATTGACTTAAAGGAGAAGAATTCGGATGAAAACACGGTGTAAGATGAAGATTCGATGCACAGAAGGGATGCACAGTTGTGCATATACTCGTGCACTTCTTCCAGGCTGTGCATTTTTGCGATATTCAGATGATTTTAATTATGCACGACCATGCATTGGCCAGAACCCCAAAATTCCATATAAAAGACACTTTTAGAGGAAATTGAAAGGAGCAGATGATAGGAGGAATTCTGAATTTTTTTAGGCAATTCCAAGTACGATTGTGAGCCAGAGGAGTGGGAAACGCCAAGATTTTATCAACGAAACCTTTGGAATATAAGATCATACCACTTCATCGCCAGAATACTCCATAGAAGATAATCAGGGAGAATTAGAATTATGATTATGTTGTTTTCAATGAAGCTTTTTATTTATGTATATCTGATTTTGTGTTCGCCAATGTGTAACTAAATATTTCATTAATATTTAGGTTAGATGAACCCTATTTGATAACTGAACATGTGTTGATTATTTGTTAATGCAATTGATTGATTGATTTGTTATGATCCAATTACTTGTTTTATTTATGTTTAGTAATCTAGAATATTAGATCATAATATGATTTCATACGTAGCGATTGAAAAATCCTAGGTTTGAATATATTCACGGTAATTGGAAAGAGTTGATTGCAACCCTAAAGATAGGATGACATAAATCTTCTGGATTAAGGTCAAACCTAATAGAGGGACACATAGAAAAGTAACGCAATCCTATAAAATTTAACTTGAGTAACTTGGTTAGAAACCTTAGGATTAGTTGTTAGTAGGCTTAAGGTCAGCTATTAGCATACCATAAGAGTCTCCACGGCCCAATAAATTATCAAAACAATTGCATAAAAAAAGATTAATCTATTAAAGTTTAGGTGGACTCGAACCCTAAATACTAATCATTTAATATCGTAATTAACTTAGTGCTTTCACAATTCTCTACTTTAACCGTGTTGTTCATTTATTTTATTTGCTTAATTTTAGTTTCTTCAATTCAAAACCCTAATCAATTCTTAGGCTAGATAACAGAATAATGGTAATTATTAGTACTTGTTATCCTTATGAGATAGACTCGTACTTGCTAGTACTAGCTACAGTTACACTATGCACTTGTAGTATTACAATATTGACTAACTCATAAAATAAGGTCAATCACCTTATTAGATCCTGAACTAGAAATCAAAAGAACTCTAATTTAGAACTTAAGGGAAAGGAATAAAAGACAACTTGAAGATATAAAATTACAAGCCCCAAACATATTGGTAGGACATTAGGGGTATTGTATATTGGAAATTGTACTAAACCCTTATTAACTAAAGTTAAGCTTAGTATAGTAAGATTGAGAATCGAGGAGAACAACTTTAAAATAAACCTAATATAATTCAAATGATTTAGAAGCTGGTGCAATTTGGTGAGAAGCTAGATGAGGATCTGAATGGGCATATAGGTAATTTTCTAGAAATCTATGACATATTCAAGCTAAATGGAGTCTTAGAGGATGTTATTAAGTAAAGATTATTCCTTTTCACTTTAAAGGAGCAAGCTAAATCATGGCTAAAGCCGCTACCCCTAGGATCCATCACCATATAGGATGGGTTGGCTAAGAAATTTTTGGCTAAATACTTTCCTATAAAATGTACAACAAGGCTCAAGAATGAGATTTTCTCCTACAATTAGAAGATGAGACTTTATATGATACCTAGGAGAGATGGAAGGAGTTACTGTGAGAGTGCCCACTCCATAGTCTTGATTTGGGTATGTAAGCGCAAACATTCCATAGTAGGTTGGAATACCTAACCATATAACTAATAAATACATCTTTATGAGGAGCCACTATCTCTAAAACTCCTGAGGAATTGCAGGAGCTCATAAAGAATATTGCAATGAACAAGTAGCAGGGCAATCCCAGGTCGAAGCCAAAGACAAATGGCATCCATAGTGTTATCATGGTGGAAACGTTAAAGATAAAACTAGAGGCTCTAAGTAAGAAGATTGACAGTATAAGTTTCACATCTCAATTGGTACAAGTAATAAGTTGCGACATTTATTGTAGGAGCACCTCAATCATGAGTGTCAAGCAACTTATATTAGGGACATCAGATTGAATAAGTTGATTTTATTAAGAATTAATCCAAAAATAACCCCTATGCAACACCTATAATCTGGAATGGAGACACCATCCAAAGTTCTTGTGAAGCAATCAAGGGCAAATAAACAAATACCTCCATCTATATTTCAATTACAACGTTAAGAAAGGAAGCCAAATCTCAAGGATCTCATGACGAAATATGTTAATACAATCAATACTCACTTCCAAGAAACCAATCTATGCTTCAAAACTAATAAGCCTCCATATATAATTTAGAAGTACTTATTTGAAAACTTTTTAAACTTATCTCTGAGAGACAGTAAGGTACTTTACCTAGCAATGTTGAGCTTAATCTGAGAGAACAAGTAAAACTAGTCACTTTGAGAAATAGAAGGGAGCTAATAATCAAAGACAAAGAGGAGGAAGCTAAGTGCAAGACTACTATGAAAGAAAGAAAGAAAGAGGAATAAGAAAAAGAGAAGGATGAAGAGCCCAAAAGAAGAAAGTTATCAAAGATTATAAACCAACAATACTATACCTAAGCAAGCTTAAAAGAGATCAAAAGAAAGATAAGTTTGGTAAGTATCTAGATATTTTAAAACAAATTTATACTAATATACCTTTTAAACCTCTATTACAGATGCCACAATATGTTAAATTTTTGAAATACTGTTGAATGCAAAATTTGTGCTTCGATAAATGATTAAAAAATCAAATCAGTTTGGCTAGTTAAACAAATAAAACCTTAAACTAGTTCACTTTTTAATTTAGTTTACTTGAATAGTCGTTGTTGTTAAAAATCAACTGGTTTATTAATTAACTAGTCAATTTTCATAAACTGATTGATTTTTTTATAAACTAGAATAAACTAGTTAGTTTTCATTTAACAATCTCCTTCTTCTATTAAATTTCAACTTCTTCAATGAGCAAGGATAGTCTCATTCTTTAATCATATTTCAAATTCTTTAATTTTGTTCAATCTTTACTATAAACTAGTTTTATGACAATCTAATATTGGTTAAACCTTAAACCTCATTTTTTTGGTTTAATTTCCAATCCAGTTTTTGAAATATTGGCTTCAATAGTTCCTAAAACACTTGAAATCCAAATCCCTAATTTGTGGCTCCTTGATGTAAAAATATACAAAATGGATGATGAATTTATGTTTTTGGATGTGAGTTTTATATTTAAAGGAATGATTTGGTATTTGAAAGGTTGAAGTGTTTAAAGTTGAGATTGGGTCGAATTAAGTTTAGAAGCAAAAAGAACAAGGTTTTGGGTTAAAAAATTACAACTTTACCTTTTATACTATTGGGGTTTGGATGAGACTGGCATTTGACACACTTTATAATAACATCGATTTTATTCTGTAACTTTAGGGTTTTCCTTCACTCATGAGACCAGCATCAGGCATACTTCTCATACCAACACTGGCTTTATTATGTTTTCAGATAATCCTTGTGATATTTCAAGACTTGCACTTGTCCTTCCATAATTAGAGTTATTTATGCTATGTAATTCACAATTCATGTTTGAACTTGATTTTTCTGTCTTCTTTCCATTATGTCTCCTCTCTTTTGATTTTTGGCTCATGAATTATAATATGTATGCATGGGTTAACAAATAAAAATGTAAAAACAATACCATAAACACATCAAATAAAAAACTTAAACAAAGAACAATGTTAGTTGACAAAAAAACTAATGGAAAATCTTAGAAAATTTAGTCTCCCACTCTTAAACATAACATTACCCTCTATAATAAACATTTTGAGATGATAAGATCAACCAAATAAGGAAGCCAAGGTTAATAATTCTCTCATATTTCAATATAATTATAGTGAGATAAAATTCCAAGAAATTCCACAAAAAGTGACCTATAAAATAAAATAAACATGTTATAAAAGTGTTAAATACAAACTAAACTAACCCCAAATAACATGTAAATTATCGATCTTTTACAATTCATAAAGTTAAACCTAACCTATATTTGATCATATCATATCTTCTTCCATTGTGGATCCACCAACTCCTCCATATAATCCTTCTTTTTTTGCTCACTCATTAGAACCTCTTACTCCTCAACCTTTTTCTTGACGTGTTAATCAAATAAGTCACCTTTCTATTTGTATTTGATATTTTGATATTTATTCTACTATTGTCTCTTTGTATGAATTTCACACTTATCATAATGCAAACTTTAGCCATCTATGGTAAAAAGCAATGATAAAAGAATTACAGGCACTTAGTTGCGCCAATAATTGGGACATTGTTGATTTACCCCCAAAATAAGCTTGTTGTTAGTAGCAAATGGGTTTATAAAATTAAGGCTTGAGTTGATGGATCAATTGACTATAGTATTAACTATGAGAAAACATTTCTTCTGTAAACTATTTAACGTTAATCCATATTCTTATTGTAGTTACGACTAGCAGGTATTGATTATTATTCTAGATGGATGTCAAGAATGTCTTCCTTAATAATGATCTTATAGAAGAAGTATACATGTAACCCCTACCTAGTTATGATCATCCATCCAGTAAGGTTTGTCATCTTTCTAAATGCTAAATACTAAGAAAACTAACCCTAAATAACATGTAAAATATCAACCTATCATAGTTCATAAAGTTCAACCCAACCTATATTTGATCCTATTATATCTTCTACCATTGTATATCCATCAACTCCTCCATATAATCCTTGTTTTTTTGCTCACCCATTAGAATCTCCTACTCCTTAACCTATTTCTTGATGTACTAATCGAGTAAGTCACCTTTCTAGATGTATTTGATATTTTTGTGTTTATTCCACTAATGTCTCTCTATATGAATCTCACATCTATTATGAGGTAAGCTTTGGCCATCTATGGTAGAAGGCAATGACAAAAGAATTATAGGTACATAATAGTACTAATATTAGAGACATGGTTAATTTATCACCAAAATAAGCCTATTGCTGGCTATAAATAGGTTTATAAAAGTAAGACTTAAGTTGATGGATCAATGGACTATGGTATTAACTATAAGAAAACATTTTCTCCTGTACACTATTTAAACTTAATCATAGTCTTATTACAGTTACTACTAGCAAATATTGGTTATTATTCTAGACGGATGTAAATCGCTTCCTTAATATTGATCTTGTAGAAGAAGTATGCATATAACCCCTACTTAGTTATGATCATCCATTCAGTAAGGTTTGTCATCTTTCTAAAGTTTTATATGGACTAAAACAAGAGCATGGTTTGCTAAATTAGCTCCATTTTTTGCCACCTTGACTTTCAATTTAAATCTTATAACAATACCTTGTTCCTCCAAAAAAAAATCAAGGATACACTTTTTTTTTCTTTATGTTAATGATATAATAATTACTAATAATGATACTTAAGGTATCTCCACTCTCAAATCATTTCTCCATTAACAATTTGAGATGAAGGGTTTAGGCAATCTTAATTACTTATTATATCTTAAAGCTTCCTCTAATTATTTTTAATTGTTATTTGTCACAATTTAAATATGTTACTGATCTTATCCCTCATATTGGTATCACCAATATTAAGATGGTTAGATTTATCTTTCAATTATTAACATGACTCTTCTTAGTTATAATACTTTATATCATCAAATAGTTGGTAGCTTTATCTATCTCACTATCACTTGTCCTAATATTGCTCATAATGTTCACATAGTTAGCCAATTCATGATTGCACCTTATATCATTTTTTTTGTTTCTTCTTTGCGTTCTTCATCACATTAAAAGTGCATGTCATGACCTTCACTTCCCTAGCTCATTCTCATTAAATTTTAGAGCATATTCTAATACTAATTGTAGTGGAGACTCCATTTATTATTGTTCCACTACTCTCTATTATTTCTTTCTTGGCACATCTCTCATTTCTTGGTGTAAAAGGAAACAAATAATTGTCTCTCATTCTAGTACATAAACATAATATCGGGTTCTTGCTAACACTACCTTTAAATTTGTATGATTATGATTAGTTACTTCAAGATATGAGTATTATTACCTCCTCCTCTACCTCCCTTTCATTGTTATAATCAAAATGTCGTGCAAATTGCGTATAATGATTATTTTTCAAAAAAGAAATGCATATAATCACTTTTTATAAGTGCACCAAACATATTAAAATTAATTGCCATCTTATATGACATCATGTGTTTCAGAGAACTATCTAACTTATCTCTTCATAATATCATAACATAAATATCTTCACCAAATCACAATCTTCTCGTCACTTTCAAAATCTTATTTACAAATTTAAGATAGACAAATTCTTCACTACCTTGAATTTAAGGATAGATGTTAACATATCTATAATTAATGTGCTAAAATCTAATAATTTATTAGCATGTAATTAGGAATAATTATCTTGATTATCTTCCATACTTATGTAGATCTTAATTAATATAATTTATATCCCCTTTTATAGAGTTTAATACACAGAAATACAAAAATATTATTTTTATTATAAAAAACCCTCCTAATGTTTTCAAATCACATTCTCAAGGTTTACCATTTAGTGAATTCACGTATGTAAATTATAACATACACATGGTTGAAACCAAACAATAAAAACTTGTTTTAACCTCTTCTTTTCCGTTTCTTTTTCCCTTAATAATAATTAATGCCACACATTGGAAATCTTTACTCAAGTGTCAATGCCCCTTAGATGGTTTTTCTACGGTAGTTGTGGGTGTAGCAGCTGGACTTGGTCCCGATTCTGGACACTGTCCAATTGAGAAGCAAAGAATGGACCTTGGAATACTTCTGCTGTTTTGTCTCCTGTAATTTGAACGTCTGAAACTTCATGAGTTGAATAAAGCATATTTGTTCAGGACAACATTCAATAGAGATCATGAATAGCCCCTAAATTGTTAAACCAGGACGTAGAGTTCTACTGCCCTCTTCGTCTTTGTATTGCTTGTTGACCATAATTAAAGATTCTAGTCAGTAGATGTCAATTTTGGTTCGGTTCGTTCAGTTGATCCAATTTTAGCCTGAATTGATCGAGCTATAAGCAGGTCACAGGTCAAAAGTGGTAGACTCGACTGGCTTTCAAGTTGAGCAAGAGTCGACATAGCCCGTGTCTCAACTATAACTTCAAAATAATGTCATTTTTTATAATTTTTTTAAAATATATAAGATGAGTTAGATTGGCTCAGCCCGCCCGTGGCCCGGCTCGACGTTAGCATTCCTAATCAAAGGACTCAATATTATGTAAAAAGAAAATTTTAATGAATTAATTAAGAAATTTTAAGCTGTGGGGACCATTTGCCAACGTGGCAGAAATTTACTGGATAAGACTTGCCAAGTCACAGTCTCTATGATATGTTGGGCTGTTGGCAAAGAGCGGCTTACGTCAGCACTTCTTACAATTGCGAACCAAGGAACCAAAAATAGTGAAAAACACACACAAAGCATAAGAAAAGCGGAAACATTAAACAGAAGAAATTGGGGGAGACAAAGAGAGAGAGAGAGAGATGAAGAAATCGGGAGGAGTAGACAAGAAAAGGGTGCGAAGGTCGTCGGCAGCCGTACAAAACGGCACTAGAGATCCCAACTCTGATACCCCACCTAGGGTTTGTTTTCCCTTGTCTTCTTTTGATCTAGGGTTATTTTTTTCTTTCCATACCTTTGCATTTGATTTGACGGGACGAGTTGATAATGTGACTTTTTTGTGGGATTTTGAGCATTAATGTATACTTGATTATGTTTTGACAGGCTTGACGTCAAATAGTCGATTTTGTGAATCTTGTTATTCCAAAAGTTCTGTTCTTTTCCATGGTTTTTTTAAAATTTCATCATGTTTTCTTTGATTGGATTGAACCAGTGACAATGCAGTTGGAGTTGAGATTTCATGTGATTATGTGCTTTGTTTGGTCTTCATTGTTTGGTAACTGGTATAATAAAATTCTGGAAAAGATGAACAAATGAAAGAGCTGCAGCAAGGTGGAGTCCTTAAAATTCTGTGTTTAGTTTGCAGTTTGAAAAGTTGAATTGTAAAATTGAATCTTGGTTATAATTAACCATCGGCTAGAGTTTGTGATTTCAACTGTTTGCTTCTATTGCTTTTGTGTTAATTAGTCTCTCTTTCACTGCCTTCTTGGGATTGACTGATTGATTTTCTATTGCCCCTGTTTGTTGTCCTGTTTAGAAGCAAGCTGCAAAGAAGGATGTATTTCAATTGTTTGCAGAGAAGGTTAGAGACAACAAAGATTTGGTGTCTCGTTGGGCTGTTTTACAAGAGACACGTGTTGAGTATTTTAGAGGGAAGGATTTTGTTAGCTTTCTAAGAAATCATCCGGAGGTCAAAGATATATTGGAATCGGACAAGAATTTGGAGGTTGAAGAAATTGCAAACACTTTACTAAGAAGGAATCTTTTGGTGCGCTGCGATCGAGTGGTCAAAACTGTTCGTCCTGGGAAGAAGAAATTATCTACGTGGCCAGCACATTTGGAGATATTCCCTGTAAGCTATTTGTTTTTGACAGTTTAGGTGCTTTGAATTATCCTCTTAACTTCTGATTTTATTTACTGCATATATCTTTTAGGAGCAAGTCTTCTCCGAAAATGATGCTTTCTTTGCTTGGACATTTGTAAAGCGACATCCACTTTGGCAGACACTTCTCTCTTTTTTCTGGCCTGTATTAACTCTGGCAATTTGCTTGTTTCCAGTATATCCCCATCAGTGCAAAATAATAATTCTATACTCATGTGCTGGGGTTCTTCTGCTTATTCTATCCCTGCTCTTAGGTAAGGAAACCAGTTCTTGTTTATTCTTCAGTTATTTCTTCCTGTTTGTCATTCCCTGGCTACAGTTGGCTAGATACGTTTGATAAATTATTACCATTACATGCCCGTAGAACACTTGTGCTATTATATTTGTGACCACTGGATCATGGAAAAGCTACATGCTATTCACTTTGCAAAGACTTGAAGCCTTTCACATCAGAGTTCAGTAACATTGCACGCCTTCACCTGTTCTATATTTTGTGGGTTGGGATATTTTACGTGTTTAACAACATCAGCGTTCATCTCAACTAAATTTTTGTATGTTTGCTATTTTCCTCCTCAAACTTCTTATTTTTTCTTGTTGGAAATTTCAAGTGGATGATTGGCAAACAAATTTGAGCAAGGAAGAGTATAGAGGAGTTTGATATATAATTGAGTTATAATTGAGTTGTTCTAAATTATTCATATAAAATTCCCTCTGTCATATAAAGTTCCCTTTGTCATATGTCTTGCCCACTCTCTTGCTTGGTCTTTTGATTTTTTTTTTCATTTAGAAATTGCCCAATCTCCCTCCTTTGGGTACTTTACGTCTCCGAAGGACCAGGTGCTAACAACAACAAAGGAATGCCTATACCTTTTACAACCTTGAATATGGTTACGGGATAATTAATATGCCTGTGCATGTCTATAGATGGTTTTAAATGTCTGCCCTCTTGTATTTTGTGATTTTTCTATGAGTTCATTATCTTGCACTTGTGAGCTCCCATAGAACAATTGACTAATAGCTTCTGATACAATATAGTACAGAATTATGAAATTTGTGGGGTCATTGATGTCTTCTGTCTAATTTGCAGTGAGGGCTGCAGTATTTGGTGCTTTATATATAGTTCTTGGAAAGCGTATTTGGTTTTTCCCCAACATTCTTGCTGAAGAAGCCACATTGCGAGAACTATTCCGATTCTGGCCAAAGAAAGATGAGGAGGAGCGACCTACATGGACTAAGAGAGTTTTCTATGCAGTAACAGCTGTGCTGGTCATATTTCTGCTGAGGCACCATGCTCCTGATGAAGCTGCTAGAGCTAGGTCAGTTCTCTCTACACATTATTACAGTCGATATCATTTCTGTTGTATGAGGTTGATTTCTATTGTATGAGGTTGAATTCACTATATTTACCGGCAATATTTTTAAATATTTTGAGGACAGATAGTTTATATATTATATATATGTTGTAGGTTAGTAATCATATCATGTATTCTATCTTTTTTATTTCTTCTTTTGTTATAACAAGAACTTACGGCCTGTTTGGTTAACCGGCTGGAATAGATAAGGAATAGAATAGTTATTCTTTAGGAATAGAATAAAGTGGAATA
>JAOQMM010000008.1:15996013-16006968 GCA_027563515.1 Erythroxylum platyclados | reverse complement strand
GCTAATGTTATGGAATAACTATTCTCTGTATCTTTTTAAAACCAAACATCGGAATAGGTATGATCTCGGAATAGAGAAGGAATAGCTATTCTATTCCATTATACCAAACACACCATTAGTCTCTTAGTAGCCCTTTGCCCTGGTTCTCTCCCTTTTTTATTCATTTCCTTTCATTCACTGAACAATTGTCGCATGTATTTATCAAATGCTATAGTATTATTTAAGTACTCAACATGTATGAGTGCCACTATATTCTTGCAGGTATCAGAAGCGCATGTACAACATAATTGATGATGTTCTTGAGTGGTCTCCAAGATTAGCACTATCAGGGATGATGGAGAAGCAGAATAATGTGGAGAATGCCACAGAGGGCAACAGCACTTCTGCTAATGGGAGTAAAACTAGTTCAGAAAGAGTTCATCCAGCAAATGGCACTGGGGAAACCCTCTTAGAGCAACATGCCAATGAAGATGGAAACACAGGGGACAGTGATCCAGAATATTATCAAGAGAGTATATGATGGCAGACAATCCAATAGCAAGTAGAAGACGTATACGACACCTTTTTCAACTGGGTTTTCTTCCTTAATTTTGAGTGTAAAACGGTGTAATCAAACAAGAATAATAGCTGGTTCATCCTTCCCAACTTTAATAGGATCTGGCAGAATAGATTACAATGTCAATTTAGGATGTTTGTCATAGATGGAATTTTATATTTATCATGTATTAAGCTTTTTTATGCATGCAACAAAATGCCAGCCCATAGTAATTAATATCTTTTTCCTCAGAGACCGGGTATATAGCGCGAGCAAAATGCTCCTTTAGTCAGTTGAGTTTTACCATCTTAACGGGAGATTCATGGACGAGGACTATGATGAGTAGACGGAATCTGACTACTTGAAAGTTCAATAATATGAAAGGGCCTTTCAAGAAGCATCAGAAATTGAATTATCATCAACTAAGGGCTCTTATTGGTACTTAGCAGAGGAAATGAAAATCCAACTTCAAACAGGTTTTACTCCGGTAAATATGAATTCAACTTCTAAACTGTCCACGGAAGAGGAATATAAACTATTCAAACAAGAGAGTTTCTAGGTTAAGCTGACGACTTTTGCCAGTTCGATTATATCCTGCAGCGCTTCAACTCAAGTACATTTAACACTTCCTATGTACAGACGAAGGATAAGGTGAGAAAAAAAAAAGAGCAAAGGATGTTGACAGTGATGGGGCGAAGCATTGGCGCTAATAGGCCCAATAGAGCCAACCAATGAATTAACCATCCCCTTCCCTCTGTTCATCCACATTACACACAAGAAAACGAAGCCAAGAATGAATTGCCGCCTGGCAATATAATGCCAAGTATGTGGTCACCAGACACGACGGGATTCGCCCACTTACTTGGGTGAATTGAATCTTCTGACTGAGCATCTACTTAGACGGAACGGTTCATTGGATGGTGAGAGGCCTCTGTGAGGCCTGCTTAGAAGAGATGCTACCCCGTTCTTGACCCGAACAGTCTCCATCTTCTTGTCCAGCCAACTGCGAATGATACATTGATGTCTGCCTACCATTGTGACTCTGGTAAAGGCTATCATCATTCAGATAGTTGCGTTGTTCAAAAGTATCACGATTTTGGTAGGCTCTTGCTTCTTGCTTATCATTGGAGTAATTCCAAGTTCCCATGCAATCAGAAGGTAAGGTCTCAGACCCTGTTGAACTCCCAGACTGAGATGACGGGGCTGGGTGAGAACCATCAATCTTTCCAGAAACTGCCTGCTTAGAATTACCATCATTAGTTTTCTTTGCAAAACGGCCTCCAGTACCCCTTGCCCTTTTCATAGCATGCTGGTGTCGGGATTCATGAAGATATGGCTTGAAAGAGTGAAAACAAGCAGAATTTAGATTATTAGTCAGCAAAAACTCATTTTCTTGTCATCAACAAACATTTGACTAAGTGAGATTAAGCACAAGGTTTTAAAGAGTAACTATTAGTAAAAGGCAAAGGCAATATATCATCGAGCAATAACAGTCAAATGTCCTAAAAAACATGTCAGACCTAAACTGACTATAGAATGAATAATTTTGTGTCCATTTATTACTACGTTATGTGTACCCAGCCAAGAACATTTGAGTAAATAAGTGGCAAAAGGAAGCAAAGCTTGAAAGCTGCAAATCACTACCTTTCTAACTTTTATGAGCTTCTTCTCCACCTCTGCCTTTGCACGTGCCTGTCTTCTTCTCAGGATCCCTTGGTATTGTTTGGCATTGACATAAACAGGTTCCTGGGCCATCTCAAGGGGCAAAGGCATTCTAGCATGAGGTACTCCAATCATATGAGGGTAACCCTGACCATGTCAACATTGTTTAACTAGATAAACACTCAGAAAATGTAAATTAATAAAAAAGGAAAATTTTTATATTCATAGGAGTGTTTCTACATATTTAAATATTAAAAAATATCTTTAAAGATAAAAGCATGGAGGATAAGGAATTATCTCATATACCATATGCTGATGCCCATAAGCTGCCATCATTTGCCCGTAATATGGATCCTGGTATGGATTTGATGCACATGCCTGCGAAAGTGTTGCAACAAAACTAGGAACCCATTCCATAAAGAAAGATTTTTGTTGATTCTACAAACTATGGAGTCTTGAGTCTACAAAATCAATTATAAGCATAAGATCCAAACAAAATATTTCTTTTCGATTTTGGGGATTGTTTTTGGGGGCTGGGATGGGTTGTTACTCGGAAGGAAGCACTTACAATAGAGTGACCAACAAGTTCAAACTGTGGAGGTTGTGCAATGGAGTCATCATGCGTCGTTGCCACACTCAAAGAAGCATACTGCAGGTTTCGGTGCTCTTGACCATGTGCCAGCAGTTATTAAGTGCAACATATTCATTAGTAAAGTTTTTGTAGGGAAAGATGAACCTTTTAATTAACAAAGTTACAAAGAAGTTTTCCATGGCTGAAAATCAATCACAAAGTAAGGACTACAACCAGGTCCACAAACCAATATTTTGAACAAGTCCAACACCAGTGACAAACATGATTCAGGGGAAAAAAAAAACTACAAGAAGATATGCGAGTACTTTGAAAAGATTGCTGAAATACAGAGGATCTACAGAATCATATAAATTATGCACGTTTAATTAATTCTCTATTTACACTTATCACATGCAATGACCATTATCCAAAGAAAACAGAAAATACAAGGGAATTCCATGCACTTTATAGCATCACATAGTTAGAAGTACCAGATTGTGAAGATGCAGTATTATGTGATTCCTTTGTGGCATCATCATCTTCTTCATTCAGTCTACCATTTGACAAAGATTGATCACCATTTGACTCTGAATCATTTGGGCGCTCTGGTGAGGATAAACTAGAAGCAGTTCCTCCAGCAAGAGTATTGGATATAGCATTACAGCCAGTACCCGGCCCCGGCCAATACTCTTCGGAATGAACTGCATATTGTCCAACTGCTTCTCGATCTGGCTCTCGTCGATTTGATCTGTCAGACTTTGACAACATGCCTTCTAATTGTTTCAAGCAACTCCTAATTTCTGACATAGCAAAAAAAGCCTAATTATAGATCACAACAAGAGATTAACAGAAAACTAGCAACAACAAGCCCAAGGGGTCAAGATGGGGGAGTACAGGTAAGTCAAAAGAAGATCACATAGAGCAGGCTCAGCTGCAAAGCAATATGGATGAAGCACATAGTCATTAGTTCCCAAAAAGACTAATTTCCCTGGTGCTGAGACACCTTACGTCAAACAAAAGAATTATGTACAAATACACCAAGAAGGGGGGACAACTGGGGTCGATTTACAGTAATTAAGAATGACTTCTACAAGATAAGATAAATCCAGAGCATCCGAGACAGGACGCATTGACAAAGTTTTAACATATTGACTCCACTGCTATTTAACATCATCCCCAGCTCCAGAAAAACATAGTGTCACCAATTTTCAGAAAACATTCACTTACCCACTTTTCCTACCCTTGTGAGTGGACCTTTTTTCTACTAGACACAAAAAATGGGATTACGTTACCAACCTTTCTCCCGTCATTCCACAAAAGAAACAGTCTAAATATCTCTGGACAAGTTTGTTTCAATTATAAGTAACATTGAAGACTAGCTATTCCTATAAAGAAACGTGTACTTCCTAATCCCATTTTTTGGCTTTTGGAATCAACCGCATAATCAACTAAAATGTTTGACTTCTAGCACTAAAGCGAACTCACATGCATATTTCCAAGTCCTCCCTAACTTCCTCATCTGCAGCTCCAATTTATTTTTACAGTTCCGAAAACATTAGTTAATTACCATTATTGCAACAAAAGTTACATCAGTTATCCAAAATTTTCAAGAAGAAAGACAATCAAATTGACTTTCACAGACAACCAAAAAGTCGAAGAGTTGGAAACTTTCAACTCTAAAATACGAAATCAATGTCTTAACTCTTCACTTGCAGCAAAAAATCTCCACAATCCGCCAAACCCATCATCTGCAGCATCTCGAATTATTTTCGCAATTCAATCCCCCAGAAAATCAAAAACCAATTCCTTTATCCCAAAAATCGACGAATACACATGCAGACCAATCAAAGAAGCAATGAAGACAGCCAAAGAAACTTAAGAATCAGGCGAAAATCACATAATTGTTAGCACATAACAAAAACTCACCTAAGTTTTCGAAAACAAAACCATGCGAAAGATATACACAAATATAAAGTGTGAAATTACGCAAATAAAAGGGCAGTGAAAACGACACTTACAGTTAACGGAAAAAGAAAAGTGAGGGTGGGGGGACAAAACCCTAGATTTCGGGGGAATAATCGGGAAGTGAATTGAGAGTCGGTGATGGTTTGTACAGCGATTAATTCCTTATGTGCGGGAAAAAAAAAAAAGAGGGAAGGATGAAGAGAAAATTAAAAAAAAAAGGGAGCTTTTTGGGGTGTCGATTATTTGAACTCAAAACTGTTGTAACTCGTAACCAGAAAGAGAGAGAAAATGTATGACATGATGGCCGTAGGTTGATGTTCCACGTAGGTTGGTTTCTGGCTACCTGCTTGCCCGGTTCTTGAATATTATAAATAAGAAACTTTTTTAATATATTAAAATAATTATAAATATCAATTTATTCTTAAGGTCACTGAATTGAGATGGACTGGCCTCATCCACAGTTAAATGTATACTAAACTAGTATTTCAAATGATAAAAAATATTAAAAACAATTAAAGAAAAAAATATCCCTTTGAACTCTAAATGAAGTCTCTTCAAAGCTTGCAGGTCATCTGTTCTCATTACTTTATTCCTACTATATTCTATGAGTATCTATTTATTCATTTTTTATAGGTCATATTTATTAAATGGATGAATGTTCATAAAATAGGGTAGGAACAAAATAATAAAAACATGTGATTTGTTTCCAAGTAATTAAGTTCTACTTACTTTGTGTCAATGTCACGCTTTATGTGAGAACAAATCTTATCTTGACTTCAATACAGAGGAGAGGATAGTGCCTTGTTCTATGATGTCAAAAGGGCTCTTAAAAGTGGACATTAGTTTTTACATCTTTTTTAGAAAATTTAAAGAAAATTGTTTAGGGGTATAATTTTTTCATATTAATGGTAACATAAAAGAGCAAGTTTAATCGGCAATCCATATCTCTACCCTAGTAATAATATTTAATAAGATTGACTCATAAATATAGTTCATTAATTTTTTTATAGCTATGATAATGATTAAAAATAAATAAAATTTAAATTGTAAAATATAATTTTCTTAAATAGAAACACAATAAGTTTATTTTATCGAAATTTCTTACAAATATGTGTTATTTATGTTAAAACATTAGGTAATTATAATAAGTGATTATCATATTACATATAATAAAATTGGTAACTTTAGTTGTATTCATTTTAATTATTTTTATATGATAAATTTAAAAATGTTGTTTATTTATCAACATTAAATATTTTCATTAAATTTGAAATATTTAAGCACAACTAATTCAATTGTTAAAATGACATCAATAAATAATGAAAGCCCTCTTTTAAAGCATTCCTCGTACTTTCCATATTTATTCTTTATGCTTATGCCATATTATCCATTTCAATATTTGATATTTTTTGTACTTTTATTACTTGTGGTTGATTTTTTTGATTATCCCATTACAAAAATTTAGAACATTTTTTATATTCCCTTTTGCTTTGTAAATTTTGGAAATTAGATTTTATGAAGATGCAAGTCAACTTTCCTTCTTTTAAACATTGTTGATTCCTTTCCAATCATCATTAGTGTAGGTCATATAACATAACAAAAGTAATTATGTCAAATACCAATCTTATAAGAGCTTATGCTTTCTTTTAATTTTTTTTTGACAATTAAAGAAATTTTACTAAAAAGAATTCTTTGTAAGAAATTACAAGTTAAAACAAAAAACTATAAGGAATCTTTAGGTACAAATTGAAGCCTGTAGAGAGCTTCAAGCATTTAATGCTAGTTAATAAAAATTGCATAACTTTGAATAAGTACTAAGTTTGAGTGCCCATTTAAAATATCTTATCTTACTAGAACTTCTCGAAGAACACTCCTAACAACACTAAGTATCAATAGTCTTCATAGGATAGATTAATTGGTTCCTAATACTTCTTTGAGTTTTGTAACTTTAGCATACATCTCCAAAATGTCTTCTAGTTCACAACTTGGTGAATTCTCGATGGAATATCCTAGTATCATCTTAGTTAAGGAATCACATAATTAGATAAAAACAAACCATGGTTTACTCTCAACCTAGCCTCCATTTGGTAGCCATAGAAGGGGAAATTAAGTTGATGTTAACATTTTCCAAAATGATCCCTCTAATCCATTCCAAAGTGTTGAGATAAAAAGCTCTCCTATGTTGAGCTTTGCCATTAAAGATACACTTATTCCTTTCTTTCCATAAGGCATAAATGATAACATATAGATAATCGGGAGATCAAACTAGCCCAGTCATCCACACTACACACATGATCATTTAAGTGTTGAATAATGTTCCAAAGTTCCTTAGAGAAGTCAAATTTTGAAGAAGAGATGATTTATACTTTCCTTCATTATTACAAAGTTGAAAAATAGTTGAAATCAGAGATTAGCTTTTAATCTTGTATAGGGTGGAAAGCTTGTTCTTAATGGCAAGCCACAATATAAAAGAAAGCTTTGGAGGAATTTGGTAGCGCCCTACTAGCCTTTTCCAATGGACTTTAGGAGTGAGATCTCTAAACACTTAATATCTTGATCTATTATTAAAGGCTAAAAGTGTGATTTGCACATCAACGTTTCACAAAAAGTCTAAGTAAGTCCCTATTGTTATTTTTAGTACTACTTTCCATCTTAGCATTACTAAAATATTACTCTTAGCATCCTAACATTACTAAAATAATACTCACTACACCCTAAAAGTGGTAATAGAGATAATGATAGGAGCTTATTTAGACCTGTTGTAAAACGTTAAGGTGAAAATCACACCTTTAGAAAGCGTCTACAAAAATTATTTTTAAGATCACATCACTTTTTGGTGAGTCCAAATTGCCTAGTTATGACATGGTATAGGCTAAATTTATGACTCATATACTAAAAACTACCAAAACTTAGCTTAGTTAGGATTTAGAGTATTATTAGTAGTATTTTAAAAATGCTAAGGTGTAACATGATACCATATAAGGAATAACTTAAGACTTTTTAAGAAATGTTAGGGGCAATTCATACTTTTTTTACCATTAATAAACGTACCAGACATTAATAAACGTACCAGAAGAGTGCCTAGACCAGCAATTGGTATCTTGTTTCAATTGATTAGCGTTAGTTCTTTGGTTATTCCTTATGATAATATGGAATCCCTTTTGTTTAATAATTAATAAGCCATTCATTACCATAAATAAGCTCCGGTACTTTAGCCTTAGGCTTTATTATGTGTCTTCATTGGACAGGTTGAGGGAGAAAGTATAGAGGACCAACATTAAACCAATCGGCATACCATAACCAGGTGGTTTTACCATTTCTAATAGTGTATTTGATTTCCTTATAAGGTTTGCTTCTTAGCTTCAAAATATTAAGCATAGTCCAAGAAGAGTCAGCTCAACGTTTGATTTCCTAAAAACTGAGGTTTTCCAAATAATAGTAATGTACTCATTTCACCTAAAGAGCCTCTTTATATGTAAGGATTTTCTAAAACCTCTTTATCTGTGAGCCACCTTGGCATGACGTTTTCTATATGCATCCCCTGTCTAAAAGAATTTCTTATGATTTTCTCTAGTTCCTTGATGATGCTCTTAGGAAGTGCCATATGAGATATCCAGTGTGCATATGGGTTATTTAGAACAGACTTGATAAGATGACTCCTAAGATAGGATTTTATTAGACCAGTACCTAATTCTCTTACAAAAAGAATTAAAGAAAGCTTGGCAATCAACAAAAGTTGATCTCTTTGCTGTAATAGGAATGTCAAGATATATAAAAGGCAGTTTCCCCATTCTCAAACCCACAGCTAAAGTAAGATAGCTAGCTTGATACCCACTTCATCAAAGGCGAGAATAAAACTTTTGTTTAAAAGTTAATCTAAATAGCATACATAAGCTCTTAAAGGATTTCATAAGAACCTTTATAGAATTAGGCTCAACCTTGCTAAAAAAGTAACAAGTCTTTATCTAAATATGGATTAAAATTTTTCTAATTTGTATATTTATGGTGAAATTTGAAAGTTAGCACTCTCCCTATATTGAAACTAGTGAGTCTTGAAAACATTTAGATGCAAATAGCAAATAAGTAAGGTGAGATAGGATCACCTTGCCTAATCCCTCTAACACTTTTAAAAGTAGACGTTGGTTCACTATTAATCAAGATGCCAAAGGTAGTTGTTGAGATACACTGTTAGATCTAGCCAACCCTGACTTTGGTAGCCCAGTAATATTAAAAATATTTGTAAATAAGTGAGCATAAAATAAACTTACTATACTGAATTCAATCCTAGTAAAAAGGTTAAAGCTAAAGAGTGGTACTAGTAGCTGTTTGAAATGGTGACATAATTAAGTAATTGAGAGTATATATGATAAGGTGTGTACTTTTATGTCAGAAGGTTAGGTTACTTTTGAAACAATTCCTTAAATGCTTATATGTTGATTTAAAGTTAAAGTTTTTTTTTCTTATCTATCAATAGGGGTTATGAAAATGTTTGAAAAGTTAAAGCATCTTTTTCATATATGTTCACTTTATTCATTAAACAAAATTTTTTATATTGAGTTAAAGTTTGAAGGAATATAAAGTTAAATTAAATTAGTTTATGACTTGGTGCAAATAGTTAAATTATTAGTAAATTGATGAACTTTGATAGAGATTCTTGATTGATTCCATTGATTTATTAAATTCTTTCATGAAGTTGCTATCTATTTAAGTTAAAATGTTAAAATTAATTTGCTTAAGGCTAAACAAATTCTTAAGTGTGGGAGAATTTGATAAGTGGTAATATTATATATTTTTAGCATGATTTTAAGAGCATTTTGTTTGTGCTTTGATCATTTTTATAGGATTTGATATTTAAGTTGTCTTAAATATTATTTTTAGGCATAAATTTCGCTCTATAATGAAAAAGGAATGAATTTGGGCAAAGTAGATTCAAGTTGGAGCAAGTATTACCATAATTTCAAAGTAAGGATTCGAAACATGTTCCAAAACATTTTCATATTCGATCCATGTTATGGCTAAGCAATATAGGTCATACATGAATTTGTGTTAGAGGTCTATATTAGCATTGATTTTTACAAAATTAGTATTCTTTTATAAGGGGGAGCAACACGGGTGCTATATGAATTTGTATTGCACCCATGTTAATTGTGGTGTTTTGAATTTTTAAGGTTTTATAGGATAAAAAAGAATTAGATAGAAAGAAATCATGAGAAACCCAGACTAGAGTATCTTGAGATAAGAAACTTTGGAGAGAAAGAAGGGAATTCCATCGAGATTCAAGCGAAAAACTTTAAGATTTCAAGATCTACGAGAATAAGTTCTTTTTTTGTTTTTTTTGGTTTTTTTTTATTTGAGTATGAACTTAATTGAGATAGATTTAGATGTGATGAACCATAGAAATACGATCAAGCCTAATACTACTTAAGACTGAGTCTAATTCTTTGAGCAAAGCACACTTTGCACTTAACTTTGCCCAATTCAAAGGGTCAATGCCTCACCCTCATGACTTTAAATTATTCTTATCATCATCCTCTCTTATCAAAACATGTTCAATCTTGCGATTCTTCTCAACCAACAAGGTAGGAACTAGAGAAACAAGTATATTAACTTGGACTCATACTCCTTACAGAAGCCACCAGCCACCAAAACACACAAAAAACAAAGTTAACACTAGTAAGTGGTCAATAGACAATATAACACTATTTGAAAACAAAGAAAATAAGCAGAGATGGAAGAAGATGGTAAGGATGAACTATGGGATACAAAGTTTGCAATATGAGAATCCATTAAAGATAAAAAAAAAAGACAAGAATAAACAATTGGCATTTTGAAGTTCACTATAATAACCGAGCTTTGGTTAAATTAAGATTGGAGAGGGATAATGCTCAAAGAGGTCTTGATGAGGAAAAGAAGAAGGTTATAATCTTGTAGTTAAGGGTCGAGGAAATGGACAAGAAAATTAAAGAGACTAAAGAAGAACTAGAAGCAGTTGCATAATAGAGAAAACAAAGAAGAGCAAAAATTCAAAACTAGGGTTTGCATATACACCGTAAAGCTCGTGTAGTGACCTGATTCCTACGCTTAGGAATCCACTATTTAGAGAGGCATATGTGTGAATCGCATTGCATATACATACTTAATATATACAACACATGCTTTAATTGTGATTTGGAATAACGCTAAAGTGTTGAATGCATCTAGTTGATCATTTCCGGGTATAGG
>JAOQMM010000008.1:15980908-15990924 GCA_027563515.1 Erythroxylum platyclados | reverse complement strand
GGATACCCCACGAAGAAGCATTTATCCGATTTGGGTCCAAGTTTTTCAGATGTTAACCTTCTTCAATATTTTGGATTTATATATGAATGATTTAGATAGGCCTACTAGATTATTCTTGTATGGATTCATTGCCAGAATCTATATTGCAATACATAATCATTATACATCTAATTAACTTATGGTAAATTAATAGTTGAGCATCATTAGGGATAACATAACATAAGTTAAATGACTTAAGCTTATGATATTGTTACTTAGATTTACATGTTTTCTTATTACATAATGCGATTGTCACACTAAATCTAAAGAGCTTATTTTAGGTTGTTTGATAGCTATACCTAATTAAATAATTTGTTTTAATTAGATACAACATTAAGGAAAATTGAGATTAATAGAGCTTGTTATTAATCTATTGTTAATAGTTGATTATGCAATGTCATGTGAAGGTCGAGATAAACTGGATTCAAAACCCATTGATTAATCTTAGTAATTTTGTACTATTTAATTTGATTTGTCTTAAATAGTTTAGTTTTACTTTATTTTCTTAATTTAATTCAATTTAACCCCCTTCCATTCCTATGCATTGATTGATTCATTACAAAAGCTAAACACACACTCTATGTGGATAAGGTCATTGCTCACCACTACTTCAAATTTGGTTGTGCAAAGTTAGGTTTTATTTCTTGGTGTATTCGACGTGCATCAAGAGGCAAAGACAATCATATATATAAATGCTTGCATTTGCTTATGTGAGGATTGTTGATTCAGGACAATAACGATGAAGAATAAAATCAACAAATCCACGATATAAACGGGGTAGAAATAAACAAATGCAAGTTAATTAAAAAAATTGAGAAATCAGGTAAACAATGTTTTGGATTTTATATATTACAAAAACAAAAATTTTTAAAAAAGAGGAAATGGATTTCTAATTGGGATTGAAATAAAAAATTGTTGACATTAAAAGAATAAAAAGAGTAAAAATACTAAAACGAGAAATTGCCTACTAAAACTAAAAGGATTGTTATTACTTTAACAATAACAAAGCACACCCACTTTTGGTTAATGCATGTACGTTTTAAGGAAAGGACTCGACTAGGTAGTCGATAATTAGTGGCCATTTGTGATCATCAGTTTTCAAATCAATATTTTTTAATAGGTGCTATATTGGTAAGAATAGTTACGAAATTTTATAATGAAATCGGTCAATGAGTAAATTTGCTAAACTTCTTTGAGAATGCTCAAATTGTGGAATCAAAGGCCTTGTAGAAGCCAACTTTTATTGCATACTTCTTGATATAGTTTTTCTCACTATATCTTTTAAATAACTCTTGAGCTATAAATACATTGTCACTGATTAACCTGCTATCTATGAAAACACCTTAAGAATTGTTAATTAGTGGACTGGAGACAATTTTCATCTTATAAACCAATAATTTGACAATGATTTTGTACAAGGTCTTGCAACTAGAGATAGGTCTTTAGTCTTAGAGTTTTAGAAATTAAATAGATAAATATGTTGTTGATCTCCTCAAGAATTTCCCTTTTTAAAAAATTTTTAGTATTGTGTCAGTGACTATCCTCTTAATAAGAAGCTATAATTTATGAAAGAGATGGTTATTCAATCCATCAGGGCCAAGAGTCTTACTTGGGTTAAACTAACATCTTACTTATTAAAGGGTCTACAAAGATCATTAATAGCTTCCTCAGAAAAATGATCAGTGATAAAAGATATTAGAAGCTAAACTGAAAAACAATTATCAGGTTGACAGTCGAGAGTATTAAGGAATCAATCAGTCGCTTCTTATTTCATGTCATATTGGTGAGAGCCAGTTCACCATTCTATTTTTGCAAATAAGTGATTCTATTTATATTTCTCCTAGCACTAATGGCTTTGTGGAAGAATTTTGTTTTTTTATCTTCTCTTTTGAGCCATTATACCCTTGACCTTTGTTTAATCAAAGGATTATGCACTTCAACAACTTTTGTATATAAGTTTAGGGTAATTCTCTCTTAAAACTCCATATTAGAATCCTTAAGCTACTTATAGAGCTCTTTTTAAATCCAATTAAGCTTAGATTAAGCTTTTGAGATGGCTAATTGAGTGTTAATGCATTTATTCTTATTTATATATTTAAGTCCTTTTTTATCATGTTTAGTTTCCTCACACATATGAAAGCTTTTTTATCTTTGAAATGTGAAGGAAATTGATAACTGCATCCTCAAAACCCTCAGCTTCAGCTAAGAATTTGTTGAATCAAAAGGGAATTCTTTTCGGCTAGCTTGATGAAAAATTTTGGATTAGAATTGATTTATAATTTGAAAACGAAAGGTCATAAATCTAGCATTACTTTTTTAGGATTTTAATAACCAATCTTGATTACCAAGACTCTATCAAGATTCTCTTTAATGAGCCAACTTCCACTGTGCTAACCTCTCTAAGTATAAAATTTACCTTCAAACTTAAGGTCAATAACTTCTAAATAGTTAATATAGCCACTTAATTCATTATTAAAGTCTCTTAAAAAAATGTTACCTTTTACTTTAGTGATTTGGAGACTATAGTTAAAGTCAACCAAGATAATCTATGGTGAGCCAATAGAGGAGAAAATGTTTCTGAGTTTTTCCTATAACAAGTTCCTTTTAAAATCATTATTGACTTCATGGATTAAGGATAAAAAGAATTTGGTCTTCTCCTAAATCGATGAGCCTGAAAGATGCATAGTTTAATTAGAAGCAAAGATAAGTAAGCATCTATTTTGCTTGATTAATAGGCACTAGTAATACAACCATTTTGATTGTATTGGTAATTTGTAAGAATGAGCAAATGTTTATCTAAAAATTATAACTTGTTACATTTCTCTTCCTTCTCCCAACTAATAACATTAAACAAACAATTATATATATATCAATAATCATTCAATAATACCATGAAAAATATTCAGTATTTGAATTTATTACAGTTAATATGAATCTTCGACAACTAACCTCCTCTCTTTTACATTTTTTCTTTTGGACGTCCTCCACTGGAGATTTCAAGCTTTTTATTTTTGTCCTTCTATGTGATATGGAGATAACTGAGTTCTTTAACCTAAGTTTATTTACAAGAGATTATTATGTCCACAACAATATCAAACATCCTTTGTCTCAATTGCATTTTCACATATATATATATAATTTTTTTATTTTCTTCTTATAATATATAATATAGGTGTCAAATTTTGATTTGATTTTTATAGCTAATCAAGATCCTTATAGAAAGCTTATTCTAATTTCCTTGTCTGGCTAACACTAATATCATCATCTTCTAAATTTTGTCAACCTTTATTTTCATATGCTACTAAACAATATCCTTGTGCTACCTCCTAAAACAAATCTTGTGGGATTTGTTTGGTCTTTACCCTACTAAAAAATTTGAACATGTGTTAAGACAGAATTCCTTTAAATTAAAAAAATAAGTAGTAGTACTTGGCTAGTGGGAGTGACTCACTTAATGTAACTATATACAGTTTGAACACATCGCACCTTTCACTATCTCATCTACCTTATATAACTTATTATTTCCTTTAATCCAACTTTTTCTCACCTTGCAATATATCACACTTATTAATTCTTTTTATACAATATGAAAATAGTATTAGTATACACCTTTTAAAACATTCCTTCTCAATATTATATCATGTCACTAATGATACACTACTCCCTACACATAAGTAATCAAACTCCATTTTACGCTCAAATCTTTTTTATGATTACTTCCTTTTATTGCTCAACAAATTGTCTTAGTGTGCTATAGGCGCGCACTTAGCCATCAAAGTAAGCATTCATCCCTTCACTTATTTGTATTATTGATATTCTCACCTAAAAGTACCCTTTAACATATGTTGGAGTCCATCTTATATAGTCATCAAATAGAGACTTAACCCATAAATTATTTCCCAAGTCAAAATCCAAAACAATTCAATTTGTTTTGTCATAAACTCTTCGTTGTTGACATCACTCAATATCTAAAACTTTATCTTCAACTTCTGATAACTCTTACAGGTACCAAATTTCTCAGGTAATTTCTTTTGTATATGCCCACAAATATAGTTTATACATTATAGTAGGCAATACCATCTAGCATTACTTATAATCTTACTTTCATATGTAAGTGTAGTGTTATGTGACTTCCATTCATACACCTAAACTATATACAAAAATGCCAACAAAAACTATCAATAGTCTCACTACTTAAGAGTGGACAACCAAGCAATATAAACTACATACGGTCGTTTATACCAAAAAATGAAGCAAAAATCATTAGTCTTTGTTGAACAAATAAGTGACATCAAACATCATCAGATCACCAAATTTAAGCATCATAATTCAACATATGCTGCTTGAATCCTTGCATCAGCCTAGAAAACATTCCTCTACCTTCCTTATCATAGTCAATTACATTTAAAATATACCATCCTTCTCTTTCATTCTAATAAACATTCTTCCAACCTCATTCTTCTTAACATGTCTATGTTATTAAGATAGTCCTTTTGTAAATTCATTGTATTCTCATATCCACTGTGGCTGTAACAATAAATCTTACATTTTTGTAAGGCATAATTTCATAATTGTCATTAATTTCTAATCATGTCTAACTCGACTATCTAAAATCAAAAGTTGCCTCATAAACCTCACTCAACTAGGCATCAATTCATTGTTGTGCACATCTTTAACCTTGATTATGCTCCAAATATCTTCATATAAATGATAACATAACTGAGCATTGCACCTAATTCTTCCACTATTTATAGGTTTCATTTTACTCAAACCTCGTAGTCTATAGGACCAACTTTGATGATACACAAATGTTCTACTCTTAAAATCTTTATTTCATTTCTCTTCCGTCTCATTATATAAACTATAAAGTCATGATATCTTGTATACTTATAGTACAGATCAAAATTTGTTTATGAAATTTCAAACTTCATTCTAATTTTAGCTACCACCTTTACTCTAATGTCCTTTGCTATACTATGTGAGGCCATCACATCTAAAGAACTCTTCATGTTCTTTATTTCATTAACCATAGTCATTATACCACAAACACAATAACATTATTTAGAAAATATCATTGTATTATAAAATATATCAATAGATGCCAACATATGTTAAGTATTCATAAATACACATAACAAAGTATATTACATACCAAGTAGATAGGTTCCAAACTAAATTTTATTGATAGAACAAGGACACTAGATCTTCTTCCTTATTATATGTTTCAAACTCTTTTTATCTCCTCATTACACCGACTTTCACTTTAAACAAATATCAGTCAAATTGGAATCATATTTGTCATAAAAGTTTGTTTTACATTTTACAAATGATTTACAATAAAACCTCTAAAACTTTACATCTCATTACTTATAACAACATACCACTTCAAACTCTCATATATTTATGTGCAGCTCTCAAAATTTTATTATACCTAAATTATTACAACTAACATAAACATCCTTTCGTATTGTATTTACAGTTATATACACGAAAACAGCCTTTGTGTAAAAATATAAAAGTAAGGCTGCGTACATTATGACCCTCCCCAAACTCCCACAAAGTGGATAACCTTGTACATTGGGTATGTTGACTTGACTTTATCTTTTGCTAACTATAATACTCTAGAAAAGAAAATAAGTATACAAATAAAGTGAAAATAGTTAGTTGATACTAAACTTATGTAAAGCACATAGTAATAATGCAAAACAATAACTGGTAACATATTTCAATAATAAAATATACAAAAAAAATTCTTGCAAACTTATCATCATCGTCATCAATACCCAGTTAAAGTCTTGCTGAGGGGCGGAGTCCGGGGAGGTCTGATAGTATGTAGTCTTACTCCTCCCTAATAGAGAAACTGTTTTCAATAGATCCACATGCAATGTGTCATGAAGATACTATAAAATTACAAATAGATGTGCATACATATGCCAAACAAAAATAATAAAATAAAATAACTAAATCTTGCAAACTTAATGTTACTAAATTAAAGATGGAAATTCGTAGCTTCAAACAAAATAATAAATGCAGCAGAAGAGGGAATAAATTACAAGCTTTCCCATGTAGTAAACTGAATTTTTTTTAGATTAATTGATATGTCAATTATAATTTTAATAAAAATAATATGATATTTCTCCATTACTCTTTATTCCTAGCCGCGCCTTTGCATGCATCTCTGCATGAAAAGAGCGTGCAAGAAATAAAGACCAGACAAAGTAGGAACAAAAGAGTAGTAAATAAATCAAATGCACGTACACACTACAGCTAGTCTTTCTTTTTTCAAATCTTTCCTTCTGAACCATGGAGTCTCCGTGATCAATTGTTGCACGCAAAGGGGAGTATTAACCATTAATGTTCACGCTTTGGAGTTTTGGAATGGAATCCTCAAATTTTCTTATTTCATTTGAAAGGCTCAATTAATTCAATAGGCAATGTCTATATCATAGTCAATATTTTTAACAACTGAAACGGCGCTTAATTACGATAAAGGAGTTGATAAAGCTCCGGGGAGAATCTGCAGACCTCAAATCAAAGATCTATAATGGATCATTGATTGTTATTCTTTTAATGATAAACCTTTCAATCACAGCCTTGGATTCCTCTTAGATTGCTCCTTTATATGTCAATCTTGGACTCGATCGAGTACTTTTATGTGGGAAGCTTCTATTATTAAGTAAATTGAAATTCATTTGTCAACACATTTTTAAGCATATTATTAAACACTCCTAATTTTTTACATAATATATTTAATATTTGACAGAAATAATTTCTACCTAATGTGTATATATTTATTTAAGTGAAAAATAAGAAATCAGACCCCTTAGTCACCTCTACCAATTTCTAGCCAACAGTGTAAATGAATCTGCAGAAACGTCCAATAGATCAGTCAAAGGAAATTAAACTCTTTGATCAAAAGGGTACACCAAAATTGGTGTAACGAATTTGACCTAAAGGTGAAAGAAAGAAGATCTATCACTTTTGTGAACGGAGGGACAACCTCGGATTCTAGAAATGCTATATGTCTATGTTCAATTTATATTTGCTGCAGTGATTCAAGTTCAAATTTTCACTTGACTCGAGGCATTCTTAAAACAAAATTAATAGTTGTTTGATTTCATTTTTACTTTTTATTTTAGTTCTTAGATTTTGTTTTTTAATTTTGGTTTATGTTTTTAAATAAAAATAAAATATATATTTAGTTGTTAATATTGATATAACGTTTACTACTGATAATAATTAAATATCAAATAAAACTTAGAGATAAGTACAATATGATGAATAGATTAAGTAAATAATTTTATTTTAATCTCTTAAACACATTTAAAATATTTTAAGAATAATTTTTAAATTTTAAAATAATTTTTAAAATTAAAATAAATTGAATAATTGAATTATATTAGTCATAATTTTAATATTAATTAATACTAAATAATTAATTAGTATATATTTAGTTATAGATAAATTAGATTATGATAAAAAAGAAAAATAAAAATAAAAAACTAATTCTTATGGTGTTTATAAGTTATGAAAATTGAATTAATTTTTTTAAAAAATTATGAAAATTGAATGAATTAAAAAAAAACTTTTTACTGAATTTAAAAATAAAAATAAAAAATTACAATAGAACTAAGTAAATCCTTAGCTTCTGTTTACAAAAGTTAATTAGCTGATAATATAAATCAAAGGTTATTTATAACAAAAACTTTTTTATATTTTCTACATACCCATATAGAATATATGTTTTTTCATTGCTCCTTTTATATTTTGAGTTCATTTTGCGTATCTAATTACTTAATTATAAATCATTTACAATAACCATTGGATGGTTTTTAAATAATTTATATAACTTTTTCCATAGTTGCTTATTTAATTACTCTAATTAATTATAGAACTTATAATTCATCAACAATGTACATATTATTCATTAAATTATTATAATACTATTTATAATTAATTTTATTATATTATCCATCTCATATTAATTAGAAGCAAAAACTTAAAAAAAACATAATTTTAATAAAGAGAACCCATAAACTATAATCTTCTTCAACTTGAATTTTTCTTATTTCTCAAAGAATTCAAGGCCATTCAAAGAAATTATACCTAATAGTTAGAATAGTTTGTGAACTTTGCATACTTATAAGATCTTATTCTTCTAAAATCTTAACTACTAGTTTTTAGTGATAAAACTATCAATATTATTCTAGATATCTATCAATACTTTTCAGTTGTGTATTCCTACTTATCCTATGTATTTTTAATGTGTATATTAAGGCCTTAAGGACTTTCTTAACAATATAGTAAAATATACCACATCTATCATACTATTTTTTTAATGGTATCAAAGCCTACACTAAAATTAGTCATTTACATCTAAACTTCCTCCTTTTCATTGTCACTATACACCAGAAAACAACAATATCGAAATGTTCATACCAATTCACTATATTTTAATTTTGAATATTTATATTTATCATATTTTTTCTTTTATTTATTATTTATTTATGTAATTATTTGTATGTGTATTTGGATATTATATTTTCATCTTTAAATCATTTTCAATATTTTTCCTTTTCTATGAATCTATCGGAAATAGTTTCTCTAATAGTTAAAGATAAGGCTACCTACTATTAGACCTCCTTAAACCTTACATCTCAACATGATTTTTAATGAGACATTGTTGTTGTTATTGTTGTAACATTGTAGTTCCTACATCAATCCATTAATAGCAAAAGATACTACTTATATTTTAGCATTTAATCAGCTAACCAATATTTTCACCATACCTATGGGCACAACAAATTACCTAGTCTGGCAAAATCAAATTCAAGCTATTCTTATTGCCTCTGACCTTATTGATGGGACTCTTTCACCACCAACAAAAGATTTAAACATTGATCTTGCTTGCATCTCCAAAACACACCAAGTGGCAAAAACTTGACCGTTAGTCTACTGTTTCCTCATAGCTTCACTTTCCAGTTCTATCGCATGCCTCGCTCTCGAATGCGTCATAGCTCTCAATTTTTAGATTGTTCTTGAGTGTCACTTTCTCCAAAACTCGTCCTCTCAACGCTCTCTTCTTTGTCACAAGCTCCACACTCTTAAGAAAGTTGCCACTTCTATCACAAATTTCTTGAACACCCTCCCTACCACTAATGAAGAACTCGCTGCTATTAGAGACCACATCTCTGATAATGACCTTGTCTTGTTTACCTTGAATGGACTCCCTATTAAGTATGAATCCTTCATTACAATGATTGAACATCGAGACTCTCTCATCACCTTCTTGGATCTCAGAACTAAACTTCTCATTTATGAATAGAGACCAATGACATATCACTCCACAAATCCTTCTAAGATGGTGCTTCTTGCGTCCTACTTCGGTAGCAACCACAGAAGATACTCACTAGGTGGAAGAAACAACTTTGGAGGATGCAATTCATCTGTAGGCAGATGATACTATAAGGAACAAAGCTCTAATACAGTCGGGTCGCCTAATGATCACTAGTGGATTGTGAACTCCTCTAGAAGGCTATTGTATCTTTCTTAGATCCAATTTGATCTCTTGGAGTACTAAGAAACAATCTACTATCACCAGGTATTTATTTGATCAAGTTTCAGTTAAGTCTGAGCCTAAAATCTTAAAAAAAAAACTTAAAGCTTGAAAGTTAAAGTTCAATCAAATTTCAAATTGGGACAAAATATTAAATACTTAATTAATTGTCATCTTAAGAGGCAACTCACCTAATGCAGTGAGATACTGAGTCAGAACTCGGAAGTAAACTTTTGGATATCCAAGATTGAAGTAATTGGTCTTAGAAAATAAGGTAAATGTTCTTTTAAATAAGATAAAAAAGCCAAGAAAAGTGAGACAATTCACTTGAAATATATAATCATATAGCAGTTCCTGGAAGGCGGCAGAACTCCTGGCGACGCCGACGGTCGCCAGAGCTCTCAGTCTCCAGCCCTTGGAC
>JAOQMM010000008.1:15969158-15980568 GCA_027563515.1 Erythroxylum platyclados | reverse complement strand
GTAATTTACATTTAATCTTACATAGAGTAGAAAAATTAAAAGTAATCTTATGTCATTTGAATTTCCTATGGCTATAAATGTTTGAAATTCTTAATGATATTTTATTGTGCAAAACATTTATCCCATAAATGCTAGTGTGATTGTTTTTATGTAATATCAATTAAGTTTCTAGAAAATTCAATAATTTTTCTCAAATAATTGTATAATTATGCAAACAAAGCGGGTATGAATATAATAAATTCAATATCAAAATGAGTTGCATAAAAAGTTATAAATTTACCATTATGAACTAATTCTAATATGTAATAATGAAAATAAGGTGACACTATACAATCATTCACGCATTACAACGTGAAGAGCTAGAATATATATATATAGAAGATGGGGATGATTATTAAAAGGGGAAGCTATTGATTATAGGAGCTGGATACCCATAAACCCGATTTCAATTTCTCAAGAAACTAACTGAAGGACATATTATTTTAACCAAAACTTACCCTTCCTCGTTCCAAAGCGTTTAATTATTCTCCTTTTGCGATCTTTCATAAGCAAACACACGCATTACATTATTAAAAACCACTGTTAACTCACATGTAGTATAATATAATATATGTTTTTCTCCAGGTATTCTGTTTTCTTTCTCTAGGTGCCCACTGGAGCCGGGAGGCTTGCAGTTAACTATGGTATGACATGAACAAAATATAAGACAAACGTAACAAGTTAGTTTGGAGTTTTGTTTGCTTATTTTTGAAGTATACAGCTTTTGCTTGTTTTGGTTCACTCTTGCACAAGTGAGAATCTTGGCCAAGGTTTAAAGTGATATGAAAGAAATGTAAACTTTCACCATTTTGTGAACTATTCTAGAGCAGTAGGTTTTCAGTTTTCTCCTCTTTTGTAAAACCACGCCACTTGCATGTAAGCATATGGTGAAATTATGATCAGATCGAGCTCACGTGGGATCCCAGGAACTGCTAGTTGCTCCTCTGTTGCTATCCTTCATGTTGAGCTAGATAGATTGTGATAAAATGTAACAACTTGGTATTGAGTTGGCACAACAATCCAACTGTTCATGATTCAAGGAAATTAATTATGGGCATATCAGCTTAACTCGTTAATGAGCATGTAGCCATCATCATCATGTCCAACAAAGAAGGGACCACGGTAGAGGGCAAAAGTTTGCCATGAAATAAAGTGACCTTATCGTTTAAAGAAGAGGGTACATCCTAATATGAACATCAACCATTCTTCCTCTATATATTCCTTCTTCAATTATTAGTCTCCAAAAAGCTTCAACACATGAGATATATGATCTAAGCCAAAGCTTTAGATTCGACCATCTCTTTTAGGTCATCTCATCATGTACTAAGGCAGTAATACCTACCCTACCCTACCCTACCCAACCCTACCTTGCCAAGATAATCCCTGAGGGGGTGGATTCACTAGTGAGAAGATGAAGTTATGTTACTTTGTAAGTAAAGGTAAATTTTGGTCATCACTTTGACACCGACATATATATCGATAACCTGAAAAGGAGCATAATATCAATGTTTCCTACTGTAATTCTCATAAAACACTGCAGTTTACCAGCAAAGATAGATTTCTTAGTTAATTTAGCCCAAGAAATGTGAAGAAGAACATGTTAAAGGTTGCAACTTTAGACTAACAGATTTCCGAAATGATTTGACCTACGGGAATGAAAAGAAAAAGAACACTTGCAGCTTCTTACAAGAAACAAGTGTATATAGGACATAACAAGATCTTAAGATAAATATAATTTTGAATACAACAAAGGCTTGGGGGTGTAAACATACTTAAAAATTTTAGAGGTTGGACAAGAAACAATAATTAAGTGAGACATAAAAGAGAAACAGTAGAATTAAAAAGATTAAAAATGAACATACTATTTTTTTAATTAAAAGAAACAATACCTTTAAGTTCAAACAACTTTTTGAGTAATATAGGTATATTAAATTTTTATACTTGCACTCATTACAATATGAATATGCATAAGATCTGATAAAATTTACTGGATACTGGTGGCCTCGTGGGATGGACAGCCATTGCCGACCCCTACTGTAACTCAGAAGTTTGGAATTATTCTCTTAACTTAGAAGGTAATGACTTGGATAGATGGATATATTTCACTTGGTAGGGTTTCCTGAACAAAATATATTTCACCTGCATATGTAATAGATAAACATCCACAGAAAGTTTCTTGAGATTCTCAACTGTGACAATGATCACAAGCCGCACGAGTCTAATTCATTGGATTCTCTTACGGATGCTGGGCTGAGCCGAAACACTAACATACCCACAGTCTGACAACTTAGAAATAGAAAATAAAGAACAACAACACACACACACCCTTCATTTACTTTTATGCTCCCATTCTGTAACATAACAAAAGCATTACTACCATCCTTAAAACTTCCACCCATGCTTTTGCTACTTCCATTCAGAAAGGTTATTGTCTTGCAGAAAGAATTTTAGCTGTTAAAAGGCAATGTTCTTGCTCTGGTTTCGAAATGTAGGCCATGGTATTGGTGTGAGAACACCTTTTGTGGAAGTCTCCTTTAGACCCGAGATGGGTTCACTGCAGATAACACGGTTTCAGATCAAAGTGGGAGGTGGCATCAAGTGTTTGGTAGGCCCTTTTCTACAGTAGTAATACTGTAACCATTAGTTAAGTAGGATTAATTAGTAAATTTGGTTGTGATAAATGATGTTTGGTGGGGTGCTGGGACATGAGACAACAACGTAAACAAAGGAAGCTCAAGTACACTTGATCAAATTAGGAGCGGGGAGACAATTAATTATCATTGTAATTTGTACAAGAACTTGAAGAAATGGAAGTCCTTCTTATCAGCACAAGTTACCCAGAAAGGAAATAACAAGTCTTCAAGTAGAAGTAGGAGGAGAAAATGCACCTTCCACATAAACAAAGGATTCACGCTTTTACTTTCTCAAGTTGACAAAGCCAACAGAAGCTGACTATTGCACACTCACAAACCTCAAATCAATCTCACAAAATCCAAGTCAGCCATTCACATAAAGCAGAAATACATACTAAAAGGAGCATTAATAGGCATGAGGCTAAATTTAGTGGACAAAACCCCAGCTAAGTTGAGCAATTAGTGTTCCCCTACAAGTTGAGAACTTTCGACTCAAGTTTAACGAAAAATGAGGGTAAAGCTAATGGCAGCCTCCTAGTCCTGAGAACATCACTCACAAACTCTTAAACTATCACACTGTACTTTAACTCAAATAACCTCTGCTTATGTTGAAAATATCATCGTGATCACATCCTATGAACAATGACTTCACACCGAGATATCTCGAAGTGCGAAGAAGAAAAAGGCTTCTAAATCTGGAGGAGCAAAGAAAGCGATTGGTCTTCTCCGCAAACAGTTCGATACAAATCTTTGCTTCTTTGGTGCTGGTGGGCAAGTTGCAATCTCTGGAATACGAAACTTTTGTGCCTTGGGCGTGGAGCATGCACTTGTGGGGATACTATTAGCGCCCTCAGACTCTAGAGTATCTATTTTTGAACAACTGCTGGAGCTTGTGACAATGGAAGAGATAGAAGACAAATCCTCCATTATTGATGGTTCTGCACCATTCTTGGGCTTTAAAAGCTGCTTCTTGCTTCGTATTGTTCTTGGTTTCTTCGGCTTTGTTTTTGCTTTTCTTCTGGTACTAGTGCTAGATGGAGCCATTCGAGAGAAAGTTATAGTTCCTTGAGCTTATGTGCCAACGAAAATTTGTTGATGCAGTTAAAAGTGCAAAGATTCAGAAGTACAAAAAAACTCCCAACAAGTTCTGATTTACTTAGTAAAATTGAACAAAAATGGCTGAAAAGTGAGACTGCGAGAGACTAGACTAAGCAGGGCTGGTCTTTCAATATATAGTAAATTTGACCGGAAAGTGGTGGAAAGCTAAGTACATATTGCTACCCATCTTTTCACGACCAAAACCAAGGACTTCTCCAGACAAAAACCATTACTTCCCAATTTCTAAACTCCAACCAAAAGACTTTTCCCACTTGAACAAGAGAAGTCACCAGTTTCTGAGCAAAACTTAGAGAGAAGATACAGCAAAAACCATTACCGACCCATCATTCAGTGAAGGAAGAGCAACAATATTTGAAGGAAGAAACCAATAAAAGATAGCACCATGAGACACAGAGAAGGGCGGACCCTATAGAGCGTGCTGAGCAGCTAATCAACAAGGAAAGCAGTGAAGAACATAAAGTCTGATCAAAGAGTTACCTTCTATTTAAGGAAGACCGGACTGGAACCAAATAATCTAGGCTGGAGAGAGAGAGAGGTAGAGAGAGGCAGCTATAGATGAATTTGAAAAGGCGGGCCATAAGGATTACAACATCTAGTGGCTTTATTGTTAAATAAAATAATGTTTGAGGTTTCCGCTCTTTCATAGTTTGGGAAAGACCCAAATGCCATATATTTAGTTAATATTAATTTTTTTAATTTTTATTAATTATAAAAAATAGAAAGAAACTAAAATTTTAAAAAAAATTGGTATAATTTTGGATTTTAAATTAATACAATTGAATAATAAACTGTTAATGTTGTCTTTGATGTCCGCCAACAAATGCAAGCAAGTGAAGAGGGAAGACACTTGGTTAGATCCTCCTAGGATTCAGGTAGAATGTAACATGGGAAGCAAAGGTAGCAACAGTTGCTGGTTTGGATTGATCATTTGTAGATTTCTGTTGTTTCTTACTTTTTTAGTATATTTGTAACTACTTACTTTAAGTTACCCAGAGACAGGACAAAAAGAGTTGGAATCCGTCACTCTTCTTGGGTATCAAGCTAGCAGCCCTATGGGCATATGCATCCATGGGAGAGAGGATCTTCTTGTTTTTCCTGTTGTTTATTGTTTAGTTTATAGCATTACTAGATCCTCTTCAGGGGATCCTAAACATAGAGTTACTACTAGTACTATCTAACCACGTTCATCCAAAAGGTTCTAATTTTCATGCAACCCATGTATAATTTAATAGTTGAGTTTATCTTTGTGCACATGGGTCAGATATACTAACCCAGTACTCACAGACAAAATAGTTCTTAGATGCTGAGATGGAAGTTTTAGAGGAAAATTTCAAACAATAAGATCAAGGCTAAGCAGATGACAAATATTGAGATCCATCAGATGTAATCGGAGGTATAGCAATATGAGTCACCGGCCTTTTAGTACGGAAAATAAAGATACAGTCGAATGGTTGTGTCGTAATATAGTCACTGCTTTGAAAGTAAAATTTGGCCAGACCATGGTGCAATCAACGATATGGTCTGCTCTTCAAGGTTAACACAATTAGTCGACAAACTCATGCACTTGAGGTTGAAGAATTGAAACTCGCAAATGCAAAAAGTGTCCATCAGGTTAGCAAGAAATCTCTATATCTAAAAAAAAATTACTAGAATAACTCAATATGCATAACCAAATCAAAAGTTGGAAAATAATTCATCGGCACGACGAAAATCGTTAAGAAAAATTTGGAAAACATTCATAATGTTTCTAGAGAGCAATTGTTCAAAAATCGAAAGAGATGGAAACATGCAAAGACTCAATCAAAGAGTAACTCTTCACTGGAAAAACAAATAAAGTCAGCAGAAAAAGAATACGAAATAACTCAACCTGAATCAATAACCCGCACCAGCAATGTGCCAAGCCTGGACCAGACCGGAAAGGCAAGCGGCATGCACGTACGGAGTTAACACACGTCAAGCCTCTTACTAAAGTACTAAGGGACAAGTTACTCAAGTCTTGGCAAACACTCCTTTCAATATAAAGACTAAGAAAATATTTATACCCATCAATATGAGATAAGAATACAACACATTTGGTAAAACGAGTAAAAGAGGCGGTCATTTATCCAACAATTTCCCATTAAATAGCTCGCTAAACTTGAATTTTCTAGGCAAATGAAGGGTTATATATTTAAGCATCAATATCTTTTGATTGAATTGATGCGTAGTCATGTGTGACAACAACTTAGTTAATAAAGTGAATTTATCTTGAACTTTATAGACTTAGGATGAGACCCTCATAACACATATTAATTTCTATGAATTTTGCGATGCAAAGAAGATAAATCACAATAAGCACTTTTCATGGTCATGCGCATACCTTGGGTTCTCATAAGTGCCCTAAAAAGACATCTCAATTCTTTCATAAAAGCAGGGATCAGGGTCGGTCCTGACGTTTTATAGGCCCTTGACAAAGTTAAAAAAAACCTTATTTTGTCTTATTTTATTTTTATAAAAGTCAAAAGTGGGCCCTTATACAAAACAAAAGTGATAAAATAAGGGCCTTTTTATTGCTCTTTATAAAAATCAAGACCCTTATAAAGAACAACATGAAATAAAATGGGGCCCTTTTATAGCCTATTTTATTCTTTATAAGGTTGGGCCTTGGCAGGGATGGCAATAGGTCGGTCTGACTAGGCTCGCAGGCCGGGACTACCTGCCGGGCTCGACCCGATCTAAATTATTTTTTTAATTTCAAAAAATGATGTCGTTTGGTCACTCTCGATCAAATTCGGCCAATGATCCAATCAACCCAAGCCTGGCCTGTTGACTTCACGTCGAATCGGGCTAAATCCAGGCTGGATTATCATGCCTATACAGAAGGTAGCCCCACCTTCACATGCAAGTAGGTGGTTTCTCTAAGTCTATTACCCTACAAACTGCCCATTAAGGGTTATGAAAAAAGTAAAAGCCAATATGGCTCAACCTTTGCAAAATTAGATCCATCAAGTACATCATATTAGGACCACCACAATCGGCTATAGATCTTATAAATATTAGGTTGTGAATCCAACAAGTTCGTCTCTCTAGGGCCACCCAAATAATGGGAATATAGATTCATTATGAGCTTAAGGCTTAACCTTACATTAAACACAACTAGATGCCATAGAGATAGGAATGTTGTGATATTGAGGACTCATATAGCTTCATTTAACCATAAAATGATATCCATCATATTCCTTCATCTATAGGATTAAACCCCATCCCCCTTGACGATTCAAGAACTACTTTCCTTGTTAATTTTTTAGTGAGAGGGTCTGTCAAATTCTTCTTGCATCTCACATATTATAAGGAAATTACTTCATTTTTTATGAGTTATTTATCACACTATGTCTAATATAGATGTGTCTTCTCTTGCCATTATACATGTTATTTTTTGCTATTCTAATGGCTGCTTGTGAATCATAATATAGGGAAATTGGTACATTTGGTTTCCCCTACAATGGCATTTCTGCTAGCAAGTCCCTCAATCATTTAGCTTCTTGACCTACTAACTCAATAGCAATGAATTCAAATTCCATATTGGAATGTGGTATACATATTTGTTTGCAAATTTATATGATATAGCACCTCAACCCAAAGTAAAGACAAAACTACTAGTAGAACTAACTTTGTCGTTGTCAAACACACAATTTGCATCACAAAATCCTTCTAACATAGTAGAAAATTTGCTAAAATGTAAACAATAGTTCATAGTTCCTTTAAGATATTTTAACAAGGGATAAAGTGCATTTCAATGCTACTTGGGTTATAAGCATAATGACTCAATCTATTAACAACATAAGCTATGTCAGGTTTGGCATAATTCATGATGAACATAATACTTCCTATAATTTTAGCATACTTAGCTTGTGAACTACTAAAACCTTTGTTCCTTTTGATAGATATACTAGAATCATAAGGAGTTCTCACAACCATAACATCAAAGCAACCAAACTTTTTTAACATCTTTTCAATATAATGGGATTGACATAAAGAAAAGATATTTTCAATTTCTCTTATTTAATACCAAGAATCACATCAACTTTTCCTAAATCTTTCATATCAAATTGAAAAGATAAAAATATTCTGGTCCAATTGACCACATCCACATTATTACCAGAAATTAGCATACATAAATATAAAGATATATAATTACATAATTTGATCCAATCAGTTTTTTAACATACATAAGAATCAGATGCATTCATAATATAGCCATTGCTTACTAAAGTTCAGTCAAACTTCTCATACCATTGTTTATGAGCTTATTTAAGACCACAAAAGAACTTTCTAAGCTTACACACCTTCTTCTCTTGAACAAGAACCATATGACCATCAGGTTGTTCCATATATATTTCTTCCTCTAAGTGATCATTTAGAAATGTAGTTTTTACATTCATTTGTTGTACTATTAGGCCATAAATGGTAGTAAAGGCAACTAGAGTTTTCATAGTAGCAATTTTGGTCACAAGAGAGTAGGTCTCCAAAATGTCGATTCCTTCCTTTTAATTATAACCTATGACCACCAATTTGGCTTTAAATTTTTCTATAGTTCTATCAGGCCTCATTTTCTTTCCAAAGATCCATTTGCATCTAATTGGTTTACAACCCTCAAGCAAATTAACTAAGTTCTAAATATGGTTTGTCATTATTGAATCACGCACACTTTTAATGGCTTCTTTCCAAATGCTAGCATCAATGGAAGCCACAACCTCTTCATATGTCTTAGGATCTTCCTTAATTAAAAAGACAAAAATAATATCTTTATTTATTCTATCAAGATCATAATTTTCAACTAAGAAAGAAATAACAAAATATGATCCAAAACTTCTTTCAATTCGTCACCTCTTACTCTCATAATTTTGTGTCTAGCAATTTGGTAAAGGCTATGGGAATTTCTGTTACTCCTACTCGAACTTTTGGAGTCAGATTGGGAGATGGGCATCGTTCTTTTGCACAAGGTGTCTGCAAACAAGTTAAACTAGAGGTGAGTGGAGCAGAATTTTTTGTAGACGCCTATGTGTTCAATACAGGAGGGCCTGATTTAATACTAGGCATTGCATGGTTAGAGACATTAAGGGTGGTTAAGGTAGATTGGAAGAGGATGTTTATGTCTTTTGATCAGATGGGAACAGAAATAACTTTACGGGGCATTGATGTACGAGGTTCTTTTCCTAATGCACTACAACAGATGCTCAACTGTGAGGAAGTGGAGATTGAAGGGTTGCTACGGTCTATGGGTGTTAGAGAATTTGCATCTGAAGAGAAGGGGTCTTTGAATTCAAAACATCAACGGGAAATGTTAGCCGTCTTAACCAAATTTGAGTCGGTCTTTCAAGCGATAAAAGAGTTACCTCCCAAAAGAACCAGTGATCATGCAATTATTCTGAAAGAAGGAGCAGAACCAATGAGTGTATGTCCCTATAGGCATGCGCACCACCACAAGAATGAAATCGAAAAGCAAGTTAGGGAGTTGCTGGAAATGGGAATTATCAGACCTAGTATCAGCCCTTTTTCGAGTCCCGTAATTCTTGTTAAGAAGAAAGACGGATTGTGGCAAATGTGTGTTGATTATAGGGGTTTGAATAAACTTACTGTGCCTGACAAGTTTCCAATTCTGGTAATAGATGAATTAATGGAGGAGCTACATGGGGCCAAGTATTTTTCCAAGGTGGATTTGAAATCGATTTTTCACCAAATCAGGGTTCAGGAAGAGGATGTTCATAAAACTGGGTTTCCCACACATAAAGGGCATAATGAGTTCTTATTAATGCCCTTCGGACTTATGAATGCACCCGCTACCTTTCTATCTACTATGAATTCCATTTTCAAACCTCTGCTGCACAAGTTTGTTGTAGTCTTTTTTGACGACATCTTAACCTATAGTTCGGATTGGAAGCAGCACCTACAACATTTGGCAGTAGTGCTACAACTTTTATCAGATAATCACTTGTTTGCAAATAAAAAGAAATGTCTTTTTGGTCAGCAGTCCGTGGAGTACTTAGGTCATGTTTTGTCATGCAAAGGAGTAGCTATGGATCCTTTGAAAATCAAGAGTATTGTGGAATGGCATGTACCCAAGAACGTTAAAGGAGTAAGAGGGTTTCTTAGGCTTACCGGTTACTACAGAAAATTTGTAAAAGACCATGGCAAAATAGCGAAACCGCTTACTGTTTTGACCAAAAAGGATGGGTTTATTTAGGGTAAGGAAGCTCAAGCAACTTTTAAGGAACTCAAAGAAAGAATGACAACTTCTCCAGTTCTAGCTTTACCAAACTTCTCCAAGGAATTCTCAGTTGAGTGTGATGCTTCCAGAAGGGGGTTAGGTGCTGTCTTAATGCAGGAGGGTCATTCATTGGCCTATTTCAACAAGGCATTGGCTGAATCGACTTACTCCAAGTCCGTTTATGAGAAACAAGTCATGGCAGTAGTGTTGGCTATTCAGCACTGGAAACATTATCTAATAGGGAGGCATTTCAAGGTCTATACAGACCACAAAAGCCTAAAACATCTACTAGATCAAAGGATTCCGTCTATAGATCAGCAGTATTGGCAGGCTAAGTTGTTGGGTCTGGATTTTGAAGTTATCTACAAGCCGGGAAAGCAGAATGGGGCTGCACATGCTCTTTCTAGGGTGGAAGAAGATAAGTTGTTATTTACGGCAGTTACAACCCCATTTTGGTTTGATAGGGAGGTGATTCGGGAGGAGATTACGGAGGATACTGAATTGAACTCTATCATGGAGGCATTACAGCAGGATCCAAACTCCAAATCAGGATATCGTTTGAAGGAAAACTTACTGTTCTACAAGAATAGGTTAGTTCTTCCTCCTATTTCAACGTTAATCTCCTATTTACTGCAAGAGTATCACTCTTATTCTCTAGGGGAACATGCTGGTTTTTTAAAGAACTATAAGAGGTTGGCTAGTGGTTTGTTTTGGATAGGAATGAAGTCATCAATTCAGAAATTTGTTCGTGAATGTGCTATTTGCCAAAAGAATAAATACTTGGCTATGTCTCCAACTGGACTTTTACAGCCTTTGCCTATTCCTAAGTTAGTGTGGGATGAAGTCTCAATGGATTTCATTACAAGACTTCCCAAATCTCAAGGTTACAAAGTCATAATGGTAGTAGTGGATCAATTGTCGAAGTATGCTCATTTCCTACTTCTAAAACACCCATTTACGGCTAAAACCGTAGCTGAAGTGTTTGTACGAGATGTGGTCAAGCTGCACGATATTCCTAGCTCCATATTGAGTGATAGAGATCTTCTTTTCACTAGTAATTTTTGGAAGGAATTATTCAGGTTACAAGGGACAGTGTTAAAAATGAGTTCTTCCTATCATCCTCGAATGGACGGCCAAACGGAGGTAGTTAATAGGAGTTTGGAGACCTACCTTCGTTGTTTTGCATCTGATCAGCCTAAAAATTGGTCTCATTGGATATCTTGGGCGGAATATTGGTATAACACTAATTACCATGTTTTAATTGGAAGGACTCCTTTTGAAATAGTATATGGGCGCCTACCACCATCTATACTACACTTCTTTGAAGGAGAAACTCAAGTGGAATCAGTGGCATTGGCCTTGATTGATAGAG
>JAOQMM010000008.1:15950476-15969058 GCA_027563515.1 Erythroxylum platyclados | reverse complement strand
GGGTTCAAGAGGAGGATGTCCATAAAACTGGGTTTCCCATACATGAAGGGCATTATGAGTACTTATTAATGCCCTTCGGACTTATAAATGCACCCGTTACCTTTGAATCTACTATGAATTCCATTTTCAAACCCTTGTTGCGCAAGTTTGTTCTAGTCTTTTTTGACGACATCTTAATCTACTATTCAGATTGGAATCAGCACCTACAACATCTAGCATTAGTGCTACAACTTTTATCGGATAATCACTTATTTGTAAACAAAAAGAAATGCCTTTTTCATCAGCAATTGGTCGAGTACTTAGGCCATGTTTTGTCATGCAAAGGAATAGCTATGGATTCTCTGAAATCAAGAATGTTGTGGAATGGCCTGTACCTAAGAACGTGAAAGGAGTAAGAGGGTTTCTTGGACTTACCGGTTACTACAGAAAATTTGTAAAAGATTATGGCGAAATAGCAAAACCACTTACTGTTTTGACTAAAAAGGATAGGTTTATTTGGGGTAAGGAAGCTCAAGCAGCTTTTGAGGAACTCAAAGAAGAATAACAACTTCACCAGCTCTAGCTTTACCGAGCTTCTCCAAGGAATTCTCAATTGAGTGTGATGCTTCCGGAAGGGGATTGGGTGCTATTTTAATGCAGGAAGGTCATTTCAGCAAGGCATTGGCTGAATCGACTTACTCCAAGTCTGTTTATGAGAAAGAAGTCATGGCGGTAGTGTTGACTATTCAGCACTGGAAATATTATCTGATGGGGGGAGGCCTTTCAAAGTTTATATAGACCACAAAAGCCTAAAACATCTACTAGATCAGAGGATTCCATCAATAGATCAGCAATGTTGGCATGCTAAGTTATTGGGTTTGGATTTTGAAGTTATCTACAAACCGGGAAAGTAAAATGGGGCTGCAGATCGCCTTTCTAGGGTGGAAGAAGATAAGTTGTTATTTACAGCAGTTTCAGCTCCATTTTGGTTTGATAGGGAGGTTGTTTGGAAGGAGATTAGGAAGGATGCTGAACTGAACTCTATCATGGAGACATTACAATAGGATCCAAACTCCAAACTCCAAACCAGGATATCATTTGAGGGAAAACTTATCATTCTATAAGAATAGGTTAGTTCTTCCTCCTACTTCAACGTTAATTCCCTATTTACTGCAAGAGTATCACTTTTCTTCTCTAGGGGGACATGCTAGTTTTTTAAAGACCTATAAAAGGTTGGCTAGTGGTTTGTTTTGGATAGTAATGAAGTCATCAATTCAGAAATTCATTCTGGAATGCTTGCCAAAAGAATAAATATTTGTCTATATCTCCAGTTGGACTTTTACAACCTTTGCCTATTCCTAAGTTAGTGTGGGATGAAGTATCAATGGATTCCATTACAAGACTTCCCAAATCTCAAGGTTACGAAGTAATAATGATAGTAATGGATCGGTTGTCGAAATATGCTCATTTCCTACTTCTAAAACACCTATTTATGGCTAAAATCGTAGCTGAAGTGTTCGTACGGGATGTGGTGAAGCTGCACGGTATTCCTAGCTCCATATTAAGTGATAGAGATCCTCTTTTCACTAGTAATTTCTGGAAGGAGTTATTCAGGTTACAAGGGACAATGTTAAAAATGAGTTCTTCCTATCATCCTCAAACGGACACTCAAACGGAGGTGGTTAATAGGAGTTTGGAAACTTACCTTCGTTGTTTTGCATTTGATCAGCATAAAAAATGGTCGTATTGGATATCTTGGGCGGAATATTGGTATAAAACTAATTACCATGTCTCGATTGGGAGGAATCCTTTTGAAGTAGTCTATGGGCACCTAGGACCATCTATATTACACTTCTTTGAAGGAGAAACTCAAGTGGAATCAGTGGCATTGGCTTTGATTGATAGAGATGAGGCATTACGCCAGATGAAGCACAATTTACTTCGTGCCTAGACTTTAATAAAGAAATTTGTAGATGCTTATAGGAGGGAGGTCAATTTCCAAGAAGTTGATTTAGTCTATAACAAGCTAAGGCCACATAGACAACTCACTATGGCAAGACGTATCTGTCCTAAGTTATTCGCAAGGTATTGTGGTCCTTTTAAAATCATTGGAAAGGTAGGGCAAGCTACTTAGAAATTACAGCTTCCTCCTACATCCAAGGTACACTCAGTCTTCGATGTTTCTCAATTGAAAAGTGCAGCGGGGGATCACCCTATTGAGCAAGATCTTCCCCAAGGGTTAGAGGTGGACTCTTTGGAAAGGGTTGAGCGAGAGGCAGTTCTGGCTTCACGAATCATCAAGTCCAAGGGCGGAGACTTTTAGCAGTGGCTCATCCATTGGAAGGCTAAGCTAGTAGAGAATGCTACTTGGGAGGATGCCGACTTCATTAAGGGACAATTCCCTTCTATTCACCTTGAGGACAAGGTGCCCTTTGAGGAGAAGGGAATTGTTAGCACCTCCACCTATAGAGCAGCCTATACAATCTAAGCCTATTAAGACATATACTCGTAGGCCTAAAATGGGGAAGGGAGGGGAATCACCTGCCATGTAGGCAAGTTTGTTATGAGTTTGTTATTAGGTAGTGAAGGAGAGAGAATGAGTGAGGAAGGACAAATAGATGAACATTCTGATTATGAGGAATCATTGTTCTTATTCATTGTAAAAGGTTGGTTTAGGCCTGGATACTACCAGGAGGGGGAGCTCGCTCCAGCTAGTTTACATATTCTACGTATATCAGTAATACAATCTCTATTGAGGTACCTATTATACTGTGTAATGTGTTGTACATGCATTTTATGGAGTATGCTCTATTTATGGTGTACTAGAGTAATTTACATGTTTAAATGTATTTGAGGTTATAATGGAGATCATGGAAAGATCAAAGATGATTTTGGACTAGACTGAAAATTTCTAAAAAGCTACGGAATGAGTTTGAACGAATTTTAAAAGCCCCGAAATGTACTTTGGAGATTTAGGTGACACTTTTGAATGAAATCTGGATGATTTTGGTGACATTAAATGATTTCCGGATTCAATTCAAAAATTCTTTGAGGCAACCGAAAAGTTACCGAATAATTTTAAAATATGATGAAAGCTCCAGAATTACGATTAGATTCTATAGGAGCTGAAACGAGTCAAAACGGAGGTTGTTTGAATAGAATTCGGTAATTCGAAATTATTGGACTAAAATGCCCTTCTTGATTTTAAACCTATTCAAAATTTTTAAAAGCACCCAATCAATAAGTATTGACCCTAACTAGAGTATTTCATGGTCAATTCGATGGTAAAATAGCTGCAAAATATTTTCGAAATTTAATTCGGGTAGTTGATCAATTAAATTCAATAAAGGGCAATTTGGTCTTTTTACATGTCATTAAGGGTAATTTGGTCTTTTTACATGGTGTTAGTGGAAGAATGTGTCATTAGAAGAGAACCAATAGGAAGGTGAAGTGTGGAATCCATTAAATGAGCATTAAAAAGATAAAACAAGACTTTTGTCTTTATTTGAACAAAAAAAAGTGAGAGACCAAACAAAATGGAGAAAAGAAGAGAGAAGAAGGGACATTCGGCCAAGGAGGGAGAAGAAGAGTGCAACTACCATTTTTCATATTTGGAGGATAAATTGGAGAGATCTTGATCAAGTTGAGGTATTCATCAAATACTAAGAGATTGGAAGATAAATTGGTAAGTTTTCCTAACCTAAATTTCTAATTTTGGGGTTTTTGAGTGAGATAGATTTATGTAAGATAAATGATGAGTTTTGAATTTCCATGGAGTAGTTAATAAGTTTGGAAGCATTTAAGGGATGAATATGACAAGAGAAAGAATTATGATTAGTGAATGTTTGTATTTAGTTCTTTGATCACTTGAACCAGACATCTTGTTTTAATTATAAATTGGCCTAAAGACCTCCAAATTGAGTGATTCCAATTGAAACTGAAACCTAAGACATAGTAATAAAAATTCCTAGAAGAGACCCTAACTTATTTCTGGCTAAATAAAATTGGAATTTGAGATTGAAAATTGTGATATGATGTTGCCCCTGTGTTGGAGTAGCTTGTGATTTTAGTGCATGTTTCTTGAATTAGAACTTCAAATGGTCAAATTTTTTATGATATGGAAACTAGAGACATAGGGGAATGAATGTCTAGAAGACTTCAAAGCTTAATTTGAACGTTTGCTATGTGAAAAGTAAGGAACAATTGGAGGTATAGATTCTAGACATAGGTCATAATCGTGACTCATTATGCATGATCATGATATGGTGAATTAAATTGAGTGAGATAGTGTTTTGAAGAAATTGATAAGTTAGAATGGGTAAAATATGGTTTTAAGTGACTTTTGAAGTTAGAATTAGAAACAAAGAACAATATTGTTACCTTATGGTAGTAAACAAAAATATGATTAACGTACGCATTATGCGATTAAATACTAATCTCGAATTCAGTTAAACTGAATTTATAGTTTTAATGCCTTATTTCTTAATTTGGAAATAAATACCTAACGAAATGTACTTTGTGTAGGTAAAGAGGTAAAGAAGAGGTACAGAACGCGTGAGTGTGCTTGGAGATAAGTTCACAAAACATGTGAGTGTATTTTAATTGTTTTATATGATTAAATTCTTTGTAAAAGAATTGATGATATGTGAGTGTATTTTAACTGTTTTATATGACTTAATTCTTTGTAAAAGAATTCTTGACATGTGAGTGTTCTCTAAATTGAGTTTATGCAAATGGTTTCTATTTATGGAAACTAGCAAATTGTAAGTGTACTTTAAATTAAGTCTATTCAAATGGTTTTCATTTGATCATGAAATGAATATTTATATTGAGTTTTGTTTAAATGATATTTTACAAGTGAATATTGCTAGCATAAGATTTTGCTTTAGCAATATATGAATTTTAACTTGAAAGTTAAATTTTATATGATTAGGAGTTGCTTTTGCCTATGGTATACTGCTAGGCTTTATATATGTTATTATACCGGTATATTTATGGCGGTTAACTTAAGGGATGTAGAACCAGCTCTGTAAATAGTGGTTAACCACTCATGGGTAAGTGATGTAGAACCAGTTTCGTGACTTATAATGAGTAAGCGATGCAGAACTAGCTCCGTAATTACTAGTTTATAACGGTTAACCTATTACGAGTAAGTGATGTAGAACCAGCTCCACAATTAGTAATTAACCAGTCACGGGTAAGCAATGTAAAACCAGCTTCGTGACTTCATGGCTAGGGTATCATATGATACCAATTCTAGTGGATGGCTTATTATCAGTGTAAAAGTTTTCATAAAACTTACTGCCACCACTGTTTATTGATTAAGGAAATTGGAAATGGAAAATAGAAACTTTTATATTATGAGTTTAATTTCAAAGCATTTCAAAATAGTATTTTAGAAAAATCAAAATTGTGTTTTACGAAATGTTATGTTATTACCAAATTTGATGATGCACGAATAAATTGTTATGGAAAATGTTTTACCATAAGCTTTATAATTGTATGGAATATTGCAGTTATATTGTTATGAAAAATTCATTTTTCTTGTAAACTGATCACATTCACTGAGCTCATTTAGCTCACCCTTATTTTTATAATTTTAAACAAACCACCTTAGGTATGCATGCAGGTGCTACAGTAATTGGGACTCCGTCGCAAGATTAGATTGCATCGTTGGGTGCTGTTGTGCTTGTGTTATTTTTGCTATGCATGTGATATCTTTTAAATTATTTTGGAAAGGCTTCAAAAATGTGATCTTATGAATATTAATGGAATTGTAAATATCTTTTTCTTAATGAACTACGAGGGCTTTGATCCTCAATGATGTTTATAAAATGTTGAGATTTGTATGTTTTCATTGCTTGTGATATGGACATGAGGTCCCATTTCAGAAGTTGAGATGAATATAAAATATTAGAAGTGATTTAAATTATGTTATGTAGGTTTTTTTGAAAATTTTGGAAAGGTCAAAATATAGTCGTTATGCTGCCAAAATTTTTAGTAAAATGATACAAAATTTTTTCCCCGCTTTTAATTATTAATGTATAAAAGGTTTTTAAAAGTTAAATGGCTTGGCTTTGCGGGAACCCCTTAGTTGAGTTAGATATAGAATGGAGGGCTACCGTGGGGTCGTCGAGAAGGCTCTACTTAGGTTCCGAAAGGGGAACACTGGGATAGGTCCTTTCAAGCTAACTTTGGCCAGACACCCCAAATTTTCAAATAATTAAGGTTATGAGCAAACCTTTTCCATAACTCATAAAGGGTTTTAACTAACTTTTTGTAAGGAATTCTATTAAGAATATAGCCTGCGGAAATTTCCACTTCCCCTCACATATTGTTAGACATACTAGAACTTAACAACATAGCATTCATCATTTCCTTAAGCGTTTGATATTTCCTCTCAACTACGCCATTTTGTTGGGGTGTATGAGGGAGACTAGATTCATGTATTATACCATTATTTTCATAAAAAATACTTTAAAGTTTTGTGTTATATTCTCTACCCCTATCAATCATAAGTTTCTTGATCTTTCCATCTAATTGGTTTTCTACTACCACTTTGTATTGTAAGAACATCTCTTCGGCCTCATCTTTAGATATTAGAAGGTAAATCTTAATGTATCTCAAATAATCATCAATAAAGGTTATATAATATTTTTTACCCCATTTATGAAACAAATTTCTTAAAATCAGCCAAATCTGTATATACCAACTCAGTGCATCTAGTTATTATAGGTTTAAATGATTTTTTAATTAACTTTGTTTCTACACACACAGAGCATTTAAAAAATCATGATCCACAAAATTTATCAAATTTATGTTTCTAAATCTCTTAATATAATCAAAATTAATATGTCCTAGCCTATCATGCCACAAATTAATAGATCCAGCAATGTAATTAGATACAATAGAAGAGTTAGCATTAAAAGTAGGAGAAGCACTATTCAGTACAAAGAGTCCATCAACTAAGTACCCCTTTCCCCATAAAGTCCACATTTTTGGTAATTAAGACCTTATCAGCCTCAATAACAATTTTTAGTCCAGCCTTATTAAGCAAGTTACCATAAACTAAGTTTCGAAGTAGGGACGTCAAAGCAAAAGTTTTTCCAGAAGTAAGTTTAAGGAAGATCTTTCTTTTACCAAGTACTCCAACAATTATGGAGTTTCCTATAAAGATGTATTATCTATCTGTAGCATCCTTAAACTAGTGAAGAACTCCTTATAGGCACAAAGATGCTTCGAAGCACCGATATCTAACACCCAAATAATTTTGTTCTCTACTAGGTTAGCCACCACGACTACAGCAGCTATAATTTCTTCCTTTTCAACAAGATTGGCTTGGGGCATAGATTGAGCAGCAGACTTCTAATCTTGGTTTTGTTGGCCTTTACAAAGATGGCACTGATATGCCTTATGGCTTGGTTTGCCATAAATATAATAGGTAGCCTTCTTCTTTTGAATTCCTCCATCACCTTTCTTAAATTGGTTTTACTTTTTTTGTTGCCCCTTCTTTTGATTCTTCTTACCCTTACCTTTGAACATATCCTTAGAAGTACCAATAGAAGACTCAACTAAGTTAACTTTAAATAAGGCGATTAGCCTCCTCAGTTATCATGTGACTAATGAGCTCTTAGAGATCCATGTCTTTATTACTATGCTTCAATTGATTTCTATAATCACTTCAGGATGGTGAAAACATCTCTAACAACATATTTGCTTATGATGTCTTACACATCTTCATTCCCTCACTTACCACATCAGCCACCAGGTTCTCGTATTCGTTAACTTACTCCATCACTAGTTTGTCATCCACCAATTGAAATTGCAACCATTTACCCACCGCATTTTTTTTTCTTTTCAACATCATCTACCCGATACTTCTTCTTTTGGGTGTCCTAAATAATCTTAAAAGATTTTTTATTCATAAAGAGAACAAACAAAGAGTTGTTTATATGGTTTAGTAGATGTCCTATGATTATTTTATTATCTTTTTCATGCTTCATCATAGCTTCTTCTTTAATGGTTGTGGTAGGAGTTTTAAAGTTGTGGCCTTAACAGATGGAAAATCAGTAAATAACATAAAATCTACTTCTAGTTGTTCAAAGAAAATAAGCAATTTTGGGGACCAACATTTGTAATTGGCTCCATTTAAGGGTTTAGAGAGGTCAACTAAGACTTTATTCAATGAGACAACCATTGTAGATTTTTACTATAAAATTTTGCCTTAAATTTGTAAGGAAAATAAAGATATAGTAAAGGATAAAACTTATCGAATAGTTATGCCATGGTATAACCACTATCTTGAAAGCAAAATTCGGCACAAGTATGGTGCAATATCCATAAGTCTTCTTGCTATAACTTTTTTCAATATTGTTATTTGTATTTATTTGTATTGTTTTGTTTCTTGCATTGAGGACAATGATTTGTTCAAGTGTGGGGAAGTATATACAATTGCATATCAATTATATGTGGATTTTGCAATTGTATTGTGTTAGTTTTTTATTATTTGTTGCATGATGTATGCATTGTGTGAATGTGTCAATGGTGAGAACTAAATGGAATTAGTTAGCTTTGAATATGGTCATTTAAATTGTAAAGGCATAGGAACTTATGAGTTTTATGTTTTAAGTGTTTTTAGGACGAATATGCATGTTAATTAGGATACTTCGTTTATTATTTCACTTTATGACTTTTGTTGGATATATTTAAACTCATTTAAATTGGTTAGCATCATTTGTACCCTTTCATGAGAGTGATTGACTAAGAAGAAATGAGGTAGGCTAAAAATTTTTAAAAAAAGTGTGTTAAATTACTATTCCGTTGGCCTTTTTTAAGAAGAAAATTGTGTTAAGAATAAAGCTGGTAGCTAGTTGAGAGTTATGATATAGTTAAGTAAACAGGGGCATTCACGATAAAATTTTTATCTTCGCGTCAAAAGGCAAGAATGACACTCTAATCAAGCTAAATAAAAAACATAACCTAGTTTAGTAACTAGGGGATATTCATGACAACGTGTTTGCCTTTGCATCAAAATACTAAGTTATCGTTAAAGAAAATATAAAAAATGGTGTTATAATAAATTAAACCTAACGATCTTTTAAAAATAGTAAGAATTTTCATGAAAAGGTTACTTAGTGATAGTTTACCTTTTAATTGATTAATAATAATAAATCCATACTTATAAGTGTCATAGGTCTCTGAGTAACTTGATAATATTTTGATTGATATGTAAATTCAAATCAACACACTTAAACATAAAAGGAATAAGTTAATATGTTGGCATGTTTTGAGTGAATGATGTTTGATGTTAAGTTCATTTCATAAGATTTGATTCATTTCATAAGATTTGATGTCATTATATTATTATTGCATGTTGTATGAATGGGTGACTATATGTTTTTTGTATTTTCATTTATTTGTGTTTTTAGTTTTGCTTGAGGACAAGCAAAGGTTTAAATATGATGATATTGATAGGTGTAGGCTATATTGTATTTTTCTAAGTGTATAAGTGCTTTTTTAAGTATTTCCTAGATGATTATCATGTGTATAGGCTTAGAATTGTGTTCTTATTAATGTTTGTATGTATTCTAAGTGTTTGTTTGGTTTAAAGCAAGAATTTGATCTTAATTTTATGTTTCAAGAGGTATTTAATGTGTTTGTAAGTGTTTGGAATAGGAAATTGAAGAATGGAGAAGATGTAGATGCATGTAGGCATGGCAGGATCATGCCAAAGAGGAATCGGCCACATTGGGCTCGTTCGTGCTAAGAGGTGTTTCCAGGCGAGAGTTTTCTTTTATTTTTTAAAACCGGACAAAGTGGGAAAACCCTAGACACAACTCCTAAAACCCCCAAGCACTATAAAAGGACATGAAAAAGACCAAAAAGAAGCAGCAAACACTACATTAAAGCAAATCAAAGAGGAGAGATCAAAGAAAGCCTAAGAGAAATTCCAGCATTTCAAATCAAGACATCAATCAGTGTTCATTCTTTTTCCTTTATTTGTTTCATAGTCTTGAGTGTGTATCTGGAATTCTATGATGTATAACATGATTATAGATTTCTAAATTCATATTTAGGGATTATTTTTCAATTATTTTGTGAACCTTATTTCCTATTGAATTCAATATATTGGTGATTTTTTTTGAAAAATTAAATTTATAAAAAATAGATAGAAAATAGTACATAACACATTCAGCCACTCTTACAACCAGGAGAAACTAATACATCTAAAAAACAGCTCCATAACAACATCATAGAGATAAGCAAAACAATAAAAGGAAAGAAACGATAGCGTGTGAAGATATATGTTATAATCATTGGCTTCCATAGATTCCCAAATCAGGTAAATGAAATTTCCACTGAAAAGAAGACTCAAGAAGCTTCCAAATTAGGGCTCCAGATGGGATCTTCCTCCTCAAGCTAGTCGACTATGGTAAGATATCGAAACCTATACAACCCCGTCGTTATTTGTTATTACTAACATTATATCACTCTACTTTAGGGCTTAGTGAATGCAATATCCTTCCTCTCTATGACTGGTAAAAAGAGAGAAGTCCCCGCCAAGAGGTAAGTGTTTTCTTCTTCTTCATGATCTGTGAGTATAGCAACAACTAGAGATATCTAAGTTGTTTACTCGATTTTTACCTCTTCTGTCTCTCTTTCTCAGCCTACACAACATAGTTGATAGCATCGAGAGCATCCAGGCATATGCCAGAAACATAGTGAACATTCTTAGGATTAGCTCCTCCAACAAGCATCAGGTATGAGTTTAAACACTTTTCCCTTTATTTTTTCTTTATAATGCATTTACTTATGGCTAACCCATATTCTAAGATCTAACTAATGTTCACTACATATAGGCAATTCTTTCGAAAAAAAGAGCAACTCTCTAACGCTCATAATTAGAGAGTTCAATACCTCTATATCTGAACATATTTTACCTGTGAAAATTTGCAAATTGCTCTCCTTCCATATCTCCTCTAGGGTAGAAGCTAGTGAGATGATGAATACTACTCTATCTCCTTTAAGGACATTCTTCAAAGCCCTTAGGTTGTCCACTATGACTGTAAACAGAAACCCATCCAATCTCCAATAACACTTTTCTTTAATTTTTCTCCAAATGCTCATAGAAAAAGGGCATTGGAAAAAGAGATGATCTCTAGTTTCATAATTATTCTTATATAGGACAAAAGTGTTGTCCAGATTCAGAAAGTACAATCTGTCTATGGTGGCCATCTTGTTCAAAATTGCCAACCATAATAAGCAGGAGGACTTGGGTCTTAGGGACTTGTGCCATACGGTAGGGTACCAATCAATAAGGGATTGTCCCTGAGCTAGCCACTCCCCACATAACTTGTTAAAAACAAAATTAGGGGGTTGGTTTAACCATGAGAATTTATCCTATGTCCTGCAATTAGGAGTATACAAAGGGATGAGATAAATCACCTGGCTTGGAACATCATTCCATCTATTATTAGATATAACAGCACACAACTTAGCTTTAAGTGGAATATGACCCCATCATTGGACTACATTAGGAATCTGAATCAATGGACCATGACCTGTCTAATTATCATACCAAAAGTGAGCTTTTTGCCCATTACCAACTCTACTTTTAACCTTCGGCTCCATAATATCCTTGAAACTCGTTAACTTGTTAATGAAAAAGGATTGAGAATCTTTAGGGGTCATAGACCACAATGACTTTCCTCTTAGTATATAAGAGTGAAACCACTTGGTCCATAATGAATCTTCATTGCACAAAATGTGCCAAATTTTCTTCCGTATTAATATCTTATTTGTGGTGGCTATAGAGATAATTCATAACCCCCCTACCTCCAGCTTCTTAGCCTTGCAAATCTCTTCCCATCTAACCTTAATTATCCTTCCTCCAGATTTTTTCTTCCCCTATAAGAACCTACTAAACCAAGTTTCATTCATCTTTACTACTCCCTTAGCCAGAAACATGTTAGCTGACTAGTATACTTGCAAGGAATTAAGTACTGATTTTATGAGTTAGAGTCTCCCTCTAAATGATAAGAACCTTTTTGTCCAATGATTTAACCTCTGCTGTATTCTTTCCACCAAAGGGAAACATTCAGAAAACAAAATTTTTCTTATAGTGATCGGCAGTCCTAGATAAAACAATGGATGTTGTTTCCTTTCCATAGAGATATTGTTGTTATCTCAGTTTCCAACCTATTTCCACTATTGGCCAGCATAAAGTGACTTTTAGTTAAATTGATTTCTAAACCCAACATTTCTCCATATTGTTTGAGAGAGGCCATTAACATCTGAACTGAGGATGGATGTGCCTTGTAGAACAAAAATATATCATCCACAAAACATAGATTGATTAGAGAAACCTTCTTACATCTGTTGTGGAACTTAAAACCCTTTTCCTTCTCCACATTATGCTTCAATAATAGGGTTAGCACCTCCATACAAAGAATGAACAATTAGGGAGACATTAGATCACCTTGTCGAAGTCCTCTCCTTCCTTTACATAATATAGTTGGTATACCATTCACTATCACTGAATAGGAAGGGGTGGTTATATATGCCTCTACCCATTTTATGAACATGGAAAGGAAACCCATCACCTCCATTACCTTAAAAATATAACCCCATTCCACACAATCATAGGCCTTCTTAAAATCAATCTTAAAAGCACAATTTGGTAAAGCCTGTCTCTTTTGGTACCTCTTCATGAGCTCCTGAACAATGGAAATATTATCCCCTATCAACCTTCCCTGCATGAATGCATTTTGGTTATTACTAACCAAAATCCCTAAAACAACCTTGAGTCTGTTTGCTATAATTTTAGAGATCACCTTATATAGAAAATTTGAACAAGCAATAGGCCAGAATTCTTCAAAAGAATTGGGGTTACTTGTCTTACGAATTAGGCAGAGGAATGTTTTATTAATCTCCTTTAACAATACTCCAGTAGAGAAAAATTCCTGTGCTTGCTTCACCATCATTCCAATTTCACCCCAAGCCTTTTGAAAGAAGACCCTATTTAGCCCATCAGAACTTGGGGCCCTATTAGGATTCATTTGGAAGATAACTCCTTCAATCTCTGCATCTTGTATAGGCTTTGCTAAATTATGAGCCTCTTCTGGAGATAACTTCTTTGAAATGAAAGAGTTTAGCAGTTGAATAGTGACTGAAATCATATTAGACTGCCCATAAAATCTACTAAATGTTCCCCTGCCTCTTTACAGATCAGATTATGCCGATTGAGATTCCTAACATCCACAGCTTGGATAACAGATATTCTATTTTTATTCCTTCTCCTCACTAGTGAATTGAAGAAGAACTTAGTGCATTTATCACCTTCCTACAACCATTTAAACTTTACTCTTTGCTTTTTCAAACTTTCATGATTCTGAACAATCGAAAGATAATGATTAAGTTTCTCCTTCTCTAGTGACAACAGTTGAGGGTCTCCCGGGTTATTTGAAAGTTGCCATTGAGTTATAGTGAGATCATTCTTAGTTCTTTCAATAAATTCAGTAGTAGAGCATCCCCTTGTAGCATTCAGTGTTTTCAGTTCATCCTTAATTGCTTTGAGCCTCTGAACACATATATATTGTTTAGTACCATACACGACCTTTCTCATTCCTGTCTGCACAACCTCTTGAAAGCCTTCCATATCTGCCAAAAAATTGTTAAATCTAAATAGATATTTAGCTTTTAGTTTCCGAAACATACCCTCTATCGTTACAGGAGAATAATCTTAGAAAAGAGAATCTAAGAAAGAGGCAGAACTCATAGGAAATTGTTGTAGCCAACTTTGATTTACAAGAACCCTATCCATCTTTTTTCTTTAAGACCAATCCTTCGCTTGCTTATTACACCAAGTATATATGTGACCCTGATGTTTGAGATCAGTGAGGCCTATAGTCTCCACACATTTCTTAAAATCCGACGTATAATTCCTCAAGAAGGCATTTCCTTCAGCTTCTGTTATATACAGAGTAGAGCTAAAATCAACACTGATAACCTAAAGGCTAACTACTGTATTTTGAAAATCCACCAAACTCCTCCATAACTCCTTCCTTTGGAAAGCAAAATTAGAGCCATAAATAGCAGAAGAGAACACATACACATCCTCAATTTTGAAGTGCCATTTCATGTGCATAACCTGCATTTCCTCTTCCAACATCTCTACTTCCATAAATTCTGGATTAAACCCAATAATTATTCTTCCTAAAACATGCTTTTGGTGATTAGTAACAAACTTCCAACTACTACCCAATTTATTCAACTTCATAAGATTACCTACCTTAATCTTGGTTTCCAGGAGAGCAAATAAACATGTTTTTTCTTGATAGACAAAATCCCTTAAAGCTAAAAGCTTTTTTGGGCAGTTTATACCTCTAACATTTCATGTAAACCAAATCATTAAAAGGATGTTGTAGATTTGAAGCCTTTTTTTTTTTTGCTGCTACTAGCTCTCCTAGTTGTCACAGTCTTAAAAGAAGTACTCGGATCTTCTCCCATTATAGTTGAAGAGAAAGTGTCATTAGATTCACTTCGGATGAGCATGAAAGGGGAGTTTCCTTGCTCAGCCGCCTCTGTTTTTTCCCCATTCTCAGGTGGGGTATCCATCTGTGACTTAGGAACTGTTGTGGGTGAATTCTTTGCATTACTCTTGGGTTCAATATGGACCTTTTGAACAATCTCTTGAGAGACTTCCTTCTAAACATTCTGCTGGCCTTCATGTTCCTCCACTCCCATAAGCTCCTCATAATCTCCTCTTAGAAACACCTTATCTATAGAAACCCACCTTTTCCCTTGAGATTTCAGAGATGGATTACATTAATAGTTAACGTAGACATTGTATTCAAACACAGAGCCTTTTGCTCCCAATCTTATAACTGGTATACTTTCAGGAAGATTTTGGATAGATTCCATATTAATGCACATCCTTACATAACCTACTATTCTCTTTTGTGCTGTATTTTCATCCATAAAAAGAGGAGTGCCAAGGTAACTTGTTATCATGCTAAGGCCTTTGGTAGTCCAATATTCAAGCGGTACATTGTACAACTGTACCCATAGTGGAACAACCTAGAGTTTCATGGATTCTACTTGAATAACTGGTCTCCATAGCTGTAAAAATAATGGTTGATTATGAATATGCCATGGTTCCTCCTCCACCACTCTCATAGCTGCATCTTTAGACGAGAAAGTAAATAACAACATGTTTTCTTCTACTACAAGTGCATCCATTAGACCTCTATTTTTCCATATAACTTGTGCCCATTTTTGAATAACTGGAAATCCAGGTCGTTGATCCCAAAAGATGTCTCCTATGTTTTTGCACCAGCTTGAAGGAATTCCAAATTAGGGGACACCGCTAGTCTGCCATCCTCCTCTTTTGGAGGGCAATAATGCAAGGTACAGTCACGCCCCTCCCTTATGACTTGTTTCCAACTTTTCCTAGCCAATTGAGCATCTGCAGGAGCAGCTTGAGGAGAAAGTATTAGACCTTCTACATCCTTTGAGGGCAAAGGAGGAAAATTAGTAGATGACAGAGGAGTTACTAACATTTCTAAAGATCAGAAAGCTAGGTTTGGCAAAAAACGGAGTGTCAAATAAGCTTGAGCAGCTGACAGAAGCCACAAAAGTGAAAAGTGAAAATAGCGGGAAAGAGGACAGAAAGATGGGACCAAACTACCCTTAGAAGAGAGAGGAAAAGAAGAAAGAAACCAATACACCAAATCTATAGGAAGAAGGACCTGATGTAAGGAGCACAGAAGGAATTTTGGGGGTGAAGAAAGTGAGTTAAGGTGGGAGGTAATGAAAGTAAAGAAAGCTCATATCAGAAGGAAGCTAGAGAGCGGAACTGAATAGAGATGCAGAAGGTAATTTGGGGAAAAGAAAAGGGAGTTAAGGTGGGAGATAATGAGAAAAGAAGAACAGAAGGTAGCAGGACTCTAGTCTGGAGAAGGAACAAAGAACCTAGAAGAGCAGAGCTCCATTCGGGTTGAGATAATTGATGAATGTTTGTGATAATTGGTTTGGGTTATTTCTCTTCCCTCCAAGCTTGAAGTTTGGATTCTCTTTCTTAAACCTTTGCTTTCTTAGTTGTCCTTGCGACTCTACAATTGAGCAGCCGTTGTAACGATGACATGGTACTCAATTATATGTGTATTTAGTAATTTATATTAAAACAACCAAAAAATTAAATAATATTAAAATAATTTAAAATATATAAGTAAATTAAGAAAAATACAAATTGCATAAAAGTGATCCTTTTGTTTCCCTATATTTTTTACAATTTCTGGTATAGTCTTACTTTAAACACTTGTAATATAATATGTGTATATTAAATTTCTTCTTTAATTATTTTACATATTTGTTTTTATATTAAAATTTCCAATTTTACATCTTTAAATTTGTTGTTTTTCTTCTTCTTTTATATTTAAAAAATTTCTTAAATATTTTAAGTGATTAATAATAAGATAATAATTAAAAAGGAGAATGATATACTTTTTAAGTAAAAATTTTATCTTTAATTCAATGCTTTGACTAAAACATACGTTAGATGTTAATGTTTTGAAGTATTTAGATTGAATTTTAACATTTTTAATACATTAAATTTAAACCCTAAAGTGATGGACCCTTAATAGAATTATATCTCTGGCAATTATGTATCATATTAATGATAACATAATATAAAAATCCAGTTAATTACCAAAAAAAACCCAAACTTTTATCAGTTTTTCAATTATAGCTCGAACTTTAAAAAGTAGTAATAAAACTCCCAAACTTTCAATTTTTTTCAATTCTAGCCCAAACTTTAAAAAGTGACAATAAAATACTAAAACTTTCAATTTTCTTCAATTCAAACCCGACGTTATCTATTCTTCTCCTGATGCCCTTAGCCCTTTATGTACTGTTTGTTCTTCTGACACCAAAACTACTCTCACATTATAATGTGCTGCATTAGTAAGTTCTTCGTTTTTAGTTCGTTCTCTTGATGCTCTTAGTGTGAGGGAATCAAGGCAGCGTAATCTAAAAATTGAAGGATGAAAGCGTCGAGAGAACAAACTGAAAATGAAGGAAAAAATTGAAATCAAAGCATAAAGTCGTTGGGGCCGCGTAATCTGATTTAGGTCATTTTTAAATAACAACGTCGTTTTAATTATGTGATTAAACGATATCGTTTCATTAATCTTCATTTGTTGTGTTAATTTTGGCTGACGTGTATTATTAGTTAAAGTTTCTAAAACACGTGGTAAGCCAGTCGACAAACTTAATGAAAACACTAATGTCGGGTTAGAATTGAAAAACAATAAAAATTTGAGCATTTTATTGCTACTTTTTAAAATTTGGGCTAGAATTGAAAAAAATTGAAAGTTTGGGCATTTTATTGCTACTTTTTAAAGTTTGGGCTATAATTGAAAAATTGACGAAAGATTGAGTTTTTTTTTATAATTAACCTATAAAATATTATTTTTAATATTTATGTGAATTCTATTAGACAACGTGAAAGTCACATCAATACACATAAAAGTCATGTTAGTACTAATGTAACACATAATTAATGAAGCATCAATTTATTAAAGGAGTCGCCATTTTATGGTTTAAATTGAATATTTTAAAAATATTATGATTGCATTTAAATGTTTTAAAATCTTAGGTTCTAATTTAACCTACATCTTAATAAAAAAAGTTACGATTAAAAGTGCATTTTTTAATGATTCAATTTAAATGTTTTAAAATCTTAGGTTCTAATTTAACCTACATTTTAATAAAAAAGTTACGATTAAAAGTGCATTTTTTTACGTTGTGTTGAATGATTTCTTTCACAGAGGTTGTTTGGTTAAACGAGATTGTTCATGTCGTGTTTGGAAGAGGCATTTAAGTAGGGAAAAAAATAAGGTCGATAACTTGTAATTAACGAGCCATCAGTTTCAAAAACCAAACATGACCTTATTATTGGGCTTTGTTGAGTTTATGCTTTGCAAGCATTCTTTATAATATCCTACCGTACCAGTCAATACTAGCTGTATTAGTAAAAAATTGGTATTGAACAAAAAAAGGTTCATACCAAATTCTAGTACCGGTTGGTACTTGTGGATAACTGTTAGACCCCTAAATTCTAAAGTGCAGAATCGTACGAGCCTTGGTGAGCCTTGGCCAATGTTTAACACGTGGAACAACGGAATAAGGCAAAGACTTGCGAATAGGCAAGGAAAACGAACATTGTCGACGGATTGACATGCATTGGTGCACATCGACAGAAATCTTCAACAAGAGGCAAGATTCGAATGTGAGACCAAAAGAGGGCTCGAGAGAGAGCTTGGCTAGAAGGTTATATGAATTACATGCATGACGGAATATGCGAGAATTCTGAGGTAATCTAACCAAGCAAGATTAAGCATGGTTTGAGCTGCAGCTAGCTTCGATAGACCGTGGGACGTTGATTGGCTTGGCTATGGCCAGTTGGACTTGCCTAAAATGTCTTTGGTGGGACTAAGGATAAAATGGTGCTCAAATGACGAACCATGGGTGAACGGACTAGACCATGGGTGCGCATTGGTCGGACCACGTGCGAACGGGCTCGAAACTTGGCTAACTTTCACC
>JAOQMM010000008.1:15904564-15940598 GCA_027563515.1 Erythroxylum platyclados | reverse complement strand
TAAAGAAAGGACCAATTTATATCTTTTATAACTTAATCAAGTACGTCTATCACATATCTAAATACATGGCTAAAATTATTTAGATATTTAATTCTTAATTAAATTTAAACATCATTAGTTATTCTAACATGAATAAGGTATCTATATCTTTTTTTATTCTCTATTCCCATCTTTTTGCTATAATAATAGGGATGTCAAAGAATCTAGATTTTGTTAGAATATTTTCATAGTACAACAAATAGAATAAAAGGTTGAGCTCTAGCTTCTACTCAAGGAAGAAGTTGGTGTATAGTTATCTCATCCTTGGTTCATAACTACCTCTTCGTGAAACACATTTCCACTGGTAGCTTTGGTTGACACATACATTTATTACATAAGAAAAGATTGTTTACATCTTAGAATCTAACAATGTATCTCAAAAGTTTCCAAGCCTATACCACTGTTAAATATTCCAACCACTCTTACAATTAGACCTCTAAATAAGAAATTTTACATTTCATATGATTTTAATTTTTTTCGATGTTTAAATCCAAATTTAGCAAGACCATATTTTTTTTAAGAAATCTAAACATAGCAAGATCATTTTTTTTAGTTTTATTATGATTTTATAAAATATAGACAAAATATTTAATCAAAACAATTTCATATATATGAAAGGATATAAACATTATATAAATTCATAATGTATAAAAAAGGAATAGTACTTTATCAAAAAGTGACTAATATAAATTAGAAAATATTTACATATATCCATTTAATTCAAAAGTTATATCAAATAAAAAATTAATATGTAAACAAAGGTTTTGTGTTAATAAAAATAAACTTTAAAACAATTTTATTTTTCAAGAAATTAAAGAGATAAAATAACATAAATGTAAATATTTACTAGAAAAATTGATACATACGGGATTAACCAAAATCTAAAATCAACACAAATGCGAAACTAGAAAAAGTTCACCCATTTTATTGTTAATGAATATTAAAAGAGTGATTAGTGAAGTTTAACTATAAAATAAGCACAAAGTACATAATTAAAAACTTTCAATCTTTTACTATTGAATAAAAAAAAGGGTGACTAATGAAGATTTCTTAAAATTTTCTAGGTTTGATTTGTTAATGTTGACATGTATAAGAATAAAAAACATGAAAAATTAAAATTATAACAATTAAAATAAATTTTTATTGATTTATCAAAATTTATATATTTTTGAAAATTATTGAATCAAATTGATTTGTTTCTTCTTAAGTTTTTAATATAAGTTAAATTCATCTCTAATATTAAAACTAAAATTCTTTTAATTTTTGGGTTTGTCTTATTATGCAGTTGCAATGTCTTCCTTAAATTCAGAAATACATAATTGTAAAAGATAATTAAAAAATGATCACCTTGATTTTAAGTGTTATTTGGAGCTTAAAAAATTTTCCAAATTCAAATATTGAAATAAAGTTAAACCATCAAGTCAAATCAAACCATTACATAAAACAACAAGCGGAACACAATTCTGTAATTGAACTCCATAAAGTTAGAAGTTTAATATGTCTAACAATTATCAACCTTTAAAGCATTATGTAATTGCCTTCCAACATCATATAGTATGATTTGAATTGGTTCTGAATAATCACATTTTGAAGGTTCAAGTAAGTGTCTATTGTTTGAAAGTAAACATCAACAATGATTTATGTTCTAGAGACTATAATTACCACATATAAGGTTACGACCATCTAATAAGAAAATCGTGAGCTACAGAGAAATACCTTAATTTTTTTATAAGCCAATAAGATGATGTTCTTTTGTGCACTTGGATTGATAGCTGAATTCAAGTGATTTGTTCATATGTCTCTTGAAATATTAAGTCAAGAATTCTTTAAGTTTAAATTAAAGAGTGCATTAACTTTATTATCTCATAAGAAAAAGCGCGAAATTGCATCATGTTTGGAAGACTTGTCAAAGTGTTTATATGTCTTTTTAAGACTTCACAATTCTAGGTGCTTTGTGAGTTTTATGATTAATTTCTTTGACACATATATAAGAGTGATGTCAACTTTTTCTTCTATTATTAGATTTGCTCTATTATGTTGTATTTCTAGCTCTATTTCTAACTACATAATTCATATTTCTTGACATGATATCAAAACTTTAAGGATCTTAGGGGCTTGTGTGAGTAAAAAGTAATAGAGAAGATTAGCCTCTTTACTTAAATACAAAACAAAAAAGTTGTCAAGTTATACTATAATAATGACTTCAAAAAGTTTCTCCGCAACTTCTCCTCCCATATTCAATGGTGACACCTATACTATGTGAGCTATTAAGATGAAGACTTATTAGATAGCTTATGAACTTAGATAATTTATATAAACAAACTTTTGGATGTTAAGAAAATTGTGGAAACAAGTGTTGAACCCCCACTACTTCTACATAACCCAACAACCAATCAATTGAAGAATCATAGTGAAGAGAATATTGAGATATAAGGCACTTACAATCATTAATGCTTTTGTTAGAGGCTAATTTTGCAAGAATAATAACTTGTGAGATAGGAGAAGCTTAGAACAAGATAAAGGAAGAGTTTTAAGGTTCGGATATAACAAGACAACTTCAAATCCTTAACCTTTGGAGAGAGTTTGATTTATTGAATATGCAAAATTGTGAATATGACAAAGAGTTTAGTGATGAATTCATGAAGATTGTAAATCAGTTAAGGCTGCTTGGAGAGGACTTTGAAGACAAAAAAGTTATTAGTAGAGTCCTTATAAGTGTCCTTGAGAAATTTGAAACCAAAATCTCAACATTAGAGGAGTCAAATTGACATGTCATAACTCATACTGATGGAAGCATATAAATTTTCTTCAACCTTAGGAACAAAGACAATTTTAGAGACAAGAAGAGGTTGGAGAAGGGGCATGCAAGGCTAATTCAAGTCTTAGCCAAGCTAACATAAGCAAAATAAAGGAAAGAGAAAAGATGGAATGAAGAAAAACCAAAAGGAACAAGAAGGATATCATCATAATGAAAGTAAGGAGAAAAAATTGTATCTTGCAAACATTGCAAAATGAGCAACCATATACCTAAATGTGGTTCGTTTATACTAGATAAAAGTTATAAAGCTTGCAACCAACTAAGAAATATTAAAAAGGTATGCAAGCATAAGGAGAAGGAGCAAAAACAAAAAAGAATGGCTGAAGTCGATGACCATGAAGAATAGACCTTTATCACAATCTAGTTATAATAACAAGAATGCGTGACTTATAGTCTCAAATTACACTTATCATATAACCCATAATTAATCTATTTTTAAAGTCCTTGATAAAAGTTTTCAATCAAGGGTATGAGTTGACAATGAAGCTTGTTTATAAGTGAAAAGAAATGAAATAGTTGCTATTAAAATACATTAATGTATCAAGTTGATTACTAATGTGTTATTTATGCTTAGATCAAGATCTTCTTAGTTTGAGTTAATTAATTGATAAAGGTTATATCATATAAACTTTTGTTAAAAATTTTGAATTATATTTGATCCAAATGGAGCTAAATTATTGAGATTAACATAAAGAATTAAGTTATTTCCTGTTAACATAAAATTATTATGAAAAATATAAAGAAAAAATTTGATAAAACTAATATGATTAATTTAGGTAAGCAAAAAATATTTAGGCACAAAAATACGATGATGAAATGCTAAAAATATGAAATAAAAGACTGTTAAAAGTTCAATTTTAAGGCATTTCTGAAACATAATACAAATTTCAGAAATCCCCTACATAAGAGGGTAACCATACAAGGAATCTCATTCTTCGATTCAAAGATAAGTATTCTTCCCCTAATCTGAAAAAGAGACAGACCTCCAAATATCTGACAAGGGATTTTAGTACTTTCATTCACCAGGATAGGATGCTGACTTGGTGGACATCCCCCAAGTATCTATCTTGCAAAGAAACTTGTTAGCCAAACCTTTAAATGATTCTTATATTATAGCTTTTTTCCTTTTTGAAAAATGAAATGAAATATGTTGAAACTCAACCTCATAGGTGTACGAAAGATCATGTACAAAGGGACATCATGTTTGTACACAAGTATGACCTGAAAATAGGTGCTACAATTCTACAGTTTAGCAGTCTGTTCCAAGTTGTTGCAGTACAGCAATAGAAGCAGGCCTTGTCAGTTCCGTCACTGTATGTGCTTTACTTGTTCTTACTGTTGGGTAATATGCCTTTCCAATTTCCTCAGACGTAATAGATGATGCAACAATTTAGACATAACAGAAGTAATATCAACAGTCAGGAGTGGTAATGAACACTTGATTCTTAATCCAAACTGCACTCTTTCATTAATTCTTAAAACACTTCAGTTTCTAACATTTTCCTATGTTGGGTTCAAAAAGATGGGTACGTGCTTTTCCTTTGTGGTCTCAAGTTTTGGTCGACTTCCCTGACCGTCTCATGACAATATGCGGGAAATGCAAACAAAAGAACCTTCTTAAGATCTTCAGTGGGTAAGGAGACTGAAACAAATGTAGCAGTTCTTATCTTTCTTTGCGAAAATTGGTTTTCAAGAATTAGAACGTTTGCCTTTCTTAGCTTTTGATAGAAATATAGTATATGGAAAGTGCTTGGAGACGGTGGAGTTTTTGCTTTTTTTTCCTGCTTGGACTAAATTCGGTATCTTTGTTTCCCAATGGTTCTTACCTTTATTGTATCTTCAAAGGACTTGCATTACGTAGAAATGAACTGGTATAAGTTTTGGTTCTTGATTCTTACTTTTCTCGGAGTTTCCGCATTTGACACATCAAAGTCTCCGGAGAGATTTCCGCTCCCTTGCATAGAAGTTGCATTCCTTATCTATAAATGAAAATTACGGATACCACTGCCATTGTCTTTCAATTTCTCTTCTCGAGAGTCTCCCTAAGCCTCGTACAACAGTACCCTTTTTTGGACTTAAATGCTTCTGAGAGTCACTTTTCCTCATTCTTCCAACTCCTTTTTCTCTTTAATTCAAGTTGTTGAAAGGGTCATCTTTGTTTGACGTAGTTGGTATTAGGAGTGAGAGAGTTTCTGGAATTTAGATTTGTTTGATCCTTATTTGTGTTTCATTGTGTTTTGTCATCTTTTGCTTCCGTACTCTATTTTTCTCGTAATGGTCTGCAGTTCATTAAAGGATGTGTGGATGCGTTGATCAGTTCATGTCACAGGTTCCTGCTTCCATGTCTACCACAGAAAGCAATTCTTTAACTAAAGAAATGAGTAGTCCAATTGGTTCTCTCGAAAAGAAACATTCTTTCTCTTTGTTGCTTGAGTTGGCTGCTGATAATGATGTTGAGGGCTTGAAACGATCTATATGCGATGAATCTGAGATTAGAGAGGTCGGATTCTGGTATGGTCGTGACATGTTGTCTAAAAAGATGATTCTGGAGCAAAGAACACCGTTAATGATTGCTGCTAAATATGGAAGCATTGATGTGGTGAGACTGATCCTCCTCTTACCTGAGATGGACGCAAATTTCTCTTGCGGGACTGATAAGAGCACGGCCCTTCATTGTGCTGCTTCTGGTGGATCCATTAATGCTGTCAGTGTTGTAAAGATGCTTTTACTCGCTGGTGCCGATCCGAATGCTGTTGATGCTAACGGGCATCGTCCAGTTGATGTTGTTGTTTCTCCTCCGAAATTGCCCAGCTTGAAAACAGCACTTGAAGAGCTTTTGAGAATTGACCATGTTTCTGGCTGTGAAGGAGACCTACATGCTTCAGTTGATAGTTTGAGTTCCATTTCATTGCCTACCTCATTGTCATCAGAAGATGGCCTAGTGTGTAGTAGTATCTCAGCTGCCTGTAAGCCTTTCGATATAAGCATTCTTTCTTCAGCTGAGAAAGAACTACCAGTTGATCCCTTCTTTGCTGATACTACAGACAGCGCATTCACTACTGATGAGTTTCGGATGTTCTCGTTCAAGGTCCTCCCTTGTTCTCGTGCCTATTCTCATGACTGGACGGAGTGCCCCTTTGTCCATCCAGGAGAGAATGCTAGGAGAAGAGACCCTAGGAAGTTCAATTATAGTTCTGTTCCATGTCCGGATTATAGAAAAGGAGTGTGTAGGCGTGGAGATATGTGTGAGTATGCTCATGGAATTTTCGAGTGTTGGCTACACCCTGCTCAATACAGAACAAGATTTTGCAAGGATGGCACGAAATGTAAACGCTATGTGTGCTTCTTTGCCCATGCGCCTAAAGAACTGAGACCTCTTTATGCGACTGCACTGCCATCACCTCGACCTCTCGCCATAGATTGCTCCCCAGCCTCAACCATGTTTCCTGGATCTACCATGGCAGTCACTACACTTCCTCCTTCCCCGTCTCCTCCACCACCCATGCCTCCTTCAGACAGTGTTTCTTATTCAACCATGGCTTGGGAGCAGCAAAGTGTCTCAAATTTTAATGTTCAGAGCAAGCATCCTCAAGCAAGCCGCCTGAGAACTTCACTTAGTGCAAGAGATGTTCCTACCGAGGAGCTCAATGCGTTAGAAGATTTTGAGTTCCATCAGAAGCAGTTCCTCAACGAAACCTCCTATGCATCTCAGCCAAATTTTGGTACCAACTCTCCAAATCGTTCTGCTTGTTCAATCACAAATTCGGACAAGTCTTCCTCTGCAAAATTGTCTGCTTGCTCCCCCTCCTACAAATTGGCAGTTCTTAGTCAACCTCATCAACAGCGCAACACGCTTAATCCATTAAAGAAAACTGCTTTCTCTCCAATGAATGCTACTGATCACCCTTCGTTGCAAGCTCCAATTGGTCCTTCTTCTCCAAGGAGGATTCCAAAGACAAGCGAGCCCGTATCACCAGTGAACTGCGAGTCACCTTTTCTTGGTCAACAACAGTCTACTGGTCTAAGCTCATGGGATAATGCTTTTAGCCTCTGTCATCATCTTAGATCCATCAATGACGATTCATGGCCAAAGGAGGAATGCGGCAATGGGAATACAGACTGGCCTGTTCAAGTAAATGAATGGGATAACTTACACCAGCAATGCTCAATAAGACTTGCAGAGGAACCTGATGTTTCATGGGTTCAATCAGTCTTGAAGGAACCACCAGGTGAGACAAAAGAAATTATGGGTTCAAAAACTAAAACGCAGAGTGATGTGCCATTGCAAGCCTGGCTTGATGGTTTACAGCTTGATCAGATTCTTGCTCAGTGAAACAAAAGAGCTTAACCAAGTTTGAGGCGGTCAATAATTGGGAAGCGGAAGGACTAAGGAGATTATTTCTTGTTCCAATTTTTTAGTTCTGATAACCTTTTTTAATATTTTTGATAAATAAGGAGGATCATGGCATAATTTGGCCCAAAGTTGTCATTATTACTGTCAAATTCTCTTCAATTGTCTTGTTCAACAACAGGTCATGTATGACTTGGATGTGGTTTCTTTTCTTCGTTCATTTATTTGTTTGTAACAAGTGAGATTGAATTGTCCTGTCACGGGGTTGAACTTTGATATTGTAAGGAATTCCTTTTCTTTTTTTGGTTATTCATGAAGACGATCCAATGTTATTGTTTTCTTCGTGGCCAGCTTGCTTCTCTTTGCAACTTTACACATCTTTTCATCTACTTTTCTGCAAGTCTACGTTGAAGTGGATCCCGATAAGTACAGGAAGTGGAAAGCTTTTATTAATTTATCTGACTTCTTACGATCTTTGTTAAGAAGAAGATGATAAAAAAAGAGATGTGACATGAAACCTACTGCCTATTTTATTGGGCTCTCCAAGCTTATCATGTTACCTGATTTGACGCCACTCTAGACTTGTTTACAAAGTTTGTGCTCTTCAATCGAGTTTGGTTTTCATACAAACCTCTCCTTTATGTCACTCAGAAGTCTCCTAGTCCTGTGGATTTGGGAAAAGCAGTCCAAAGTGATGTCTTGTTAGTTGCTCCTCAAATAAAATAAGTGTTAGTCATTTAGTAGATTAAAAAACAACCATCTAAGTTGAGGTTTTTAGCTTCTTCATTTTCTTGGATGAGTACTATGCTTGGTCCTGAATCATTAAGCTTCCAAAAAGGTTCTTCTAAAGAATTCCTTGGGTCTTTATTTATTGGCTGCATAATGTTTTATGATCCCCAGTTCCCAACGTTGTTAAATGTTGAACTTGAACAACAATATACGCAAGTGTCTGCTGTTTCTGCTGTCTTTCATTACATGATAATGTAAACCAGTCTTTATGAAAATTTCTTTTTTAATTCTAATGCACACTTCGTGCCAAACCCAACAGTTTCTTTTATGATCTATTCTTCTAATGGTAATATTACCAACTTCTAGGTCATCAATATGCTAGAATAAAAATATCTGCCGTCTTCAACAAACTCATTGGTTGATTAAAATATAACCGGACGGTCATTTATTGAGTTCTATGGATGGGGCAGAAAGATATGAACCTGAGTCAAGTTCGTTTTGAGTTAAACTATGGAAGGAAGTCCAAAGAAAAAAAATAATTTACAAGGTTCTATGGCATCCTGATTACAAGTTGAAGGCATGAATACTATTACGATAAACTATAAGGCTATACAATTTTGTGTTTATAAATATTCACATCCTCTTGGATTTATTTGTCCTTGCGTAAGAACCTGGTTAATGATTTGGTCCTCTTGGTAATAATTCCCATGCCATGATTGAATGTTGGGCTGCACCTCCAAGTTGATGAGTCCAAGGTAGCAGGAGCTTTTTCTGGAGGTGAATTGCATTCTAATCCTCTTCATCGTGAAATAGCAAACGAACATCAATAGCATATCCACATTCTCTGACAAGTGCCATTAAAGAACTTAAGTTTGTATGTATCTTCTCAGAACTAGGGTGTGATGTATCTCCTGAAGCAAAAGAGTGAACCTGACCTCTAATGATGATCCAACTGATTCCAGGAGACTTTCTCATACCCTTTTCTTTCAGCCATGTTCTTATTAGTCTAACCTTTGACCAAAGACCTGCTGCAGCATATATATTAGATAGTAGCACGTAGTTCCCCACATTGGCGGGTTCTAATTCCACAAGCTTTTCAAAAATGACTGCAACTAGCCTGGTGTTACCACGAAGTCGACAAGCACTTAGCAGAGCCCTTAAAACTGATGCATCTGGTTCAATAGGCATAGAATTGATAAACTCCCATGCTTCATCCAAACAACCACCTCGACCAAGTAGATCCACTACACAACCATAATGTGCCATCTGGGGGGTGATCCTAAAATCTGAAAGCATGGAATGAAAGATCTCTATACCCTTTTCTATTAAACCTGCATGGCGGCAGGCCGATAGTACAGACAAAAAAGATATCCGGTTTGGTTGGAAACCATCTTCTAACATCTGTTTGAAGGCAAGAATAGCATCATAACTACAACCGTTCGTACTATAGCCAGTTATCATTGCATTCCATGAGATGATATTTCTCCTTTTCAATGTTTTAAAGATCTTTTCAGCGTTGTGCACACTACCACATCTTGTGTACATTGTTATCAGGGCATTTTTGAGAGACAAGTTGAAAGTAGATGAAGAAAATCTCCGTGTTGCATAAGCATGCAAACATTGGCCTTGAGACAGATTAGCAAGATCTGTACAACATGACAGAATGTTTAAAACAGTGACTAAGTTAGGTTCTACTTGTGAAATCATACGGCTGAAAAGTGAAAGAGCTTCATCAGTTCGGTTTTGCTCAATATAACTTGCAATCATCGCATTCCATGAGATAACATCTTTATTTGGACATGTTTCAAATAGATCTCTAGCAGTCGCTTCATCGCCACAATTCATGTACATATCTGTCAGTGCAGTGACCAGTGATAAATTAAAATCAAAATCATGTTTTATTACTAGACTGTGGATGGATCGCCCGGTACCTAGACAGCTTTCATCACCACAACTTGCAAGGAGTGCTATCATTGTATGAGAGTTTGGCTCAATTTCAGATTCTTGCATCATTTCGAAGAGTTCCCACGCCTGACTAATAAGATTGCTACTGGCAAGTGCTAAAATCATAGTGTTATATGAAATAATATCTAACTTATTAATCTGACCAAAAACCTTCCGTGCATCTTCGACATAATTAAGATCTGCATATATGCTCAATAATGCATTTCCAAGAGTAACGTCCATCTGCATCCAATACTTGTACGCATAAGCGTGCAAGCTTTTACACTTCATCAATCCATCATCTAATTCTGCACATAAAGATAGCATAATCACAATAGTTCTCTCATCTATTCTCATTTCTGTTTGCATCCTAATAAATAAGCCAGTAGCTTCCTCATAACAGCCATGTTCAATATATGAAGCTAACATGGAATTCCACAAGGCAAGATCATGAATGGGGATATTATTAAATAGCTTAAATGCCAAATCTAAACTTCCACTATAACTATACATATTCATCAATGAATTCACTATGAACAAGTCATTGCTGTAGCCAACCTTGATAGCCATCACATGAATTTGCATGCCCAGTTTAAGAGACCCGATTTCCCCACAGGTCTGAATGACAATCAATATGGTGACCAAATCAAACGTGACCCCATCCGTAAGCATCGAAACAAAAACCAACAACGCTTCCAACAACCTCCCTGCTTCAAAATAACCGCTAATCATTGCATTCCAACTCAAGGAACTCTTAACAACCATTGAATGGAAGACAGAAGTCGAAAGTCTAGCGTCAAATTTGAAATAGAAGCCAATCAAGACAGTGCCCACATGTGGATACAAATCAAAGAACCCATTTCTCAAGCAATAACCATGAATTTCCTGTCCTAATCTCAGTTCTAAGACCCCTTCAGCTGCCAGAACCAATGCGACCAAAGTCCGCGAATTGGGTTTCCATCCTTCCCCTTGCATCCTTCTAGACAAAACAATTGTCTCCTCGTAACAATGGCAAGTCACACATCCAGCTAACATGGCATTCCACGAGACCAAATCTCTCTCATTCAGTTTATCAAACACCGTTCTACCTTCTTCAAAAAACCCACATTTGCAATAAAAATCAAGAATAGAGCTGCCAACACGGACATCTTCAACCAAATCAGTACCCTCAAGACTGGCATGTACTCTCTTGCCAAACTCAACGTCATTTAACCTCCCGCAAGCCTTGAAAACAAGAGGCAGAGAGGCTTTATCAGGAGCTATGCCAAGAGATTCCATGTGAGCATACGCAGAAAGAATGGCAGAGTCATTTCCAAGTCTTGCTTGGTTTCTGAGAATGCTGTTCCAATCCCTCTTTGGGTTGCTTGTGATGTGAACTATAGGGGGTTTTGTGGGGTTTAATGATAGGATGGTATTCATAATCAAAGTCTGAGTCTTTCATGGGAAAGAACAAGATTGTGGGGTGGATAACATGTTGAAGATAAAGTACCAGTGGTCTTGCATGAATGGAAATTAAAAACTAATTTTGTTGAAAATGCAGAGGTTATTAATTTAATACTCAATAAAAATTTTTAATTTAATTAATATTTTTTAAAATTTGTATAATTCTTATTAAAATAATATCTTTATTTTAAATTTAGTTATACGAACTTAAAAAAATTAATTAGTAAATTGAAAATTTTTAAAAATTAGGCACATTTAACTATATTTTTCTTATAAAAATTACAAAAAAATCTCAAACTTTGGTTAATTTTGTAATTATAGCTTGAATTTAGCGATTAAATGTTCAAATTTTTATTTTTTCAATTCTAGCCCGACGTTATTGTCTCCATTAACTTTGCTGACGTTGCTTGCCACATGTTTCAGAAACCTTAACTATTAATACACGTAAACCAAATTAGCACAACTAATGGAGATTAATGAAACAACGTCGTTTAATCACAAAATCAAAACAACGTCGTTTCAAGAAAATGAAATCCCTAAATCCTCAGTCACTGCTTAATCAGCCCGACGTTTGTTCTCCCAATCTCGTATCGTTTTAGTTTCTTCTCCCAGTGTTTAATCCCTTAGGCCATCGTTTGTTATCTCCCGACATCCCAAACCGCTCTCACACCAACAAGCCCTTCGTTTAATCCCTTAGCCCTTCATTTTTAGTTTGTTTTCCCGATGTCCCAAGTCTCTCTATCGACATTATTTCATTAATCTCCATCAATTGTGCTAATTTGGCTTATGTATATTAATAATTAGGATTTCTGGAACACGTGGCAAGCCACTCAGCAAAGTTAACGGAGATATTAACGTCAGGCTAAAATTTAAAAAAATTAAAAGTTTGAGCATTTAATTGTCACTTTTAAAGGTTCGGATTATAATTGCAAAGTTAACTAAAGTTTGAGATATTTTTTTAATTAACCCTTCTTTTTATTATAATCTTAAAGTCACAAAATTTTAGCTTTCTTATTTTTTTATCTTCAAATTTTGTTTTTATTCTTTTTAAATAAAAAATCATATTTTATTATTAATAATAACTAATATTAATTAAAATATATAGATAAATTAATTTTATAAATTAATTAAGTAAATAATTTTATTTTAATGTACTTTATAATATTTATTAAGGAACTATAAAAAATACATATTAAAGATATATTAACTTTAGAATATAGTTTAAAATTAAAGTATATCAATTTATTAGTAATTATATATATATATATAGTTAATTAAAAATCAGATTGAGAAAACGAAAAAAAAAACCAAAACTACCATTTAAGGATACTAATACAACCTTTTTTAAGGTAACATTCTAGGCAGTACCCCGATAAAAACACTTTGTTAATAGCTCAAATCTTTTGCAATTTTGATTGTTTCCTGCATTAACTCTCCTCCAACATGTTTTTCCATCACTTCTATCAGTAGCGTCTAAGCATTTACCACCGTTTGCTTCAGATATTATAAATAATATCCTTTCATATTATGTCCCGAAATAACACATGTTATATTTTTCATTATAAATGAAGTAGTCGATCTTATAGACTAAAATATAGAGATACTTATACAAAAGTATGGGTGCTTATTAGAGAATAAGTTAATTGAACTGACCCTATATGAGAAATCCATTTGGAACATTACTTGTATGTATATAGAAATTCTCATTATGATGATTATATGAGTGATCATTTGAGTTGAAATCTGCAAAGTATCTTGTATATGAATTGTTATATTTTGGTACTACTTATAACCTATTCTAGTTAAGGGTAACTCAGTCAGTAGTCATTGGATATAGGATAAATTGTATAAAGATAGTTGAGTGATCACTATAGGATTCATCACCTTAAAGTAATTAGGCAAAATATTTCGTTGTTCTTGATTAGTATTGATTTAGAAAATCCTTGACTAAGGTGGAATAACACTTTAAAAATATTTTCCAAATGTTATTAATTGAATCAATTATTAATCGTAGAGAATTAATATTGATTGGACTCAAATAAAGTAAACATGAATTTCATGCTCTATTCTAATCGGAGTATTGTCTGATGAAAGGATAAATTATATGAAAAAATGCACAGAAAGATTAGTCAAAATCACATTGACATTCCTAAATATTTAGGTGATCATGATACGTTGTTAGACACCAATCTTAATATATAGATATAAATTGTTTAATCAGATAATTGAAGATAAATTAAAGGAGTTTAATTTCTATAATCCTAAATATGATTTACGATTATAATTTATATCTATTGTCAACATATTTGAGAACCTAATGAGTCATACATAAAGAACGAGTCGAAGAGAGAAAAGGTGTTTTAATCAAGTTGGACTTAATTGTAAAGTTTGAGAAACTTTATGATTATATATAAGATATTTAATAAATATGGATCAATATAAGATATTAAGTCTTATTTAGCATAATTGATATTTAATCAGAATTAATCATAATTCTAATTAAAGTTTATTTGAAATGATAATTTTATTTTAATTAAATTACTAAAATTCTCAAAACCTATTGTAATATAGGCTTAAGCTTTCTTGGAGCTAGCATTCCTTATCGAACCCTTTTTAAAACACTTGTAGAGTTCTCTCAACATGTTCTATGGATGCTATTAGATGTTAAACACTTGTGCAGCTACAATAGTTGAGATGAGCCAATTTCATAAATGGTTAGAGAGAAACGACAAGAAAAGGATCAAGCTTCATAATAAGGTAAGAATTAAGATTCATGCTTTATTATATTTTATGTGTTAATCATGTTACAAATTCAAAATGATCTTGGTTTTTGAAAAATCAAAAAATGAAAAGGTTTTGTTATTATTATATTATGTGTGAGATCAAATCTCTCCCCAATTTCTCAACAATGGTATTAGAACCATCCTTTAATTTTATAACTTAGATTAAAATTATTTGATTATTCTTGATAGTTAATTATGGAATTGAAATTCAATTTTTGCAAACCCTAAATTATTGAATATAAAAGGTTCACATTAATATTACCATCACAAAAACCCTCAACCTAAAATTGAATTAGATTCAACTTAATTCTGAAAAGGTTTCAAATTAATATCTTATAAACCTTAAACAACTGAATTAGAAATTGTTGGGAAAAAATTAAAAATAGACAAGCTACTAGAAAATAAGCAGCAATATATACTGATAAGAAAACAACGTTACAAACTTTGAGCTGCAGCTTTACCTCTCAGTCTCTCTTATTCTCTTATTCTCCCTACTTTTTTCTGTATTTTTCACTGTTTTTTTTCACTACTAAAACATTACCCATACAACCTTTTTTATAGCCATCAAAGTCAGTTTTATTCATCGACTTTAACAGCCTAAAGATAACTAAATAACTGCCATAATAAATGAAGTTACAGCTAGCACACAACTAATGATACAAATTCGTTTTGTCTTCTTTTCTCTAGAAGAACCAAGAATATCATTGGGTTTGACTTCTAACACTCCCCCTCAATTTTTACTTTGCATGCCAAGCTTTTCTTTGAGTTTGTGAAATACATCAGCCTTCAAGAGCTTTGTAAAAATATCCATAAGTTGATCTTCAGTTTTGCAATGAATAAGCTTTACAGTTTTGTCTTTCACTTGCTCTTGAATAAAATGATATTTTGTGTCTATATGTTTGCTTCAGCTATATGACATTGGATTTTTTGCAAGTGATATAGCAGATTTATTGTCAATGTTTATTTAATCGAACTTTCTTGTGGATGATATAACTCACTCAAAATATTCTTCAACCATATTGCTTAACATGTACATGTTGCTGCAGCGATATACTCGGCTTCTCACGTAAAGAGAGCAACTATTTGTTACTTTTTTTATGACCACAAAAATATTGATGATCCAATGTGAAATACATATCCAATGGTGCTCTTTCAATCATCGAAGTCTCCACCATAATCACTATTTGAATAACCAATCAACTTTAAATCTTGAGAATGTATATAAAATAGATAGCTTATTATACCTTTATTATATCTTAAAATTATTTTTACTGCAATGAAGTGATCTTGCTTTGGCTTCTCCATATATCTACTCACCAATCCAACTGCGTACATAATATTTGAGCATATGAAAGTCAAGTATCTCAAACTTCTGACTAGACTCTTGAACAGTGTCGGGTTTATCGATTTTCTATTTGAACCATCCTCAATCTTACACCTGTTTATGTTGGCATAGTCATTGACTTGCAATCCTTCATTCTAAATTTATTCAAGATTTTTTCTGCATACTTCTTCAGCGACAAATATTTCGTCTCCCATTTGTTTTATCTCGATTCTAAGAAAGTATGACATTTCACTAATATCTGTCATTTCGAATTCTTTAGTCATAACTTTCTTAAAATCACTGAACATACTTAGATCATTTCCTGTGAAGATCATATCATCCACATATAAACACACAATCATGATGTCACCATCTTGATTATTCTTCGTGTATAAGGCATACTTATGTGGGCTTTTTGCAAAACCATTCTTTTGGAAATACTCATATATTCTCATATTCCAAGCTCATGGAGCTTGCTTTAATCCATACATTGCTTTCTTCAAACGATAGACTTTGTTTTCCTGTCCTTTTTTAATATATCCTGGTGGTTGCTCAATGTAGACTTCTTCTTCTAGGTATCCATTCAAGAAAGCTGATTTTACGTCCATTTGATAAATCTTCCATCTATTTTTTACTGCCAGTGCTGTAAGAAATCTAATAGTATCAATTATTGCAATGGGAGAAAATACTTCTTCATAGTCAATTCCTTTTCTCTGCTTATAGCCTTTAGTGACTAATCTTGCCTTGTATTTTTCAACCTTTCCTTTTTGATTATTCTTTATCTTATACACCCACTTAACTCCTATTACCTTGTGTACTTTCAGAAGATTAGATAGTTCCCATGTGTCATCTCTATTAATCGCAACAATGTCTTCATTAATGGCCTTTTTCTACTTCTCATCTTTAATAGCCTCTTCATATGTTAATGGACCACACTCTCCCATTAAACAAACCAATGAGTAATCAAATGTTGTCTATATCTGTTCTGTGGTATCATAAATATCATGTAGACTCTGCATATTTATAGGTGCTCCCCTTAGATCGCTCCTGCTACTACTGCTATGTGATGAAGTTGTTGGTGTTGATGCAGGAGTTATAGAGTTCTGTGGAGGAGTCTGATCATTTCCTTGTTCATCTTGTGTGTTGGAGTCATCATCTTTATCATCATCAAAAAATAATCCTTAAACTTTCTTCTCTTCTTTATTCTATTTCCAATAATATGCCTCATCAAATTCGACGTCTCGTGGGATGATCACCTCTTTGGTCAAAAGGTTGTACAATCTATACGTCCTACTTCTCTTTTCATAACCAATAAATATGAACTTTTCACCTTTGTCATCTAACTTCTTTCTTTTTTGATCAGGAATATGGGCATATGCAATGCACCCTAAAATCCTTAGATGTCCAACTGTTGGCTTGCTACCACTCCATGCTTCATTTGGTGTTTTGAATTTTACACTTTTTGTTAGATACTGATTTAGCCAATAAACAACAGATAGAACGACTTCAACCCAGAAAGTTCTTAGTAAGTACTTTCCTGTCACCATGCTTCTCGCCATATCAAGAATCATGCGATTCTTTCTTTATGTGATACCATTTTATTGTGGTGTATATGAAGTTGTCAACTAATGAATGACTCCATGATCTTTGCAAAAAGTTTCAAAAAACTTTGACATGTACTCACCTCCTCTATCAGATCTAAGTATCTTTAAATATTGCCTACTTTGTTTTTTTTTCATTACTTTAAACTCCTTAAATTTATCAAGGGCTTTGGATTTTTCTATAAGAATATACACCCAACTTTTTCTGTTTGAATCATCAATAAAGGTAATATAATAACTATTTCCACTAAGTGATGGTATATCAAATGGTCCAGTTATATCTGAGTGAACAATCTCTAACGATCTTCTAGCTCTCCGTGATTTTCCAACTTCAAAACTTTGCATATGTTGTTTCCCTTTAATGCATGCTTCACATAATTGATCCTATTGATTAATTTTTGGAAGTCCATTTACCATCTTTGCTTTCAATAACAATTGTAGGCCAGTAAAACCAAGATGACCAAACCATAAATGTCATAGCCATGACTCATCTTTAATGACAGATTTCATGCACTTCAGTACTTCTAACTGAATATCAAGTGTGAAAAGAGGATTCGTTGTCATATCACCTTTAGCAATTAATTCTCCACCTTTGTTGATGACAAGAGAGTAATCCTTCAAATGTATATTGTACCCTTTTTCTAAAAGCTGACCAAGGCTAATAATATTGCTTCTTAACGTAGTTATATAATAAACATCATATATATACCTCTTCTCTCCATTTTTTTTTGGTAATCATAAGCTTGCCTTTACCTTTCACTGGAATTTTTTATGAGTCACCAAAAGTAACTTCTCCTTGAATAGTCTCATCCAAATTTGTAAACAAATCCTTTCGCCCACACATGTGGTTGCTAGCACCGGTATCAAGATACCAAAAATTTTTCTTACATTCTTCATTTCCTTTATGTGTTAAGAAAATAGTTGATTCATCTTTTTTATCTTTTGTTGCTGTAAAATGATTTGTTTCCACCCTCTTATAGTTATAACATTGCACTTGTGATTTATTACCCAGCTGTTGAAAACTGCCTCTTCCTTGGTTTTGAAATCCTCAACCACGACTATATATTTCACAGCCTTCATTTGTTTGGCCTTTTTCAAAAGAGTTCCTACCATGTCCTCATCCACCACGTCCACTTTTGTAGGCACCTCTTTAGCTACCTCGATTTCCTCTGCCTCATTGGTAACTACTGTTAGTTTGATTGCCACCAATAGATAACTTGCTTTGCAAAGCTTGTTCCAAATCATCAGTATTTTCATTTTGGATCATTCTTAGCTCATAAGCTTGAAGAGAGCCCATAAGCTCATCAATAAATATTTGTGATAAATCCTTTGATTCTTTAATGGTAGGGACAATATAATATAATCAAATTTTCTTGTTAGTGAACGTAAGAGTTTTTCCATCACCATCACATCGTCAAGAGCTTCTCCATTTCCTTTCATCTCATTCACCACCATTTTCAGACGAATAACGTAGTCACTAATTTTCGGAACTCTATATTTTTAATGTTCCAAACTCAGCTCTAAGAGATTGGAGTGGTACCTTTTTAGCTTTTTCAACTCCTTGAAGAGATTTCTATAGAGTTTCCTATGCGTCTTTTGATTTTTTTGCATTAGATATTTTTTCAAATGTTGATTCGTCAACTCCTTGAAAGATGCAAAACAAGGCCATCTTGTCCTTCTTGCGTGATTTTTTAAGTGATGTCCTTTGCACGTTTGATAAAGATGCTTCGGCGGTTGTATCTTCAGGCTTAGTGTAGTCCTCTTCAATAATCTTCCACAAATCTTGTTGAGAAAAAACTAAAAATAAACAAGCTACTAGAAAACAAGCAATAATATATATTGATAAGAAAACGACGTTACAAACTTTGAGCTGTAAATCTACCTCTCACTCTCTCTTATACTCTTTTTCTCTCTACTTTCTATTGTTTTTTTTCACTACTAAAACATTACCTGTATAACCTTTTTTATAGCCATCAAAGTCGGTTTTATTCACCGACTTTAACAGCCTAAAGACAACTAAAACACTGCCATAATAAATTAAGTTAAAATTAGCACACAACTAATGATACAAATTCGTTTTGTCTTCTTTCTTTAGAAGAACCAAGAATATCATCGGGTTTGACTTGTAACAGAAACAATAAGATTTGATCAATTATGAAACGTTTAGATATAAAACCCATTTTCACTGGAAGAATAAGTTGCTGTTGGTGTTTGATCATTTTGGGTTTTTGAAACCTGACTCCTAGCTACATAACATTAACTTATCATTATAAATGGTTGATTTGGGTTACAGTGGGATGTAGAAGGAGATGCTTACAACTGGTAGGTGAGGAGCGATGAATGACAACTTAAGGCATTAAGCTATATAAACTGGAGAAGAAAGAGAATCATTGATGCATTGAGATTGTTAGCCTCTAACTGCTAAAGGCGACAAATGAAGTTGTCATTGTGACGCATCGTAGCTAATGGAAACTATAGGAGGCGATGGTTCCAAGCAGTTGTAGTACTACGGGCATAAAAATAAGAAGAAGCGGTGACTCCATAAGGCATCAAATGGCTGCCATGCAGATGAGTGATGGAAGTGTTGCTGACAGTAGGAAGAGGCAGGGTTGTTGGTACGTCTAAGACCAAGGATGGTATCGACATCTAAGAAGTAGCTAGCGATAGAACCTCTAGATAAAGGAGACAATGGCAGGTGACATAAGGCTGGACAGTAGTGGCTTCCAATTGTAGCTTATAGCTTTTGTGAAATTAGGGTTTGAATGGTGGATGCTAGGGTTTTTGAAAAGGGAAGAATATAGGTGTTTAGCAACAAGGATAAGACTATCTTAGGTCTGAAATAAAGTTATTATAAGTCTAGAATAGTTAGTGTTTGGACATAATGTTAGCTTGTTATAGGTTAAGAATCAGATATTTCTAACTTGATATGGTTAGTGTAATCTTAATAAATTTATTTTTCAAGTATAGAATAATGTATTCCAAACTTGACTAAACTAAATTTTACATCAAACAAAAATTTTAGAATTATTTTAAAATCTTAAAATCGTATTTATATTATATAAAAAATATAATAGTCCAAGAACAATTCATATTGGATATGAAAACCTAACAACCTCATTATGGGAATTAGATCTATAAAGATAGATACGAAAGTTGTCTACCTATTCTAAATCCAAGAACATAAATAATGTACTAAAATTGTTTAGTATTTGAGATATCTAATACTTGTGAATTATTAGAGATATTCGTTATTCTATGTATGAGTTAATATTTAAGTTTAAGTTTATATGAATATTAAATTTAAAAGTCAATCCTAAGTAAGGTATTTTTTTACTTAGAACAATATTATTTGAGATTGGAAAGGTTCCAATGTTGGAATTAATTCTTAATCAGGCCAAATACATTTTTCATTTAGTATAAATGATTATTTGGATTAGGTGTTCTTTAATGAACTTGGTATAGTTCCTTATATTATTCAGACAGTAATATATTGTAGAACATTAGAGCTATTGGGCATGTAAAAGGAGGTAAGATCTCATTTAAGATCCAAGTATGTATTTATATAGTTTCTCTTAGTTATAATGATAATTAAGATTAAATTTATAAGATATAATCAAGTACTCACTATAGAGAATCTTATAGAATTCTCTCACTAAACCATTGTCCCAGTAGTTGCGTAATCGTTATGTAGAGATATAGTATAAGATGCTTAAAAGATTGACTAAGTGAAAGTGAAAGATTGTTAGTTTATGTCCTACAACCAATCTGTTGGTTGTAGTTTAGTGACATAATTATGTAAATGCATTCTTTATATTATATATATTTAGTCCATGGGATAAATATACATTAGAAATCAAATTATGATGAGATCATAATTATAAGATTTATATTGCATTTATGTATTATACCTAAACTATTCCTGGTCATTTTTCTATTGAAACTAGACATTAATATAGCATAAAAAGATTAGCACACGTTATGTTTTTTCTTATAAAAAAAGTATTCGATTTCATAGACTAAAATATGGAGATGTTTAAACAAATGTGTTGGTGTTTGTTAAAGAACAAGTTCACTGAACTGACCCTATATGAGAATTCACTTGGAATATTACTTGCATGTCCATAGAATATTACTTATATCTCTATCAGAGCATTGTCTAATGAAAGGAATTAATTTTACGAAAAAAATTGTGTACAAAAAGGTTAGTGAAAATCACTTTGATATTTCTAAATATTTGGGTCATCATAATATGTTGCTATACACAATCTTGATCTATAGATATAAATTGTTTAATTTTGTTATAATTTAGATCCATTGCTAACATATTTGAGAATTTGATAACTCACAAAAAAAGAACGGGTTGATGAGAGAAAATATGTTTTTATCAAGTGGGATTTGATTTTAAAATTTGAAAAATTTTATGATTAAATATGGGATATTTAATAAATAAGGATCAATGTGAGATATTGAATTTTATTTAAACATAACTATTATTTAATGAGAATTAATTGTAATTATACTTAAATTTAAATGAAATTAGAATTTTATTTTAAGTAAATTACTAAAATTCCCAAAACAAATGGTTTAGGCTCCCTTGAAGCTAGCAGTCTTTGCCTAACTCTCTTTACAGCACTTATAGAGTTCACTCAACATGTTCTATAGATACCGTAAGAGGTTGGACAATTATGCAACTATAATGGTTGAGATGAGCCAATTTTAGAAATGAAAAGAAAAAAATCAAGCTTCATAATAAGGTATAAATTAAGGTTTATGCTTTATTATGTTTTATGTGTTAATTATATTATAAAAATTAAAGCAATATTGACTACTGAGAAATAAAAATGAAAAAATTTCATTATTATTCTACTGCACATGGGATCAAATTTCTCCTTGATTTTCCATAATTGGATCAGTAAAATTTTATGGAACAAATCAAGTTTAACCAGGAAATAGATCCAGCACAATCTAAGATAGTCAAAGCCTTATACCCCTAATACTTCCTTATTATTTTCTTTTGGTTTTTATTGCATATTAAGCATTAGTGTCATTGATTATAGTCTTGATTATTGGGATTATAATCTTTGATCATAGGGATACATTTCCTAAATTAATATTATAAATATGTATATATAGCCTTACTTTTGTATAGTGAATATATCAAGAAACACAAACATCTTTCTATCTTACATGGTATCAGAGCTTGGCTTAGGTTTTTTAGTGTTTAGTTTTCTACCCAATTGAGCAGAAGTTTGTCTTAGTTATACCCAGGGAGCAGAGCATCACTTTTTTTGTCACCATTTTTCGATGACCTCTTGTTCTCAATGCCAGCACCAGTAGAGGTGCCCTTTGCCAGTGAGCCAACTTTAGAAATTTGGCCACCTGAAGAGCTTCCCATAATTCACACACGCCGGTCACTATTCTCGCCCATAGTCCCACTCGCTGCCACCTCTAAGTGTGTCTCGCAATGTTGTTGCCTCCCGTCACCACCTCCAACGTCAACTCATATTAACCAATATATTGACGGTCTGACTCCGTGTTGCTACCACCATCTTACCATTGCTCCTCTTATTCCTTGGTGTGTTCAGTAAGGATTTCTCTTGGGCTTGTCACAACATCTCTCTTGGATCTTTGTGTTAGGTCTATTGCTAAGTTTTTCTAAGGTTTACTTTGTTTTGGAGCATTTTCTTTACCATTTGACTCGCTCATATTGGTTTTGACTATTATTATTATGGCTAACAATAACAAAAGTCTCGTTGTCACAAATGTCATTCCTATGATATCAAAAATCATGGAACATAGGTTAACTAGCTTTAACTATTTTAATTGGTGTAAGAAAGTTAAAATTTATTTACGAAGTACTTCTAAATATCATCACATTACCGATGATCCTCCAATAGATCATACGCACAAGGAGTGGCTACACAATGATGCTCGCTTGTTCTTACAAATTCAGAATTCAATTGACAACGAAGTCATCAACCTTCTTAATCACTGTAAGTATTTCAAAGAGTTCATGGATTATTTGGAATATATGCTTTCCATAAAAGGGAATATTTCTCGAATTTATGAGATATGTAAAGGATTTTATCGAGTTAAATAACATGAACAACCCCTTCAAGCTTATTTTATGAACTTCGAAAAGATTTACAAAGAATTAAATGTTTTATTACCATTTAACTTTGATATTAAAGTCTAACAAACCTAACGAGAACAGATGGCCATCACGAGTTTCTTAGCCAGAATTAACTCACAATTTGAGATTGCTAATTCTCAAATTCTTTCTAACATTGAATTCTCCTCCTTATATGATGTCTTTACTCAAATATTTCATACAAATAGTAGCACCTAGGGATGTTAATTTTGGTCAGGCTTAACGGCGCCACGGGTTAAAATTGATTCGGCCCGTGGCTCAGTGGGGTCAAGCGTGACGTCTTTTTTATGTTTTTCAAAATATATATAAGGCAGGTCGGGCCAACTGACCCGCCTGTGGCCCATCCGACCTCAGATCGGCCAGCCCCGGCCCAACCCATTAACATCCTTAGTAGCACTGTAACACCTCATACCCGATAATGGAATCGGTATACCGAGTGTTACTACAGTCTTAAATACCTAATACTTCGAAATACAACATTTTCTACTTAAAACCTCATATTCTAGCAATTACTATTCACTTTATAAAAATTTGAACAAAGTTTCCTCTATATTTACTTAAAACCTCCTACAAGAAAAATTCAAAACACTTCTCATGCAAGCTACTCAACTCTCCATCTCCATGTCAAACTCCTTGACAAAATAACTTTCTCATCCTCCAATACATTTCAACACATCTAAACCAGATTTCATACATAACTTTCATATATTCATATATCATTCACAATAAAATTTTATAAAATACTTCACTTTTATATATATATGCCATAACCAAAAACAAAATTAAATTCTGAAGTATATCCACCTCCAAGTCTTTCGAGATTCTCTATGTGACTTTTGTCTTGTAGTAGATCCACCACAGTTTTCTTTTAATTCTCTTCAAAACCTACGCGCGGAAAGAAAATCCACACACTAAGCTATAGGCTTAGTGGTGTTCAAGCAATTCCATTTTTTTATTCAATTCAATTCATTCAACCATAACATGCATAACATATAATTTTTTCAAATATAAATATCTTCATTTATTTCTGCACATAAATAGGCATTTAAAATCAATTTATCAAATACAAACATGTATCTAGGATAATAATCCATCTCAAATTTCACAATGATCAATAAAGTATGCAAACTTTCATTTGAAATTCTTTACTCATTAATAATGCCTTTATAGATATGTTCTATAATTTGCCCCAAGTAAATTCCAACAGAATTGCATTGTTGAGCCAGATAAATGGGATTTTTCAAAACATAAGACCGGGTTCTCGAAACCATACGCTATATTTTTTTTTATATTCATTCATACTGGAACTGGACTCTCAGAGTCATGCAGTTCATAACACAATTCAATGTCTTACACTGGAACTGGGCTCTTGGAGCCATACAGTCTGGTAGCACATATCATGACGCAGTACTACTAATTTCTTAATTGGCATGCCGACCTTATCACATTCCTCCAATTCCTATTTATTTTATGGGCAAATCTAATTAAAATCCATTGAAATTTTGTAATAAAAATTCATAATAACCAATTCAAGCTATTCGATATTCAACCAAAATATCATTTCTTAATGACATTTTTTCATTATTGGTTTTAATTTAGTTCATATAACATTTAAGACATTTTTATCTCACCAATTAGTCAAAAATAACATGTATATCAAATTTTCCAATTCAAACATAATATATGCAAATTGGGGAAAATACAAATTATAAGTCTGAAATTTCAATTAATTACATATACTACTTCATTTAGCATCCAGTTAAATATTTTTAACAACAATTTCATAAACCCCCAATTTCACTAAAAAAATCCCAAATTACCTAATACATAATTTTTAGGAAAAAATGGAATTACATGAACACTTACCAAATTGATGTCAAAATCTTCAAATTAAGCTTCCATCAACTTCAATTTCACCTACAATTCCTTATTCCTTCTCTTTCTCTTTCTCTCTCTCCTTGAATTCCTCTTCTTTATCTTCATAATATTGCATAAACATTTAATTTCATGCATTTTATTCATTAATGCATGTAACTATACCAAAATCATATACTATAAATAACTAAAACTCCATTAACTTACCTTATAAATTTTCAGGCACTATTAATCAAGAACACCCATATACATTTTCTTCATCTTTTCCCAATCTTTTTGTTGATATGGAGAGTTTAGTGATCCTAGGTTGAAGATTTAGTGTTTAATAGGTGGTTTGAGGTTTAAAAGTAGAGAAAATAAGAAGAAAATGAATGAAAGAAAGAAAAACAATGAAGAAGAAGGGAGGAAAATGAGTCTCGACACTTTGGTGAAGAAGAGGGAGATAGGTAAGTAACAACAAAAGACATGTGGTCCTCTTTCTAATTCTTTTTCATTTTGCATTTTTCATTTTTTTTGAAATTAACTTTAACATTTAATCTATTCTTTTCTTCTTCTAAATAAAAATACCCATAAGAAAAATATTAACCCCACATAAAGACCTTAATTAATATTATTGATTTTTATTAATATTGTCGGGTTTGACTTTCAACTTTTCTCAAGTCAAACGTTGACCACTGGTCAACTCTTAGTCAAACCCTCAAAACAAACTTGTTTTGACCTCTAATTCGATTCTTAGGCTATCCTTGAATAGTATTATTTGTTGTCAAATAAAATAAAATAAATTCAGTTCGAGTCCCAAGTATCACTATTCACCTCAGGATGTACTATTCATGACCCAAAAAAATACTCATGAAACCAAAATTTTGGGGCGTTACAGAGGCTGGCAGTGGGTGAAGAGAAGGATGGTGAAGAGGGATAAAATTAGGCAGTTTGTTAAAGAGATTGGAAATTTGAGGATTAGGGATTAGGTAAAATTAGAATTTTGTTAATCTGGAGTTTAATTAATATTTAGTTAAATTATTTTATTTAAGGTAAATTAAAATTATTAAGGTATATTGATTAATTATTTAATTATAGACATTTTTAAAAAAGGATGGAGCCCCTACAAAGTCACAAGGTACGTGATAACACTCTGGTCCCAAAAATATATTAAAATATAAATGTTTTTTTTTCATTTTATTGATGATATGGCAAAAGACTAATAAAGTAGTGTTTTGTTTGCATTTCCTGTCTACATAGTGTTTAACTTGAACATTTTTAAAATGATAAGGTTTAATTAAAACCCGAGAAACGTTAAGGTTCAACTTGTATTCATATATAAACGTTAAGGTTAAATTTGCCCTTTTGGCCTTAAAAATAGGGTTTGGTAGTTAGTAATTGGTACTTTGACTTTTTTAAGACTTCTTCAAACCAAAGAGAACAAAGTTAAGCAAAAAAAAAAAAAAAATTTTACCAAAGTTTTGAATGAGTCAATAGTTTTATTTTCATGTGTAGGCTTTGCTTATCTAAATAAATTATAAGGGTTGTCATATTGATTATTATTATTTTAACGAAAACATTATTTTTAAGGGGTCAAGTTTAAGTTTTCAAACTTTGGAACTTATTGTCGTTCTATAAATTAGAGAAGTATCAGTTATAAATATTAGTTACTCAAATCCAGGATTATTCCTCCTAAATACTCTCTTAAAGAAATGAAATTAGAACTCGAATGTACAAACACATTGTTTTCTTCCAGTATTTTAATAAAGCTAGAAATGATATGATGTATAAAGATTGATAACATCGTAGACTCCTTATTTCTTCCTCTTTTAAATTATTGATAATTAAGGATTGTAATTTGACCCAGGTCCAATATGACATGAAATTATTATTCAAAATTTGAAATCATCGAGATTAGAGTTTGGTATGACATAATCTGGCCTAAAATAAGTTGAATTGATTGTGCCAAAATGATGTCATTTTATTAAAACTTAAAACTTAAGAAAATGATAGTTGTATATTCAGTAACTAAAGAACCAATTGATCAAAATAACGTCAATTTTATCTAAAACTTGATTAAGACATTTTGGACTTGACCGTCAAAATTTATAACATCATAGGCATTGTAATTCTACAATTTCAAAACATGAATTTCCCAAAAATAGATTATATTTTAGCTTTTAAGGAGTAATATTTTATGATTTATTTCCTAGCTAAAAAAAATTCATAATAGCAAACTCTTCTAATAAATCTAGGGTTTAAATATGCATCTTTTCCTTTAGGAGTTCTCTTATTCCATTTCCATTATTTTGTTATGTGATATTTTCTTTTGTTTTTCATTTTTATTTTAAAAATAAAATTCTATTTTATTGTCAACACTAATATAATTACACTTTTATAATTGATAATAATTAAATAATAAATAAAATTACGAGATAAATTAATTTTATAAATAAATAAATAAATAAAATTTTAATCACTTATATAATATTTATTAATCAAATCATAATATCTTGTTAAAATAAATAATAAAATAAGTAGCAAATTTATATTTTCGCAAACTAATATTTAATGATTAAAATATATTTAAATTAAAATAAATTGAATAATTAAATTATGTTAGTTATAATTTTTATTAGTAATTAATATCAACTAATTGAATAGTATTTATTTAGTTAATAATAAAATCAAGATATAAAAATTAAAATATAAAATCAAAACTATTTTTTATGAATTTCATGAGTTATGACAATAGGGAGAAACCAAAATCATAACTTTTATTAAATATATTGTAGATCTCTTTAGTCCAAGTGCACTTAGCATCCTCAACTTTAGACTTCAGACCTATAATACAATTTTATTAATGGCCTTACCTATCCCATTAGCTTATGGGTATATAATGAATTCAAAATGATGCTTAATTTCTAACTCTTTATAAAATCCTTGAAGGCTTTGCTATCAAGCTGGATTCTATTATTTTTAATTATTACTAGTATAACTTTGTACCTACTTATAATGTTTTTTCTTTAATAACCCTTCAAGCTCCTTCTTTGTCTTATTAACTAGGGTTTCTATCTTCATCAACAAAATAATCATTCATAATAGGGAGAAAATTTTCTTTCTTATTGTGAGAGAAAGTGGTTTAAGGATATCCATTCTTTATTAAGTGAAAAGGATGATGTTTGACATTGAGATATAGTCAACGATAAGTGAATGATACATGTTTGTCTACCTTTAGCACTTATTTTCATTTTGTCACTAACTTTTGAGCATCCTAAAAATTATAAGCTAAAAGGATCCTACCTTATGATCCTATATGCTAAAGATGACCCTCTTTAATAAGCTTCACATACTCCTCTGTAAATCTCTGAAATGAGACATTTATTTGAACTTTAGGAATGCATCTTAGATACAACAAGATGACGGACCTTTTGAAGAATTTGTCATTTATGATTGAATATCTCAAGGCTTTAACTATGGTTGTTTTGGCTTATTTTTTGATCCAATGTTTTTCTCTTTTGTAAGTTTTTCGAATGGATATGTACGTTCTGCCTCATCTTCTTTTATAACAACTAGTTGACTTATATTATTATTAGATTTGTCTATTCTTTCTAAAAAGTCATCAATGGATTACACCATTGTTGACTCTTATTCGATACATGATCAACCTTATGATTTTGTCGCCTAGGTATCTCCTTGATGTTTGTCTGTATGTTCTATTTTATCTATATGAAGTTTTCTTATAATTCGTTAGCTTGTCATCCTTTACCTTATAGGTGTCATTAAGTTTATTTACTAAAAGTCATACGTTCAAGGTGATGTTTATGAGCATTATTTGAAGTTCATTAGCCAACTTTAGCCAAAATAACAATGCTTTTTATTATGCCTCATTGTTGGTTGATTTGAAGTTACATTTTATAATGTATGTTTATTTCCATCCATATTTCTAAATACATCCTTTCTCGACTACCCTTTTCTCCAATTTCACCATCCACATACATTGTCCATGTCAGGTCTTTGTTGTTAGGTGCAAAGCTGTGGTGGAGTTCTTATGTTGATTCATGGATGTCAACATTTTAAATCCTATATGATCTGTGATTTTAAAATTTTTTTTAAGATATACATATCAAATTCCCCCAAATCAGTCAATCATTTCACAATTCTTTCTGATATGTTTGGTTTGTGAAGAACTTATCTTAATGGAACATCTGGACACACATTGATTGTATGAGCCTAAAAATAATGCCTCACCCTCCTTGCATTAATATGTAGCATGTATGTTATTTTTTTAGCCTTAAGTAATTTAGCTCTAAACCTTGCAATATCTTACTCACTTAACATTTGGGTATTGTCTTCTTTCCTTATTAGAATAAAGTTAAAGGATACTATTAAAATAACTACATAGAAGTATTAATGTTCGGGTGCAAGGTTGATAGTAATAGTTGACTCTTGAAATAATTCTTCAATTGTTTGAATACCTTTTAGCATTATTAGATCCATATAAGCTCTTTAGTCTTTCAAAGTATTTTAAAAAATGACAATTATCAGTTAGTAGATCTTGAGAACAACTTTGATAAGCTTACTACCCTGCTTATTAACCTTTATACTCTTTTTAGGTTTCTATGTGTTTTCATGCATAATATCACCTCAATTTTTTGTGGATTAACTTCTATCTTTCTATGACTAATTATGAATATGAGGAACTTACTTGCCTTTACACTTAATATGCATTTTCAAGGTTTAGTTTTCTTAAACTAATGGAGGTTCTAATTGATATTTTGATGATAACAAAACTTAATTACTACTAATTAGTTTATTATATTGATGAAAAGAAATATAAGAACAAAATGAAGCCATAAAGTCAAGAAAATAATTTATGAAGTTGATAAAGAGAATTTGAAGTTTGCAATTGACAAAATGAAGATCAAATTAAGAACAAAAGAAGATTAAGGCTCATCAAGATCATTTTACATTTTATATTATTAATTGTAAACTCACTTTGCTAATTTGATAATCTAAAAGGCTTATCATGCATAAATATTTCATTTCACTTTATTGCATGAGTCTTTTCATTCATTAAAAGGCATTAAAGCTTTTGGTTTTAATATAAAAGCCTCTTGATCTTTCATACAAACTTTAGGGAACATTTTGGAAAGTGTTTAATTCAAAATTTCATTATGTTTTGAGCATTTGCCGGTGTTAAAATCATGTTTTTGTGAGGAAATAATTAATGTATATAGGTTAATGGTCCACCGATATAGGTTAGAGTTATTAAATTTGAACTATCAAGAGTCTGTTGTAATATTGGTTCATGTATTGGTCAACCAGTATGCTTATTACTTGGCTAGTGTATCAACAAACAGTGAATCTAATGCTTTTAATAAACACTGGTCAATCAATATGTTATACTAATTGACCAATGCTTTGTAATTAGATGTTATTATGACTAATTTTTAGCTCAAACGACTGGTAAGGGTCTTAAAACTATAAATAAATATTTTCTCATTGGTTTTGGCATTAAAAAGTGTTTAGATGTCTTATATACATATTTCAAAGCATTTATTAAGCATTTGAGCATCATTATCTCATATTTATGTGAGTGAGTCATTTTGATTGAAGAAGTGAGATAATTTTAAGTTGTAATACTTTGTTAAGTTGTTGGGTATCATACTTACAAGTGTTCCAGGTTGTATTGAGGACATTAAGATGTTTAACAAACTTTCTAGTCTAGAAGTTAACTGCTCCAAGAGTGGTTTCTTTCTCTTAAAGAGTGTCATGAGCTAAAAACAAAATTTGAAGACTATGACTAGTTCAATCTCCATCTTCTCCCCATGCTCTATCTTGGTAATTTAGTGACTACATCAAGTTAACAATAAGAGATTATATCATTCTTATTGATAAGATTAACAAGAGAATTTCCTCTTGGGGCACTAAGAATCTTTCCACAGTAGGTAGAGCTCAACTCATTGATTCTAATTTTAAACTCTGTTAATGTCTACTGGGCTGCCTATGTTACATTCCCTGTTGCTGTCATTAAAACCATTAATAAGATATTCGACAAGTTCCTTTGGTCAGGCAGTAAAGAAACCTCTAAGAGAGCCAAAATGAAATGGTGTAATGTCTACATTCCAAAAGATAAAGATGGTCTTATCATAATTCCTTTAAAAATAATAAACACAGTCATACTGACTAAGGGATTAGGAATACTGCTAATTGATAAATAGGCTTTATGGTGCAAATGGATTTATGACATATATATCAAAGACAAGAGTATACAGAGCTTAAACTTTAAATCCCCAGCCTCATCTATAATGAAAGCTATTATAAAGAGGAAAGTAAAATTTAGATCTGACTTTATCTACCTGATTGACAATGGCAAATCAATAAGGTTTTGGTAAGACAACTGGCTGTTAGTAGGGCCTCTGGAGAATCTAAGCACTGTCATGACCCTTAGACCTCTTATTCAGCAGGAGAAGACAATTGCTGCATCTCTCTCCATAAGGACATCTTCATACAGAATTTTATCCCCATTTTCATGAGATTAGAGATCATCAAAACATGTATCAATGATGAGGCTAATATCATCATATAAAAATAGACTAGCAATGGAATTTTCACTAATCATTCTTGCAGGAAGGTACTTTAAGGCAACCTCAACAGAATTCCATAGACCAAAGTTATGTGGTTCAAACATCAACAACCTCGAGCTTCCACCTCACTATGGTTAGCAATGAAGGAGAAATTGTCAACAGTTGCTAAGTTGAAAAAGTTTCTAAATCTCACAAATTTGTGCATATTATGTAAAATGGCTAAAGAGAGCACAAGTCATCTATTTTTTCAATGTGAATTTGTTATAGAAAGTTTGAGAACAATGCTGCACAAATGTCACATTGTTGATGCTCCAAAGGAATGGAATGACATAAGAGATTGGTGCCCCACCATTAATCATCCAAACATCACAGTGAAATGGTGTTTCTGCTTAACACTTTCATATGTAGTCACAATAAACTGGGATGAGAGAAACACACAAATTTTCCTTGATAGAATCCTTAGTAAGGAGCAATTCAATAAGAACCTGTTACAACAAATCAGAACCTCAGAACCCACATTAGCATCTTCAAACATAAATTTTAGAACCTAGATTATCTCAGCAATATTTGGAATGTGTAATCTATTTTTTTTTCACCAAAGGCTAAAGGCCTTTAATTGTATTGATTAAGCCACTAGCTAGATGTGATATCCTCCTATGGAGGCACTTGTTTTGCTAGCTTACTTCAACTTGTACACTTTAATTGCCTTCCAAGGCTTAATTCAATAACTCATTTCTGAAAAAAAAAGGACATCTTAGGTATCATAATCTTTCTTGTTTATGTGGATGACATTGTTATCATATGTTTTGATATGGAAGCTATATTTAAAAAAAATTTTAAGATCTACTTTTCAATTGAAAGATCTTGACAAACTTACCTATTTTTTTGGGTTTAGAGGCATATCATCAACTTCATGATACTTTCTCAAATTAGCATTAAAGTATATTCATGATCTTGTTTAATTAGCTAGACTCAACAACATTATTCTTGTTAACTCTAATATTGAAATTAACATGAAATATCGACATGAAGAATGAGAGCTTCTTGAGGACTCTATCTTATATTGAAAGTTAGTGGATAGTCTTATAAATCTAACCATTACTCACCCATATATTTCTTATACTATCCATGTCATAAGCAAGTTTATGCAATCCTCTTAGCATCTCCATTTATCTACAGTTTGATGCATTATTTAATACATTCTTGGCACTCCCGATTATGGTATTTTTTTTCCTACTAGTTCCACACTCCAACTTTAAGCCTGTAATTAAGGGTGGCAATGGGCTGGGTGCTCGACAGCTTGTACCCCGACTAAGTTCAATTTGACCCAATTTTTTATTTTTAAATTAAAAATAGAAAATAACGTCATTTTCTACAAAATAATGTTATTTTTCTTATAACTGTTAGGCACTAGATCAAGCCGAGCTTAGACAGTCCAAGCCTGAGTTGTCCAAGCCTGAGTTCGGCCCAAGGCTTGGTCAAATCGTGTCTGACTCGTTGACTTTAGGCTAGATCGGGTTGGTTGTAACAGGCCCAAACTTAATTTCCAGTTGTCTAAACACTAATAGATGTATTATTAAATGTTATATGTTTCTTAGGGTATTCTTTTCTCTTAAAAATGCAAGAAGCAAGACTCTGTCTATAATTTTTCCATTGAAGCAGAGTATCGTGCATATCTACTGCATGCTCAGATATTATTTGGCTACGTACAAAAACTCCATTATATGTCGACAAAACTAGTTCCATCCAAATTGTAATTAACTATGTCTATCTCAAGAGTATAAAGTATATAGAAATTGATTGTTACTCCATTTGAGAGGCCTGTGGTCACCAATTTATTACCCTCTCACATATCTCCACCACTTTGCAAATTTTAATTATTTTCATCAAATCCATGACACATCAACAACATCAGTTTCTTATTGAAAAATTGATACTTGTAAACCTACTAACATTAATTTGAGGGGTTATGTCAACACTCTTAACTGTCATAATTGACAGTCAATACATTAATATACCCTTTTCAAAAGTTGATTTTGTTTAGTCCTATCAAAGGTTGATTTCATACCTCATCCAATGTAAATTTTGTGTCTTTTGTACAATTGTAAAGATTTGAAAAATTTTCCTTATGATTTATTATAGAAAGATATGCATATAATAAATTAACTATTTTCCATGAATGAAATCTAGCTTGCACTTTGCATATATATTAGGAATTCTCTATTGAAAGGACAAAATGTTTTAGTCAAAAGTTCTCTAAATTGTTAGATGGGCATGTTAAATTAACTTAGACCTGATCCATATACTCATTAATTCGTCTTTTGTGATGATTGAAACTTACAAATGTAATTGTTGTTTATGAGATTATCAATACTAAAATGTGCGTTAAGTTTTTGTCTTTTTGAGATGATTGAAACTTATAAATGTAATTGTTATTTGTGAGATTATCAATATTGAAACTTACATTTTGTGTTAAGTTCTACTACTCACAATTATAGAAAACTACTTCCAAGGTTGTTTGAAAGTGCAAGTGTTTGAAATGGAGGATTTTCAATCTGTTAAAAAAAATATCTGTGGTCTATTTACTGAATACTTGACAACATTAACAAATCAATTTGACGAACTCAAAAAGCTATTCACTTCGAGTTGTGCTAACAACTATGTTCACACTTTGGCTGAAAGATATAATCAGGGATCACTATCCGATTCACTGGAGTTACCACTGTATTTTTCCTTCATGAAATGTTCAGGCAAGTTTGGGAATCTCACTGGTACTCTGGTTGCCGGTGACTTTGGAAAGGAACCAGAACTTGATGAAGGTGTTTTCCTCTTTTGCAGGTTTCTGGCTAGTTCAACACAGACTTGATCGACCATGTTTAGGAAATCTCTTATAATGACAAAAAGTTGGAGTGGGTTTCCTCCTTGATCTTTTGAACTGCCTGCTTGATAGTAATCTGAGGTTTTCCTGACAATTTCCATTACCCTCTTCTGTTCTTCTTTCAATGCTTTCAATTCTTGTTCTGCTGCTTCAAGAAAACCCTTCATTTCTCTTACAAATCCTCCTCCCCCGTTTGTTGCACATTCTGATACAAGTAGCCTTACTTCTGTTGCTCGAGTTGCAATAGACGAACATGTGCCAACAAATGAATTGTAGTCTATATTGGCAGCCTTTTTTACATTGGAGAACACAGAGCTAAGCCCTCCTACCACTGGTAGTCCTAGCATCATATATTCCTTCTCTTTCTCTTCCTTTGATTCAGGTCTCTCCAATACTATGCCACTGTTGCTGCTTTGGCTATTGTTTCTGCTCAAACTGCGATTGCGGTTGACAACACAGCGCTTTCCCTCATACCGAACTACTTCTTCAACAACAAAATGCAACAAAGTAGTCTTTCCATCGGTGCTTTTAACATCTGACAACTTTTGCAGAGAAGTTAGTTTGAAAGCGTGGGCGTTTCCTCTTGAAGTTCCTGCATTCATCCGATTACCAGCCTTGAGGATTGCTTCCAAAAGTTTCACAAAGAGTCCTCGATTTCGAAGCTCTTTGCTTGCTAATTCAAGTACTTGTAAGTATTCCTGGAAATGAAGGATCTCTGCTTCATAATTTGCTCTGAAAAGCATGGCATCAAGTCGAGTAAAAGCTGATGGAATGGTTTTCAGAAGATGATACAGGAAGGACTCAGCATCAGCTAGTCTGCTGTGGTCGCCATGGAATTTCATGATTTCTGATTGCTCTTCTTTGGACGGGGCAATTTTATTAAGCTTTTCAAGAGTATCTAGATCTAGACCTTGTCCATCATTCAATGCATCAATGAGTTCTTTGCGACAAATGTCTAGAGATTTCAGGACAATTGCTATATTCTGGGATTTTCTAGCATCAAGGAGAACAATTTGTTTGGGTGAAGCTGAGTTGGAATTATCTGGAGGGCTTGTGTTTTTTTCTCTTCGTGGGGATTTTCGGTTGGTGGCAACATATCCAAAGAGGGCTTCCATAAGATCATCGTTAAACCTGAGCATATATTTTGATGCAAAGCTGTCAGACTCTAGGAAAATCCATAGAACACGATAACGAATTCATCTAATTGTAACAAGGATTCACTACAATTACCTAAAAGATCCTCCTTGAATTTTGTCCCACACCATTGACTGATCAGAATTCTTCTGCACTTTATCCCAATGCAATGGCTTAAGCTTTACCTGACCATTCCCAGCTGAAGACTCCCCTTGTTCACCATCATTTGCTGGTCCTTGACGACCTGGAGATGGTTTTAAGGGCATAGGAAAGTTGCCCACTTTAGGCGGCGGCGGCGGCGGCGGTGTTTGAAGGTTATTTGCTGGCACAAGAGGAGGAGGAGGAGGTGGAGGTGGTCCATAACCTTGCCTGTTAGGAATTGGCATTGAAACTGA
>JAOQMM010000008.1:15883711-15900889 GCA_027563515.1 Erythroxylum platyclados | reverse complement strand
AAATATAATTAATAGATATAATTATTATGTTATTATAATTATTAATTTTATTATATTGATTAATTAATTATTACTTAATTATATTTTAATTAATTAATTACTTATAATTAATTAGTTATTAATTATTTATTTATATTTAATTAAAAAAACTATTTGCTGAGGAATGATTTCCATTTCTCCCAAATATGGGGGAATGGAGTATTGCCCAAAAGTGAGGTATGAAAATAATACCCCTATAATGATAATACATAATCAACCACTAATATTTCATTCCTTACCCATTGATTCATTCTCATGCCTATCAACCAAGCACCCGCTCAATGTCTTTTCTCTTCAAATTTGCATATGATTTTTGGCGATCAGGAGCAGCTTTTAGCCTTTCCTTTATAATTTTCACCTTGTACTTAGTTTCCTTTATCAATTCTGGACCCACGATCTTGCTTTGACTAAGTTCTATCCAATATAAGGGTGTTCTGCAATTTCTACCATAAAGAGCCTCATACGGTGCCATCTATATACTTGCTTGATAACTATTATTGTATGCAAATTCAATCAATGGGAGTTGCTCATCCCAACTTCCTTTAAAATCAATGACACAACTCCTAAGCATATCTTCTAACACCTGAATCACTCTTTCTGATTGTCCATCCATTTGAGGATGAAAAACTATACTAAAATTCAGCTTAGTACCCAAAGCCTCATGTAATTTCTTCCAAAATCTTGCAGTGAACCTTGGATCCCAATCTGATATAATAGAAGATGGTACTCCATGCAACCGTACTATCTCACTGATGTATAATTCTGCATACTTTAAGAGTTGGTAGTCAGTTCTGACAGGTAAGAAGTGAGCTGACTTGGTCAATCTATCTACAATCACCCATGCGGCATTATGCTTCTTCCTAATTTGAGGCAAACTAGATACAAAATCCATCGTGATTCAATCCCATTTCCATTCAGGTATTGTTATTGGTTGAAGTAAACCTAATGGAACTTAATGTTCTGCTTTTACTTGTTGGCATGGAAGACATTTGGTAACATAATCTGCAATATCTCTCTTCATACCTGACCACCAATAATGTGTCTTTAAATCTTGGCACTTTTAGTACTTCCTCGGTGCACAACGTATGAACTGCTATGGGCTTCCTTCATAATGTTCTTTTTCAGCTCCTCATCTTTAAGGACATAGATTCTATCTTTGTAATACAAGTAGCCATCCTCTTTGATTGCATATTCATTATCTTTCCCCTCCTGAATTTGTTTAAGAATAGTAAATACCTTTTTCATCGTGTTTCTATGCTTCCTTAACTTGTTGTAACAAGTTTGGTTTGAGCCTCAACTCAGCTACAATGGCTTCATCACTAGCTACGGATAATCTAGCATTCATTGCTCTTAAAGCTACTAACAATTTCCTGCTAAACCCTCATAAATTTTTTGCACTATTCATCAAGGACACCCATATATATTTTCTTCATCTTTTTCCAAATTTTTGGTTGATATGGTGAGTTTAGTGATCCTAGGTTGAAGATTTAGTGTTTAATAGGTGATTTGGGGGTTAAAAATAAAGAAAATTGACTTTAAATGAAAGAAAATGAAAGAATAGGGAGAAGAAAGAAGGAAGATGAGTTTCAGTAATGCTTTGAAGAAGAAGAGAATGATAGATGACAAAAACATATCATGTGGTCCCTTTAATAATTCTTTTTCTTTTTTTTGAAAAACCAAAATTACCTTTATCTTTTAGTTCTCACTAAATAATACCCATAAGAAAAATATCAACCCCACATAAAGACCTTAATTAATATCAGTTATCTCCCTTAATATTTCTGGATTTGACTTTCATCCTTTCTCAGGTCAAACTTTGACCATTGGTCAACTCTTGGTCAAACTCTTGAAATAAACTTATTTTGACCCCTAATTCGATTAACGATATTATATGATGCCAAATAAATTAAAAAATGCAGTTCGAGTCACAAGTGTCACTATTCACCTCGGGATGTACTATTCACGACCCAAAAAGTACTATTCATGAAACCAAAAATTTTGGGGCGTTACAAGCACCTTGGTTGCTCCCACTACTCAAATCTCTAGTGCTCTTGTGAGTCAAAATACTAGTTATAGAAAATAATCCTAGAGGAATACTAACAAAGGAGGAATTAGAAATTGGAATCAAGATATCGGAGGAATCATTTGTCAATATTGTCATGAACTAATTGTAGAAAATCATCCTAGTGGAATACTAGCAAAGGAGGAATAGGACATTGGAATCAACATATCGGAAGAATCATTTATCAATATTTTCATGAATTGGGTCACACCAAACGTACTTATAGAAAACTACAAAATAAAAATCAGAAAACTTATGTCGCTTATGTAGCAGCTACTATGCCATCCAACTCATCCACTGAGAAGACCATTACAATTTTTGCAAATGAATTTGCCAAATTCACCTAGTACCAAGAAGCATTGAAAGATTTATCTCACTCTATCTGTACTATTAATGATTCAGATAATACACCTGCATGTCCTCTTCCTCCCAATGGTTCATTGATTATTGTGCCTCGAATCATATGATAAGTGATCCCAATATCTTTTTTACTTTCCAAAAACACTCATCACCTTCTTGTGTTACCTTAGCAGATAGATCTCCTTCCTCTGCTATTTGTTCTGGCATTATTAACTCTACTCCATTATTGTTAGTATCCTCTGTCTTACACCTACCTAGATTCTCATTTAACTTACTATCTATAAGTAAAGTCATTCATAACTTAAAGTGTTGTATCTCATCCTTTCCTGATCATTGTCTTTTTCATAATCATATGATGAAGAAGATTATTGGTAAAATACGAGCATCTAGAGGTCTTTACATTTTAGATAACCCAGTGTCTCAACCTATCGCTTGTTCCAATTTCTCAACACCTTTTGAAGCGCACTGTCGGTTAGGACACTCCTCTTTATCTTTATTGAAGAACATATGTAATTAATTTTGAAATGCTTTTAGCTTAGAGTGTGAGGCTTGTCAATTTGATAAACACCATCCTGTAGTGTCTTCCCTTCCACCGATTAATAAATGATCTAGTTTTCCTTTTAAATTAGTACATTCTGAAGCTTGGGGTACTTGTTGTGTAGTCTTCAAAACTGGTTTTCAACACTTTGTTACGTTTGTTGACTATTTTTCATATATGACCTGACTTTATTTTATGAAAAATCATTCCGGAGTATTCTCCCATTTTACTACCTATTGTGATGAAATAGGAAATAGTTTAATCTTTCTATACATACTCTAAAAAGTTACAACATCAAAGAATACTTTTCCACCTCGTTTCAGCACTACATGCTTCAAAATGGTATTCTTCATTTTGGTATTCTTCATCAATCTTGATATGTCGACACACCATCTCAAAATTAAAAAAATATATATCATTTACTTGAAAATGCCAAAGCACTCTTATTCCAAATGAGTGTCCCCAAATCATTTTAGGTTGTGGAAGCTACATTTAATTGGCCCTACACCAGTTAGATATTAAAAATGTCTTCTTACATGGCAACCTCAAAGAAGAAGTGTATATGGAGCAACCATTTGGTTTTATTGCTTAGGGGGCAAAGTTTGTCGTCTTCGCAAGTTGTTGTATGGTTTGAAACAAAGTCCATATACTTGGTTTGTAAAATTTAGCCAAGTTGTAGAAATGTTTGGATTGACTAAGAGCAAATCTAATCACTTAGTCTTCAATAAACAATCTAATCTTGGCATTATTCTCCTTGTTGCGTATGTGAATGATATTGTCATCACAGGAAGTGACTTTACAGGCATCTCATCATTAAAATCCTTTCTTCACAATCATTTTCACATGAAGGATTTAAGAGCTTTGAAATATTTTCTGAGAGTAAAAGTAATGAGAAGTAAGAAAGGCATTTTCCTGTCACAAAGAAAATATGTACTTGATCTATTAGCTGAAACAGGAAAGCAGAGAGCTAAGCCATGCAGTACCCCAATGCCCCATGATGTACAACTTACCAAAGACGCATATTTGCTTGAAGATCCTGAAAAATATAAAATATTGGTCAAAAAATTAAACTATCTTTTAATAACTCACTCTGATATTGCATACTCTGTCAGCGTTGTAAGTCAATTCTTGTCTTTTCTAACTATTCATCGTTGGGCAGCCTTAGAACAAATCTTATGCTACTTAAAAGGAGCTCCTAGAGTAGGAATACTATATGAAAATCGTGGACACACTCACATTGAACATTTTCCAAATGCTGATTGGGCAGGTTTAAGATCAATAAAAAATCTGTGAATAGTTGTTGTGTCTTTGTGAGAGGAAACTTACTCTCATAGAAAATTATGGAATAAAATATTTTATCTAGATCCCATGTAGAATCTGAATACAGAGTTATGGCACAAGTAATGTGTGAGATAATGTAGATATATAAACCATTGTATAAATTTGGTTTTAAAGTCTCAATAACAAAACTATGGTGTGATCATCAAGTTGCTATATATATTGCTTCTAATCCAATTTTTAACGAAAGGACCAAACACATTGAAATTGACTGCCACTTTATTCATGAAAAAGTTCAACATAACTTGCTTTCTACATAATATGTCAAAACTGGAGAGCAAATTGGAGTTATCTTCACAAAGGCCTTAAACGGTACTCAAATCAATTACATTTATAACATTTTGAGCACGATATCTATGCTCCAACTTGAGGGGACGTGTTACATATTGAGCATTAATGTCATTGATTCTAGTCTTTATTGCAAGGATTATAATCCCTTTAATAGTAGGGATTACATTCGCTAAATTGATCTTGTAAATATATAAATATATAACCTTACTTATGAATATATCAAGAAATAAAAACCTCTTTCTATCTTATAGTTTCAAACAAAGAGAGTAAGACTAAGATTGAGATTAAGATTATTATGTAAAGTAAATTATTAATAATATCCTCTTTTACATTACTCTACAAAATTTTAAAGCTTCTTTTTTATACATAAAAAAAGAAAACAAGAGAGAATGACCAAAAAGGGAAATAAAAAGAAAAAAAATAGAGAGAAGATATTTCTAAAGAGAGAAAAGAAATTAAACTTATTGAAAAATTTAATAAAACATGAACTATAATTACTATATAGTTATTATAAAGTAAATAACAAATTTAATAAAGAGGTCGCGATAAATCAAAATGTATGCAAGAATTATATCATAAATACAAAATTGGAAATAAAAGAAAAAGAAAGAAGAAGTTTCAGACCTCTTACGGAAAAAAAATTTAACAGAGGTATGTGTGTAATGTAGAGCATAGGAAAAAAAAATTAATTATGAGTTGATAAACTGTTTGCATATCTTAATTCTTTAAATAAAAAAGAACTATAAGAATCCTACACAAGGATTGCAATAAATGAAGGATTTGATTACTTAATATAATCAGGTGTGTGAATTGAGTCATTGATGACATATAATTATTTTAGCAAGTAATAAAGATTTGTTATAGTGTAAGATTGCATTTGTATTATAGGTGCCTTGTGACTGTGAATGCTTTTTTTGGTGACTTATATGTGACATTTGATGTACCTTAGAGGTCTCGTGTGGGTATTTTGTTATGCTTTAAAATGCATGAGGTGTTATGTCGACATGTTAGAGTAGAATATAATATAATATTATGTTTGAATTAGTTAATTTTGGATGATGACATTTATTAGGATGTTAAAAGTTATTTCAAAGATTTTTGAAATTATTTAGAAAATTGTTATATTTAATTAATGTTTTAAAAATCGGACCTGAAATTAAATTAATAAGACAAAAGATTTAAAGTTTAGAAGGTTCAACCGATATTAGACTATCACAAAAATAGCTAAAGATTGAATAAAATTAAAATTTTAAAATATAATTGAAAGAAATTGTTCTTATTCAAAGAATTTAAATTTTAATTAAAAAATATTGTTAAATAAAAATTAATTAGTTTATTTTAGTTTATAAGAACTTATTAATTTACGAAAATTGACTAATTAATTAATAACTGATCAATTTTTAACAACAAGAGTTATTAAAGTAAATTGAACGGAAAAGTTAAAAATTGAACTAAAAATTTAAATGGTTCAAAATTTTTAAGGTTGAACCGACTAAATGGATGGATTTTTTAATAATTTCTAAATCAAAGCCTCCTCTCATAAAGAACAAAATGAGGTCCACTCTTGACCTTCATAAAGAATAAAATGAGATAAAATAGAACCACTTTTAACCCTCATAAAGAGCAATAAAAAGGGCTCTTGTTTACTTCTTTTTATTTGTTATAAAGGCCTACTCTTAACCTTCATAACGAATAAAAAAAAGTTAAAATAAAGACTTTTTTTTACTTAGGAACGGCCTATAAAACATTAGAAATGGCCTAATCCGACCTTTACTCTTTTTTGCCGTCATATTAAGCTTTAATGTTAAAAACTGAATTTCTTTATTGACTTTTTTATCTGACGGATTTGCATGGTTTAAGGCTTGGTGAAGAAGCTGACATTCATGCATGTGAAGATTCTTTGTTGCTTTTGACATAGGAAGGCACAGAGAGGTTGGTTGTGAAGCTGCCAATTCAATTAAACTTTAAACACAACCAAAATGATTTATTCATCCTTATTAAAAGCTAAGGACAGGCATTTATGAGCCCCTAAGAAACTTCCAAGGTCCTGTCCCAGTACCAATCCTGTAAATGCAGAAGCATTGGATTAAGATTTGATTAAATAAAAAAAGGGATTAGAACTTCACAGTAAGACTGACAGAAAAGTGGTCACAGACTGCTGAGAATTACCTCCAGAAGCCAACAAGTGCGCGAAGAGTCATGTATATGGTAAGTGCAATCCAGAGTCCTACGAACTTATGCGTTGAGGAGAGGAGCAACAAGCATAGGATGCTGACAATGGCCACCATAACCTGGGAGACAACAGGTTTATGCTTCTTTTGGTTGGTAGAGAGAAAAACAGACATCAACCTAGTTCATGACCCATCTTTCATTTCACCTCTTTACTTGCTTACAAATACATTTTATGTCATATACCAAGTCTCTTGCCTTTTTAAATGCTCAAGTGTCTTAAAAGATTTTCCGTTTTGCTCCAACTTTAAACAGATTCTCATAATACAAGATGCTAGATATTCTCTACTCGAGTAAATCAATATATCACTCACTTCTTTGGAGAATCATATTGAAAAAAGTGAACTTCATTCATCATTTGGACGTTGGAATAAAATGGGGGCAAAAGCTAGAGACTTGCCAGAGAGTAGGCAGAGTATGCGAAGTCAGAAGCTCCAAAGTTGATGCCATCAAAAACAAAAGCCAATGAATTGATGGGTTGAGTGCCTGCAACAAACTGACAGGAGGAAAACAAGTGTTATTTCTAATTTCACTTGAAAGTATGTAGATAACAGTAACATCTTGTTTGTAGAGAGATACCGGAATGCCTATACCAATCAGGTTGAGAACGTTCACATCACTTGTGAAAATCTTTCCACCGAACTTGAGCCCTATTCCAAGTACACAAGCCAGCATCAATCCCAAAAGCATTCCCCACTACAGTTTGTATACGGAACCGATTGTTAGAAAGTTATTATATAGTATTCTCATAAGTCTTAAATTATGATGCAGCACCTGCAGTACACGAGATGCTGTTGCTGCTGCCCTGTCATAGTCACCTTTGGCAAAAGCACTTGCAAGTAGTGCCTGAGAATGAAAATTATTTTGGTTCAGCATAAAGGAGCAAAATGGAAAAGGATGAATCTTGAGGGAAAATCATCTCTGCCGATCCTAGATACAATCATTCTTGAATGTCATTTCAGAGCTGAGAGCAAAATATTCTGAAATGTGATTTTGGAATTTTATCATAAAATTGGGTTCCTTCTTCTAAATTTAGTCATACTGCTTATACTTTGTGGAACAGTTATTAGCATGTTGGATCTATTATTTTGCTCCAGTTAAAAAAGAAAAAGGAAGGCTTTCATGACTCTTCACATGATTAGCGGAGTATGACGGGGAATCAAAAAGCTGCAGATCTCCGAAATACAAGGATGCAATATATAGCTTTTTTTTTTCAGTTTGCAATGAGCAAATGGTGGAATTTCTAACCTGACCAGCAACAGCCAATCCATCAGCAAGGAGAGATGTGGCCAGCCAAACCTGCAAACAAACCTGAAAGGCAGCCATGGTTGTTGGACCTTGGCGTGCTGCCAATGATGCAGCAAAAGTCACGCAGAAAGTTACGGCAACCACCCTAATAAGAAGTAAAAAGCCTGGAATGTGGACAAAATAAATAGAGGTTAATGTTTCTAAGCATAATAGGGTAACATAAGTTTGGAACTAATCATCCAGAAATGTATTCTAGCATCTTTCTCAACATAATGGGTAGAAATGCATTTTAGAGCCTCCTCACTCTCCTACTTCATTTTTTGATGTTAGATACAAAGATTCAATAGTGATGTCAAGTTTTGCCTACATGTCAAGGGAAGATTTGAGGTATCAAAATTTAACAGAAACAATCAAATTGAAGCACCTACCTAAATTGTAATAGTATTTTAAACCTTAGACTAGGAGAACGAGAAACTTCCATCCGGGAAAATGCATTCAGGCCACAAAAAATTTAGATGTTTTATAGTTGAGCATTACCTAAACAGATAAGAATGCTTACCATTTTTCAGAAATTTACTAAATTGGAGATGTTTGATGCTCGGTGGCAAGAGATCAACTTTCTCCATTAATCTTTTGAAGAGTAGAATAGAAATCAGGTATCTATGATCACCAGAAATTTGAAGATAAGTACATGGAACACGAAAGTATTACTTCACAAAAGTAATTGTGTACTGCTCTAAATAGATATTACTAGGATAACTTACTGGGATATAACATGGGCAATTGCTGCACCAGTAACGCCCAGATGGCAAACAAATATTAAAATGGGGTCCAAAATAATGTTTGTTACATCTCCAGCAACTAAAAATTAGATCAGACAATAACATAAATCAGAATAATTGGAAGCTGCAGGCCATTATTCAACATTGAGTTTATTGAACGTAAGGCATACTAGTGGCATAGAGAGGAGTCTTTGTATCCTTAAATCCACGGAAGACCCCTTGCATGGCCAAGGATAGGAGAACTGCTGGGGCACCAAGTGACCGTAATGTCAAATATTCATGTGCAGGTTTTAGCATGGGAGAGTCCTATGGAAATGAAAAGTATCCTAATATTATAATTGCTTTTAGACATAACTAAAAGAAGAGGTTAAGGGGAATACTAAAAGTTCTTATGCAAACGAAGTATTACCAAGCTGATTCCCATGAAGTTCAATAATGGTTTTGCTCCAGCTATTATGAATATAGCTTGAATGAGACCAAGGATAACACCGATAAGCAATGCAGATGAGGCTGACGGTATATGCCTTTTGTTCTTCTTATTGGTTGTAATCCCAAAGCTGCTATCAGGTGATTTTGGATTGCTTGCTACTTCATCAACACCTTATGGAAATCAAAGAAACAAAGAATAGAGGTTATAACAGAAAACATTCAAAACACTTGGTTTGATGGACAGGAAAGAATGTGTGAATGTATATGAAACTCCTGTGAATATTCCAATAGATGTGGATTTTTCAAATAACAAAAAATTAAAAGAAGTAACAAAGCCTAGGTAGAGCACCATGTTGTGGTAGCAACTCCTTGGTTTCACTACTTCCAATTGAACCTGCTTCCAAAGATTCATTTTCTTGTGCTTCAGAGCTCACTTCTCCAATGGTATCTTCTTCAGCAACAAAAGAAGTCGTCACGCTCACAAGGGGGAATATAGCTATTCTTGACACTTGATTGAAAAGTGCGATTGAAACTCCCACTGCTGCGAGTTCTACAGGACCTGAAATGAATTATGAACAATTGTGTTAGTGCCTCTACCTAAACAAAGAACCAAGCCTAGCCCAAAAGGCAAAAAGAGTAACATAATCTATGGTTCTTTTTAGCGTAGTAGAACATCTTGCATGGCAGAATTTAGGGAACTACTAAAACAATATTGCAACACTAGCAATGAACAGTTTACTGTATGAGCAAATAGTATCTCATTAAATATGCATGCAGCATATTCTTGGAAGAATATCTAGAGCCAACAGATTAGCAAAGAAACACTGAATAAATTGACAAGTAGAATCGCTTGCGTAATAGGCATCAAGAATGAAAACGAATTCTGTGGATTAGCCAATTATTTTTGGTGTTGGAGTAGGTTATAAAAATTCCTGTTCAACCATTGCAAGTATGGAATATTTTAAGAGAAGAAAACTAAAATAGAGCCTAAGAAGGTGCAGGCTCAAAATGAAGACATGATGCTATAAGGGAAGTACCTATTTGGCCAATAAATGCTGTATCAACAAGTGAGGCAATAGGGTCTGCGGTCAAAGCCAAAGCAGCAGGGAAAGCTATTCGGGCTATATCTAACCCAAGTTCATCCAATTTAAAGATAAGTCTGCCCACAACGGAAGACTCACACGTTAGAGATCATAACTCTCCTAACATAAGAAATGGTTCAAATGATAATTTCTACACACAAACAACTATCATTTGAAGAAGCAAAAGCAAATGTTGGTTTAATAATGATTCTCAATCTCATGTTGGTTTTATTAAGAAACAGAAAAGCAGAATCCTTTCAATGTACCTGAGATCTTTAAAGAAAATGCAAATTGGCATTCTTGCATTATCCTTGTATGGACTGAGTGTACCTTTCTCATCCATCTATTCAATAGGCAATCAACTTGGCGTTGTAGGAAAATGCCGGAATCTGGGATTCTATATATTCATGGAAAGCAGATCAACACACCCTTCCGCACAGGAAGTTTAACTTCTTTGCTCCACAACCTGCAAAATCATCATTTACTAAGTTTCCTATCATTTTGTGAAACAAACAAAGCACACTATCACTATTGAGTGGGACAAGGAATTGTCAGGAAACTCATCTACCACAAGTCTCAATTAGAAGATATTCATAGATGAATCTTTCTTTACAATAAGATGTTAATTCCTGAGATTATGTCAATCAAATGCTAGCACTAAGTGGTGCAGAAAAACAGGTTAAGGAAATCAACAAAACAAATTCATCAACTTTTGCTCTGTGACTTCGGACTCCGATAGCTTAACTACCTAATTTACTACAAGAAACAAGAGAGAAAAGAACTGTTAAGGTATATCTTATTAATCACAGAGCTGCAATCAAATCAAAGCACAACCATAGTACCCCTGGGGAACTAAGAACGTAAAACAACCTCTAAACTCAATGGTATGGCTGTCTTTCAATATAAATTAGCTTGATATGGAATAAAGGGTAGTAATAAAAATCTGAAAGTTCCATTAGATTACGGAGAATAGTTATATTTCTCAATCCAAATGACAATTGGCATCGATAAGAACAGCAGGAAATTTCCTTCGCTAGACTATGTATACATGACTTTGTCAGCTTTGAAACCGCTTAACAGAACCAAAAATTCAATATGTCTAACAACCTCAAAAAGAAAAGGACGCCAGGAGACATTAATTCAACTCCCAAACCTGAACACGACTAGAAAGTCCCCCAAATTCAAAACCAGAAGAAAATGACAGTTTGTCATTTTCAGGAAGATGCTATTTTCATAGTTTATCGACTCAAATTCCAATACTTTGGACGGAAGCTGAAGACAACTACATTTGCAAGGCTTTGGAGAACCCACCTTTCCAATTCCTACAAACAAACTAGGCAAAACTCTGAAACTAAAACATTTAAATTTAAGGAATTCCAAACAATCATCTATGTAAGGCACTCACCTAACTCGATAACTTCAGAAGAAAAGGAAAGGATTCATAGACACCTGAACAGAGAGCAAAGAACATTTCAAACTCTCCAACAGTGACTGACTGGTGGGGTGGCGTTAATGCACTCTCGTCAGCAGTTCTCGTTGTACGGCATTTTGTGACCAGAAGTTGGGCACCATTTTATAGAATAGCCACATTGGTGGGTTCCATTGTTGTGTTCCATGATAAAGTACAAGTGTCAATATCAGACTCAAACCACACCATCCATTTGCACGAAAATCTTCAACGGTGTCAGCACTCAGCATACAAAAGGATGCCATGTGTCTGTCGCTTTCGGACAAGTACTCCCGAAAGAAAACCAAACGCTATCTGGCTTAAGAACCGTTCGAAACGTAAAAATATTTTGGAAATTAGTGTATTCAATCGCTTCTTTACTGCTTCCATCTACTTCAGAACTCGGATTTCCTTGGTTTCAAAGAACAGAAAGTCTGTAGGTATGATCAAACAAGAACCTAAGTTGGGCAGATTCTTTTTGTTAGTTTCACTAATTTGGAACGTCCTTTGATGGATTTCCTTGGTTTCAAAGAACAGAAAGTTTGTAGGTATGATCAAACAAGAACCTAAGTTGGACAGCTTCCCACTAACGTCCTTTGATACGGAAAATGACAAAAGTTTCTAACTTCTTATCTTGTTTATAGTCTTGGCAGAACTGAATCAAATACGGACTACAGTCCGCAATCCTGAGACAACGACTGCCAAGTGAGATGTTTTTTTTATTTTTTTTGGGCAGACTCGTGTTTTGGACGGGCTTGAATTATCAGTGGCACTTTTAAGTCAGTACTATGCCTAGACTATTCTCCGTTTGTGCCTATATGAAACTTCGAGGGGTAGTTTAGTAGTACCATCAAATATTTAATATTGCTGTATACACAAATAAGATTTGAACCCCTGACTTTACTTAAGCAGAGATTAACCCTTTACTGCTGAACTTCAGTACTCAGTAGTCAAGTGAGATGTTATTGGTAAAAGATCAAAATGAATGAACAGTCACTCTCTCGTTTCAACTTTCAACTCAACCCCAACGCTTGTGGATTCAAGACTCTGTTAGTTAGTTGAACTCAATACAAGAAAGAAGCAGAATTTGGCATCAGAAACCACAATCAGGTAACATCACTTACTTAGGACATTGATATGAGAACTCCTGAGGAGAATTAAAAAAATGGTCATAAAGCATGAAACCATTAGTGGCGATAGTGGCGTGGCGTAAAAGCCATATAAAAAAAGGTGGGATAATATTAATTTCTGATCATACGTTATCTTTAATGGTGAGAATACAAGGATGGGAAAGGGTTTCCATGTTCAGACAAAGTATTTTGTGTTTGAAGGCAAGAGTGTATAAAGTTAGTTCTTGCAAACACGGTGGTGGTCTTGACTCTTGAGAGACTTACTGTGAAGATAATGATACTTCCGACAACTTTACGAGGACAATTCCTTTGAAATATAGTAAGATTCCATAATCCAAGTTGACGACCATCCTGTCTTATACGATTGATCTTTAGCTGACTACAAAAGGGATAATGGAGAAGTATTATAAACAGTGGTGGGCATAAGATTCCCAGTTTATTTTCTAGGGTGACTAATGGCACGTAGTAGAGGTTTATGTTATGCTAATTTATTCACTGACTAGGATTCCATTACTGCATAATAAAGGCTCTCACGAAAGGTACGTGCTTATCTTACCAGAATCTAGTAAGATACTTATCATCTTAACATCAAGAGGCTAAAGACATGAAAAAGCCCAAAGATAATTCAAGTACTAGGCTAGACCTGACATAACATTCATTCAGGCCAATAATATACTGTATCAAGATAGAATTGCAGACAGTTGGGTCAAAATTTGGTGTGTATAACATCTTCTCAAGCCATGCCAAGGGTAAGATCTCTCCCCCCGGGCCATCATAAAGATTGATTTTATTTCAAGGACAAAGAATCAGAAACAAAAATCAACAATCTCTGAAATTATTCACCACAAGCCGATGAACTTCCACCAAGCCCCTCCAACTCCAAGCCAGATGATGATGTTAACGATGGATATGAGGAACCCGTAGCCCCACCATTGGGCAAGAGGCACATAGTTGGCACCGTAGAAAACAGGTGCAGACCCAATGCCATAGTGCGTAAGACCACCCATGAGATTGGAAAGGAAGGATAGAACTACTGCCCCAAAATATGGAGGAGTACCCAAAGCACCTGCCACTGACAAGAAGGCTGTAAACATGGCACCTATATGAGCTGCTCCACTGGCAAAGAAGTAATGAGAGTAGAAGTACAGAAGCACCAAGATGCCAAAGGATAGCTGCCATGAAAGTCCCAGTCCGCCAACAAACTGTTCACACGACACATGACATGTGAGTTGATCTCAAGTTTTGAATGAAAGATTAAACATTCCTCACAACAAACAAGTGTCAAAGACAAACCTTAACTACAGTTTGGCTGAACCAGGAGATAAGACCGTATTTGTTAAGATACCCGGCCATCGCAATCAGGGCAGCAAACCAGGTAAGGGTATCCCAGGCAACTGCTTCGGACAAGCACTCCTTCCATGTAACCACGCCAGTGAACAGGAGAATTGATAATCCTAGTATGGCTGCCGTAACAGCATCCACATTCAACACACTTCCAAAAACCCAGAGCCCCACCTATTAATGGAGACAGAGGTCATAAAAATTACAGTAAATAAAATGCATCCGCAAGATATGATTTGATCTTGCATTATCCAAATACACACCAGAACAACCTAGAAGTAGAAAACCCATCAATCAAAAGTCTTCACAGGAGAAATTTTCACTACAAATTGGATCTTATAAATGCTATAAATGGAAAGAGATTTTTTGTTGCTACTTCTACCTGTTCTGTTTCTGGTCTTTTTGGTAGATGATACTCTTAAAGGCTTTAGCCGAAACAATATGAAAACCATAAAATGCAACACCTTTAGGAATGAATAACGCAACAGACTTCAAGAAACAGAATCAAACAATTCTTGACAATGATCACCAAGGTTTAAGTGCTTACTATCCCTAGATTGTGAAGTGAAATCCAAAAATCCACCATAATAACCACCGATAGCTACTATAGCTGCTAAGATAGAATTCTCGGACTACTAACAATAATAAATTCTCACTGGCACTATGATAAGGCCATTGAGATACAATAGGAAATGTTTACAGAACGCAATAAGGAAAAAAGAAATATATACCGTTAGAAGCAGAGTGAAAGACATAATGATCTCATTCGTCGTCATTGGGCCCATTTTCTCCAACCTCTCCCTTGCCAACTTAGGTGCGTCGGGGCTACTTTTCACCGTTGGTGGATAGATTATATACAAGAGCAAAGGCACAACGATCAACGAAACCAATCCAGGAACAATAGCAGCCTTGGCCCAGTCAGTCCACCCAATCGTCTGCTTAATTGTATTAAATGTCAAATTCGCACTCAAAGGGTTCGCAGCCATAGCAGTCAAGAACATGGACGACGAAATAACCGAAGTTTGAAAGCAAGTAAGCATCAACCAAGACCCCAACTTGTTCTCTGTACCATCACCAACATTACTGCCACAAGCCACGCAAAGAGACTTCACTAATGGCAAGAAAATACCTCCAGCTCTAGCAGAAACAGAAGGAATCGCAGGAGCCAATAAAGCTTCACTAAACACGAGACTGTAACCCAGCCCCAGTGAAGAAGATCCAAACAAGGACACAAACTGGTAAGCAATTCTGTTCCCAAGTCCAGTCTTTATGAACCCACGAGCGAAGAAGAAAGCGAGAGCAATCAGCCACGGGATAGGGTCTGCGAAAGCGGAGAATGCGGCGGAGAAAGTGAGGGTTTTCGTGAGAACTGACGCTCCCAAACCCAACAAAGCAACGGCGCCGAGAGGCAAAGGCTGAGTTATGATACCGACGATCGTAGCAAGAAATATGGCCAGAAGTTGCCATGCGGGTTTCGATACTCCACTTGGGACGGGAAAGAACCAGAGAATTACACCAGTCGCTATGGTGGCTAACAGTGGCTTCATGGCTGCACCTTGCCATGGCTGTGGAGCAGGGGTTATGGTGGTCGGAGTCGCCGCAGACGACGCTTTGACGGTAAAGTTTGAAACCTTACGACGTGGATTGATAGAACTGAGGGTAGACAATGAAGGGTACTTGAGGGAAGTCGGTGCGGCGGCGGTGATTTTAGGAAGGTTAAGTGGTGAAAAGAGACGTGCAGGAGAGGATCTGATTCTGAGGTGGGAAAGTGTGCGGGATTTAAGGGGTGGTTGTGAGTTGAAGGCCAAGGAGCACGAAGTGGTTGAAGTGATAGCCAAAGACGCCATTTTTGTTCTGGCGTTTGGGTAAAAGGTTTAAGCTTTGCTTTTTATCCCTGTATGTTTTCTGGGAGAGGTGAGGAGAGGAAAGGATGGTTTGCAATTACAACGAGGTATGGTGGTGAGTGGTTGATATGGGTCGATTATTGTGGGGGATTTGGAGGAATAAACGGTCACTCTTCAAGATTGGAGCTCCGTCACCAGATTCAAGTCTCCGTCCTCTCAGATCTTCTCTCTCAGAGTCGGATTCAAAGATCTTCTTCTGGTCATCCGCCCAGAGTGGACTTCTATTAAATCAGTGAAGCACAATCCACGTGGCAATTTGTTAGAGGGAAGATCTCCTTGTCAAAGCATTAGCTTTTAGGTGACGTTGGCGGAGTGGGGACCAATGCAAGGGGGTGTGAGTAAACGTGGAAGGTTCCTATTGGGTGGCGAGGCTTCTGTGGATACAGCATGGGCGACCAAAAAGAAGTAATAGTGAAAGCGACGGGATGGGAAAACTGAAGCCATAGCCAGTGAGTTTGGAGATGTGAGAAGACAGAAAGGCCCCTGCGGAAATAGCCACCACAGAAAGACACGTACAAAAGTGAGCTGTAGTAGATTGTATCTGGCGGGACACCGAATAGAATACAAACAACCTAACCCAAGGACCACAAAAAACAGGGAATAGAATTAGCAGTTGGCGGCCTGTTCGGTCTGGCCTATGTTTGACCCAGGTTGAGTGGGCTCCGGGTCAAGAAAGCCCAAAGATTACAAAAAACAGGGAATAAGATTGGCAGTTGGCCTGCAGCCTGTCCGGTCTGGCCCATATTTGACCCAGGTTGGGTGGGCCACGGGCCAACTCTCCTTAGCCCGCGGGAGGGGAGGGCCGCAGGCTGGTCCACCCTCAATTTCAAAACGACGTCGTTTTGGCTATTTCTTTAAAAAAATAATATAGACGGGTCAGGGCGAATTTGAAATTTATGAGCTTTCCCACTCACCTCAAAGAAAATGTACACTCTCTTGACTTCAACAATCCTTAGCA
>JAOQMM010000008.1:15849558-15860119 GCA_027563515.1 Erythroxylum platyclados | reverse complement strand
CTCTCTGCAGTGCTCTTCTTCATTCTATGCTCTTGAATAAGCAAGCTTTTCTTTTTCCTGATCAGAGCCAAAGCTTCCTGCTCTTCTGGTGTCAATTCCTTGCCATCCATCTCAAAATCCTCATCTTCCTCTTCTGCTTGTCGAATACCTTCTTCTTGCTCCAATTCTTCAAGCCTATGCAAGATATCAGGATCAACGAAGTCATACACATTGTGGCCATCAAGAATTTCTGGTAGTATGTCTTCTTTCCATTCATCATTAGCTAAGATGTAGTTCTTTTTCAAACTAGCAGAGTATACACCTGCACCACCATTCTCATTCTCCAAATCCTTTTCAGTTTTCCTCTTCTCCCTCTCTGCTGCCTCCTTAGCTTTAGCTTCCAATACAACTTGAGGTATGCAAGGTGGTCTTTCCTTCCCATCACGAGGCTTTGGTATTGCAACATGGAACCTGTTTAAGTAATCATTTACCTTTTTGGATTTCATTTTCAATTCCACACGTTGATCCAATAACCTCTCGCAAGCAGCATTCTTCACGGCAATCACCCCTTCTTCAGTCAAAGTGCTCATGGTTAAAAGCACACCCTTATCATCCGTAACATCAGACCCTTGTGCAATCAAAGTCTTTATAGCTTCAGCTTTCATTTCCGTTACCAATGTCATATCATCCTCAGGTATACCTTCCAATGGCTGCAAATCAGTCTTATTACAGACAATAATCAATGGTTTGTTCATAAATAAAGACTTAATACTGTGGAACAGAGCTGCCTGTTGGGCAATACTATAGCCACATGAACCAGAAATGTCCAAAAAGAACAATACAGCAGCTCGCAGATGCGCCAGAGCAGTTATACTGCACATCTCAATGATGTTACGATCTTCAAAAGGCCTGTCCAAAATCCCTGGTGTATCAATTACCTGATACCTCAGGTACTTATAGTCTGTATGTCCCACAAAGAGTGACTTTGTGGTGAAAGCATAAGGCTGGACATCAACATCAGCCCTGGTTATCTTGTTAATGAAAGAACTCTTGCCAACATTTGGGTATCCACATATCAAAATTGTTCGGGTATTTGGATCGATTGAAGGTAGTCTTGCCATGTGCTGTCTGATCTGCTCTAGATAAGCCAAACTAGGACTAACTCTCTTAATCACAGTACACATGCGACCAAGAGCAGCAACCTTGAGACACTTGCACCTATATAAGGAGTCACCATACTTTAACAACTTCACATAATCCTTGGCTATCTTGCTGATAAGATTTCTGGCAGTGTTTATCTGGCCAAGGGCAAGCTTGTAGTGATCTTTGTTATAAAGAACATGAAGGAGGTCCCCATAGAAAGGGTGTATATCATCTAAACGAGGGAACTCATCAATAATTGTTGAGAGCTTCTCATGGAAATTCTGTTGGGTATATTTCACTTTACGCATGTAAAACTGTCGAAGTCGAGATATTGCATAACCTTTATGGACAACTGTTGGCGTTTGCCTCTGAGTTCGAGAAAGAATGATGTCAATGAAGTCCTTCCCATTGGGAACCACAGTGATCCTCTTAAAGTTATACTGAACCATTTTTTATTTATAGCTAAATCTGCAATAACAATACAATCTAGATTAACAACTAAAAAGACAAAGAAACTAAGCATAACAAAAGTTTGCAATCACAAGAACACAAAAAAATAAGTTCCATCAAAGAATACAAGAAGGTCCTCAATTATCGATCATCCTGACCAAAACAGCCACTTTTCCGTCATTTATAAAACAAATATGCAAAGAAGCAGTTTTGGTAAGGATCTTATCGACAATAAATCAATAAGTCATCATCTTTCATACCGGAAGAGCGAAAACGAAGGTAGGGACTCTCAAAACTAAAAAAGGAGTCCAACTTGAACTGATTTACGAGGAAAACCTAGGCTTGGAAGAGAAATTCTTACCAGAGAGCAGAAAATTGTAGCAGTAGAAGGCAGATTTGAAGCTCAAAACCACAGCATAAGAGTGTACAACCACTTCCTCTCTACTCTTAAGATTTAGGAGGCGCGGCCCATGAGGGGGTTCTGTTAGGTAGGGTTTAGAAGGCGCCGCATGAGAGGTTTTTCTTAGGTGGGATTTTAGATTAGTTCTTTAATAAAAGATTGGCAGAGTTAAGGGCCCGTTTAAAAGTAAGCGGATTGTATTAGATTATAGTTAATTCTATTTATTTGAGATTAAAAATATTTGATAAAATTAATTATTTATATATAAAATGACTTTAAAAAATTTATAAAATATGAATATTATATTTTAATATTTTTTCAGTTTTAATTTTTTACTTAAAATTTTAAAAATTTTATTTTGTTATTTTTTATTAAAAATAATTTATTTATTAAATATTTAATTTTTAAAGAATTAGGATTTTTTGTCAAGAAAGGAAGTGCTAGCGTATTTTGAAGTTCTATTAGGTAGGGTTTTAGATTAATGCGACGGTTCTTTAATAAAAGATTGGAAGAGTTAAGTGACCTTTGTTTTTCATTTTTTTAATTTTTAATTAAAAACTTATTTATTTATTAAATTTATTTTAAAAAAGTTTACTTCTTTTCTTGTTTTTACTTCTTAGTTTTTATCCAAAAGAATATATTTTTAATCCATTTGAATTTTGAAGAATTAGGATTTTGTGTCCGAAGGAAGTGTTAGCATATTTTGGAGAGTACAGATCACTTATTCCTATTATTTTGTTTCTACCCTGTTCTATAAATATTCATCCATTTAATAAATAAAACTCACAAAAAATGAATGAATGGATGCTCATAAAACAAGATAAAAACATGATAATTGGAATAGATAATTTGAACCTAAAATGGAGTTCTATTAAGTAAAATTTTGGATTAATATGACAATTCTTTAATAAAAGATTGGAGAGTTAGGTGAACTTTGTTTCCCATTTTTAATTTTTAATGAAAAATTATTTATTTATTAAATTTATTTTGAAAATGTTTACATCTTATCTTGTTTTTAATTTTTAGTTTTTGTCCAAAAGAATTTATTTTTAATCCATTTGAATTTTGAAGAACTAGGGTTTTGTGTTTTGTGTTTTCTATTTTTTAATTTTTAATAAAAATATTTATTTATTAAATTTATTTTTAAAAATTTTACTTTTTTTCTTGTTTTTATTTTTTAATTTTTGTCAAAAATAGGCATGGCAACGGGCCGAGCTGGGCCGGGCTAGCGACTGATCCGGCCTGACCCGTGGCTCGCGAGGGCCGGAGGTGACCGGCCCGTGGTCGACCTGTGCCCTGTGGGCCACAGGACAGGCCAAGGTTGGCCCGGCCTGTCTATATTATTTTAAAAAAAAATTAGTCAAAACGACGTCGTTTTAGAATTGAGGGCGGGCCGAAGGCTAGGCCGGACGGGCCAGCCTGACCAAAGAGGGTTGGGCCACGGGCCCACTGCCAATCCTGGTCAAAAAGAATATATTTTTAATCCATTTGAACTTTGAAGAATTAGATTTTATATCTAGAAATGAATAAGGAAGTGATGGCATATTTTGGGCATCAATGGCGGGCCTAAGGGTGATGCCACCAGTTTCCTCTCTTAGACTCACCCTTCCTTTTCTCTTATCTCAAAGATCCTTTCTTTCCAACTTCTTCTTCTCCCAAACTCGCCCTTACCCTCTACCCCCGCCTGCACCCACCAGAATCCTCTTACCTCAATCTTTTTATTCTTCTTCTGTTCTGAAACCATCAACTCATCAGCTCCTCAGTCATGCCTCTGTTGACCCTTTTTATCTCTCTTGTTGTATGCCTGATAGACGTCTCAGAATTGCTGTCCTCCTCAGCGGTGGAGTCGACAGCAGCGTTGCTCTCCGGCTCCTTCATTTAGCCGGACATGACTGCACTGCTTTTTACCTAAAAATCTGGTTTCAAGTAAGCTTGTTTATTTTCTTCTTTTCTCCAAGATAGTACCAAAATTCGGAACTTTGTCCTCTGCAAACCATCATCGTTTATAAGCGGTTGTTACTGACGCTTGGTCTTGTTTAGGAAGACTTTGAGAACTTCTGGTCAGAATGCCCCTGGGAAGAGGATTTGAATTATGCCAAAGCTGTTTGTGATCAGGTCACCTTCCTTTGTTTGCTTACTTTTTTCCCTGTTCGACCTTTGAAGGTTAAGGTTCCATTTAATTGTAGCGGGACTATCCTTTGTTTCGAAACATTGTTATAAGTCTCCAATCTGCAGATCTTACTCCGTCTTTTGTTGATTTTATTCTATGACGTTTTAATTGAATGTAAATATAATGAATTTCAGGTTGATATTCCACTAGAAGTTGTGCATTTGACTGATGAATATTGGAAAAATGTGGTATGTATTTCCTCCAATTATGCATTTGAATTATGTTCTTGCACTCTTCTATATATAGTTAACCGGGAATGCTTACTTTAGTACCCATCTCCTGGAAATTGAAAACCTGGTTTTGCTTTCCCTATTCAACCAAATTTGTAATTGCCATTAGGCGGAGTGTTCATGTGTGAAGGTTGTATGTTCAATATCATTCTGATCTGGATGCCAGCCTTCTGGTAACTAACTGGAAAATAAATGTCACATCAATGTTTATAGCTAGCAATATGACCAACAACTTTGATGATTTTCCAGGTAGCTTACATCATAGAAGAGTATCGATGTGGTCGAACTCCTAATCCTGATGTTCTTTGCAATACCAGGATTAAGTTTGGTATGTGCCAGCGAATACATCATTGTTTTATTTACATATATACGCAGGACCATCATTTTTCACTGAAAATCTTTATGTTTCTTCACTGAAATGAAAATCAGGTGCTTTTATGGAGGCCATTAACAGTATGGAATTTGATTATGTTGCTTCTGGGCATTATGCCAATGTTATTCATCCATCTCCGAACAAAAAAAATAAGCCTTCTGTGCTAGAGCTCTCAAAAGATGTGGTAACTATCTCATATGCCTAAAGTTTGTATCTTTATTTGCATCTATTTCTTGGACTTTGTTCTTCATCTTCCAATATTTGATATTTCTATGAGTGAAACGTCGTATGGTTTATTCTAAATAAGAGAGGAACAAATTCTCTAAAAAAACAATGTGTAATGTTGCTTTGTTGTGAAAGACATTAGGGTTGTGGACTATGAATTGGCATTCATAACTTAGAAATTTATTACCGACCAATAGTAAGTTAAGAAATTTATTACCGACCAATAGTAAGTTAACTAATGAAGTTGTTCTCTGTCTACAAACTCATATAAATTTTGTTGAATACATGCTCAAAAAGAACATATAGCACTACATTTCCACTGGGAGAATGCTGTAATAGTGGGATAGGCATCTAAATTAGACAAGTTGAAGCATAAGTTAATGCCATATGGCAATGTGTGTTGTTAATTTTTTCATCTAACTTTGCAGGTTAAGGATCAAACTTATTTCCTTTCGCATCTCTCACAAACACAGCTTAAGCACCTTATTTTTCCTCTTGGATGTATTCCCAAGGTTAGTTTGCTGTAGGTTAATTGCAATGCAAAATATTGCATAAAAGTTTGTCTTTTGATTGTTTCTGATGTAGTAAATATGTTTGGTTCATTTTTTCTTCACAAAGAAACAGACAAGTATCCTCTCATTTTGCAAGATCATAGGCACATGGTGTCTAGTGATGGGGAAGGGGGCATTTATATGCAATTATCTGCATGAAATATGCATGCTTCCTTTAAGGAAACTGTTTTCTATTCATATATTATGATTGAAGAAGATGCAAAAGAGCATATATTCACTAGACAGATATTCTTGACACTGTTCTCGGGGTCTGATATTTGCTTATTTCAACTTTTCAAAATTTTGGTTTAGAGTTCTGTTAACTTCACCAATTGATTTGAGGGTTTACTATTATTTCTAAAATATTTTTTTTTCTTGCCAAACTGTCCACAGGATGAAGTTCGCAAACTTGCTACCCAATTGGACTTGCCTAACAAAGACAGAAAGGATTCACAAGGCATATGCTTCCTTGGGAAGGTATTTCCTCGACGCATGTGTTTGCAACCACATTCCTGTTTTGCAGTTAAATTTTGCTGAAGGAAAATACTTTTACTAATCCCTTCCTAAGTTGCTAAGGCATGTTTTCTTGTTTCTAAAAGTGCTTTATCATTTTCTTTCTATTTTGTGAATGTGCTTCTTACTTTGAGTCAGCATTTACTGACTCAAAAGTGGCCTGGTTGTGAATATTTTGCCACTGCAATTATCTTTTAGATAAAGTTTAGAGAATTTGTTGCACGCCATATTGGAGAGATGGAAGGTGTTATATTGGAGGCTGAGACGGGGGATTTCCTGGGTACACATCGAGGATTCTGGTTCTACACAATTGGTCAACGTCAGGGCCTGCGACTTCCTGGGGGTCCATGGTAAGCTGTTGAACACAAATTCTATATAGAAAGCTCAAATTTTCTGCTTAGTTCCATTCAGTGTAGGAAACTTGCTTATTACTTCTCATTGGAACTGGTTGGAAATTTACACTTTTTGTAGATCGAAGATATTTAAAAAGTATTTGTATTTGAAAGACAGGAGGATACTGGCCTGCATAGCACATCCTTTATGGTTTGATTTTGATCCTCATACTTGTATACTGTTAAAGATGGATCTATCCTTCCCACATTTAATGGAAGCCATTCTTGCTTCTCGTCTGTCTTTCCTCAATGACAAGAGATATTAGATGACATAAATATGCATACACAAGTGCCATTTTGGTTTCCTAGTGCTGTTATAGTGTTGTGGGTTTCTCCAAAACCATCTCAAATGGTTGACAGTGTTGGTGCGTCTAATGATGACACAAATTTGGGTTCAAGAGTTGCACTTTCTGCCTTCAGCTCCATATTCTTCATTTCTTTTGCGGCCACATAACCGAGGTCTTCACTTGCATCTATGCAGGTATGTAGTTGAGAAAGATGTCAAAAACAATGTGGTGTTTGTGTCTAGAAGTTATTTCTCGTTTGATAAAAGGAGGCGATCGTTTCGTGTCGGCTCTTTGAGATGGCTTAGTGGGTTTCATCCAGAGGACACCAGTCAACTTCGGTGCAAGGTAGTGTTTTTTGGTTCTGCCTTGGTGATTTTTGGAATTGGCATTCAATTGCTCGTTTGATCCATAGTTATCACAGAGGTTATGAAAAGAATCAAATCTTAACATGTAAAGGGTGATGGTCGGCTTGGTGGATTTAAACAGTTTTGGCCTTTTCTTAGAATGGCAATTATGTAGCATGAGGTAAAATGATGTTTCCTTTTAGTGCTGCTCTATGTCCCGGAGAAGTCTTGATGCTTGTTTTATTAACCTTCCAGGTCAGACATGGCCCTGGGTTTTATAATTGCAGTTTGACAATAGAACTTGGTGGAGATGACTCCGAAGATGTTGCAGTTGTCCACTTATCTGAAGATGACCAAGGTCTTGCAGCAGGGCAGTTTGCAGCCTTCTACGAGGGAAGCACCTGCATAGGGTCTGGCGTAATCTTGGAGTCTTGGGATGATAAAGGTTTTCCTGTATGTGAAAGGGCCATTGAATTAGCTAGACTTGAAAACAAATCAAAGCTTGGGAAACCTGTAAAGATAAAGGTGAAACAAGATACTCCAAGTAAGGACTGCAATCAAAGGGATGGTACAAATATTACAGAAAGTTAAATTGATACTGGCGTTCATGTGACTATTTAGAGAGCACAACTATACAGACAGGAAGTAGCATTCATGTTCGAATATAAAGAGAACCTAGTTTCTAAATGGATCACAAGCAACTGCTTGGACAGAAGTTTCTAAATATTGAAGCTGGATATAGCGCCCTGGCCTCCGCGACAAACATCATTTGGTAAAGGAACATGGTAGTCGGATTCTTGTCGTGTACCAGAAGTTGAAATGCTGTTATATTTCCTGCTGGGGAAGATATACATGTCCAGAAGTGAAACGTCTTGACTGCATCTGTTGGGGTTGATACTTGATCAGAAGCATATCTCTGTCGTAATTGTCAAGATATCAGAGTCATGAGTTTATAAAAATGGTATGCACCTCACAAATGGCCAAAGCTTGCAATTAAAGCTGTAACATTTGCCCCTCTGTTAGCTTATTCTATTCATGACTTGGAAGAATTGATAATCACAAGCCATGTAGATGGCGAAACTAAATCGTTTTCCCAGAGGACGATTTTGGAACAAATGCTTTTCTTTTTCCTCTCTGGTAAAAGGAACCTCTTTTGACCGGCTTGAAGGATTCAAAAGCAAAGAAAAGGGGACACCTACCAAGATTTTCATTTAGTTCATTGAAATTGGTGGTCGCATTCGTAAGAGGTCCAAGAAACTGCCTTCCTACAACTCTAACCTAATCCTGCAACAATAAATTTAAGGAAATCTAACTGTGTTTTATTTCACAGAGCAGTCTAAAAGAGAATACAAAGGAAAGCCTAAAAGACTTTCTGCAACAAGTTCCATAAAAAAGTAACTTGCGGGCAACTTGAATAAATATAGAGACTGAAAGCACAAACAGAAAGTAAGTAATTTCATTTTTATTTATTCTCAATTTAATTGTTGAGCTGTATTATTTAATTTAAGATCATATTTATTTGATGCTCATTTTATAAATATTATTTCTTATTTTAATTATTTAATTTATTTCTAGAAATTAAATCCCTAAAACCTAATTTCATCTAATCTCGATTGCATTTGTTTTTCCTAATTTTCACCTATTTTCGTAAAAGCGTCGTATATCTTCTTTGATTCAAGCAATTAAATTACTAAATTCTGATCTTTTTTTGTACATGTACGACTTCACTGTCATGAAACCACTATTTGTACATGGGCCTTGAAAAATGTCTGTCTACAATTGCTCCGGTCTTCGAAATGGCCTCTGATATGGCTAGACCATCTAACATCGAAACATCGGCCGATCATGCTATGCGAATACAATAACAACAACAATAATAACAATAATAATATCTCAATTTGAAATCTTACTAGGATGTTGTTTGAGGAGATTTATAAGTTATTTACCCTTACCTTTAAGCAGTAAAGAGATTGTTTCTGATAGATTAACAAGAAGAAAAAAAAAGAGTTTTTGGGACTGTTTGTATAAAACAAAGGCCAAAAAAATAAACAAATAACTAAACAAAATAACAATAAAAATAAAAATAAATAAATTCAAAATAAAATAAATAAAGAGTAAAGGTAAAGAATAAAAATAAGTAAATAAGTAAATAAATAGACAGACAAAGAAGAAGACATATAATAAAACAAACAATAAATTATAAAAAGGACTAAAAGAATAAGTATTGTAAACAAAAGTATTTAGGACTAGATATAAGACACAATAATCAAGGAAAAATTTTTAAAGGCCTATGAAAAGGGAAGGATATCTCTGTGTAAAATCCTTTACCTGTATCCTAATTTGCCATAATGTACTAGTGAGGGTGAAGTCTTTGATAAGTACTAGTAGGACTATATCATACCTGATTACCTCTCCCAAATTTTCTTAGGTCTTCCTTTTCTTCTTTTACAGTCCCTAAGTACAATCTTCTCACTAAGCAATCAAGGCGTCTCCTCCTAACACATTTGAACTACTTAAGTCTTGTCTTCCTTAATTTACTATCAATGTTAGTCACCCCCAATTTGTCTCTTACCCTATGTTCCAAACTTTGTCTCTTCTTGTAAGGTTACACATCTAATAAAGCATCTCCATCTTCGTCACTATTAACTTTTGATTATGTACTTGTTTGATGGGTCAATACTCTGCTCTATAGAGCATAGCCGACTTAATTGTTAAACAATAGAATTTACCTTTTAGCTTGAGTGGTATCTTTTTATCACTTAAAACTCTTAATGTACTCCTCCATTTAAGTTACTTTGATTTGCTATAGTGAACTATGTCTTTGTCTATCTCACCATTGCTTTGGTGTGCTTAAAACAATCTTTTTTTGGTTTAACTTTCGAATCAATCTTTATCTCCACATCGAATGCAACCTTATAGGCAAAAAGTTACACTCTAAGTACTTAGTCTTATTCCTACTCAATTTAAAGCCCTTCAATTCTAGTGTATCCCTCCAAAATTCTAGTTTGATATTGACACTCTCTTTTGTTTCATCCACTAAAACAATGTCATTAGTAAATAATATACACTAAGGCACATATTCTTGGATATTCTTGATAAGCTCATCCACAACTCCTTCAAAAAAGAAGGGGCTTAATGAGGATCCTTGATCTAGCCTGATATTGTAACGCCCCAAATGTACCATAGTCGGAAATTGCTATAGTTTAATTGTGGATTTATTAGGAAATTGGGCTAAGAGTATAGACAATGGGTCCAAATAGTGATTTTTGGGCATGTGTAAACTTATTTATGAGCTGTAAAGTTCAGAAAATCATATCTTTTGTTGTAAAAGTCTGATTAATGCGATTCTTGATTCGAAACGAAGCTAAGATATAGAGTTATGTTTTTCGTGGTTTAAGTAAAAGTTGATTCGGACCCAAAGGATCCTGAAACTGAGCCCGAGTTGCAGAATCGGATGAGAGGCCAAGAATGGAGACACATGGCATGAGGTGGGTCCCTCCACTA
>JAOQMM010000008.1:15736499-15755708 GCA_027563515.1 Erythroxylum platyclados | reverse complement strand
CCGATCTTCTAATATTATAAAATAAAAATTTAAATATATTTAATATTGTATTCATATTTTATGATATTTAATATAAGTTATCCTTTTTTATATAATGGTAAAACCTGCAATAACAATTTTTTAAATACGCACAATATGAATTATTAAATACATGTAATAATTTATAAATTATTTGGCAAAATCGGTAACTCAAAACTAAGTAATGAACTAAATCTACCTAGGTTCAACATGTCTCAACTCATAACCCATGATTTTTAAATTGATAGGCATATAAAGGACTTATTACAAAATGATGATGGTTTGGAAAAACTTCCCGAACAACATCATTTTAGTCTTTAAGTTTAAAAAATAACCTGTCTCCTTAGACAATGGAACCAGACTGAACTAGTGATTGACTTGGTTCGGTCTTATTACTTTGTAAATAATTCTGATTTTGTTTATTAGGTCATTGTTGGCTTCGTAGTATAATATCACTTTAATAATTCTTATGATAAAAAGAACATTTTCGATTCAAAGGTTTTCATAAAAGTTTAACTTAAATTCTAATGTTTAGTAGGGTTTGAAAACAAATATAATTGTAATTTTGTTTAAACCTTAAAATGCTGATGTTGAGAAATAAATTATGATCAAATCATAGGTGCAATAGAAAAAAATTTTCTTTTATAATTTCTCAAAGGATCTCTTTAATGACTTGAAAAATATGAATCATAACTAAAAGAGTTTTGGCATACCTAATTCATAATCCTGCAAATATTTTCTTTTTGAACTATTAACCACAATTATCCATGTATCTAACATTTAACGGTATCTATCGAGTAGAGAAAGATAATTATATTTTAGAGAAGAAAAAGAAATGATTACTAGCTCCTTGATGTATTTTTTTCCATATATATAGAAAAAAGATTCTAGGATTTCTTTCTAATTAAATTAAATTACTAATCTTAATAAAATCAAATATCTGATGTTTGATTTCTAAAGTTTCTCAAACTTCAAAATTAATTATGATTTAATTTAAATTGATTTTTCTCTTTTTATCTGTTATTTATATGTCACCCATTAGATTTATAATGTGTTAATAATGATTATAGATTATAATTATAATTCATAATTAGTATTAGATAAATACAAATTTCTTTTAATTTATAATTAATTCTTTGATTAAACAATTTATAATCATATATCAAGATTGATATTTAACAATATTTTATAACCACCTAAATATTAGGAATATCATAATTGCTTGACTTAACCTATTGATGCATAATTATAATATATAATATAATTATTTCATTATCCAACGTTCCAATTGAATATATAGTATGAAAATACTAATTGAAATTGGAAAACATCATTTAAGATGACAATATAATATTTTTCTTAATTACTTTAAGATGACAAATCCTTTATTGACTTATTCAATTATCTTTATATAGTTTATAATGTATACTATATTTAAGTATTATTGATTGAGTTACTATGATTAAAATAGATCATAAATAGTCTCAAAACACAGTAATTCTTATATGAGATACCTTGGTAATCTTAAACATAAGGATCAATTATACAACTATCATTATGAGGAAATCCACAGATATACAACTAATATTTCATTTGGGATCTTCACAATTAGGCCAGTTTAGCAAACTTATTTTCTAATAAATACCCACTCATTTGTTTAAATATTTTCATATTTTAATTATGAGATTAATTACTTTCTTCATAAGAAAAAAACATAACATATGCATATGATATCATTATAATTTCAATTATACAATAATTATCTAAGAAATTTACCTCTAGTATTAAGCATTAAATGTAAATAACAAAAATTTATAAAGAAAAAGAGTGCCTTTATCGATTAAAATAATAATGTTATACATTAAATTGCAACCAATTGATTAGCTGTAAGGACATAAACTAACAATCTTCCTTTTGCACTAAAGTCAATATCTTTCATCGATGTGTCGATCGTGTCACTTTTGAGGAAATGACTTGATAAGAGGATCTTCAAGGTTCTTTTCAGTGGGAACTCGGTCTAATGCAATATCTTTTCGCTCCACTATCTCCCAGATCAAGTGAAACTTCTTGAATATATGTTTAAACAGTTAATAAGACCTTGGTTTCTTTGCCTGTGTGATGGCACCATTGTTGTCATAGTATAATGCTATTGGCTCAATAATGCTAAGAATTACTATATATTCAGTGATGAACTTCTTGTTCCAAACTACTTCGTTTGCTACTTCTGGCACTAAAATGTACTTTGCCTTGATTGTGGAATCAACAACAATTAGTTCTTTTGAACATTCCAAGTTACAACACCACTATTTAGAATGAAGATTTACTTTAACTGTAATTTGCTATCATTTGATCAGACTAAAAATTTGCATATGAATGTTTTTGCAACCATTTGGTGACCATCATCAAGATTAGCTTGAAATAGAAAGAGAACAAAAAAGAGGGGAGAAGTTGAGGGACGAATAATAAGAGAGAGAGAGAGAGAGAAACTGGGTATATATGGAACTACTATTGGTGTCCCCTACCCTGCTTCCTTCATGTAGTAACGTAAGAGACTTCTTTAATTAAGCAACAAGAAAAGAGCTTCCATATCCAAGTCCACACGACACAACTTGATGTCGTATACCTTCGTCCAAGACTTAGCCACGACTTATTGCCTCATCTCCCATATCTTTCGATGATCTACAAAGTTATTTCTACCTGCTACACAAACCACATAATTGCTAGTTGTTTCACATCCTAGTCTCTAGAGTGAACTAACTAATTATGTTAAAAACGTCATCCGTCATGTTGAATAGTATTGATTCAAGTTTAGAGTATCCAATCTAACCCAATGCACGTTTCCTTTATACAATGTTGGAGGTTACAGAGATATGGCATATATTGGAGGAATGCAATGCTTCTCTATGCTTTTCTCTTCACTTGATAAATCATTTTGCCCTGGTGTATATTTCTTATACCTTTTAGTTGATGATGATCATTTTTTGCAAAAGGAATATTGAAGTACATTCTATATAGAGGGTTCCATAGAAAAGCTAGATGAAAAGTGTATGAAGTCCAAGACATAAGTGCCTTCGAGGATCGACAACTTTGAAGACATTCAAATTTAAGTGGGAATAGTTAGGTTGCACCTGGAATTTGATGATATATCCACTTTATAAGATCTACATCAACTTCGACTAAGGTAATACATGATTAATTAACTATATTTATATACCTATAATTAGTGTGTTTTCCTTGTTATTTGAGAGTTTTATGGTATTTTTGGTACTTATTTTACTTCAAGTATGTTTGTAGGTGATAATTGCCTTCATAGAACAAAAGGAGAAGAATTTGGGTTAAATCGAGATATAAAATGGAAGAATAGAAGCAACTTTAGAGATATATGATCGTGTATAAGGACCGTGTAAGTCACTATAAATGTGTGGAGTTTCGAAGGTACTGTTTATACCAGTGTGAAGAAACATGCTTGTTTATGTTGATGAACACAACCTTGTATATTCTCATGTAAGCATTTGCAACCATGTGAAGTTGTCATTTAGAGATACACGGTCAGCTACACGGCCACACAAGTGACATGTATATTCTAAAAAATGATCTATTTTTGCTATAAAAGGATATTATGAAGGCTATAGAAAAGGAGACAGATTTCAAAGTTGGCCTATACACCAAAAAAGGAAGAAAACAAAAAAGAGGTTGCAAAGCACAAAAAAGAAGATCAAAAGTAGAAACATCATGATCAACTCCAGCTTTCCAGATTTTCTAGATCAAGGTTTCAAGCTGATTTCATTCTCTTCTCTTCTTCTATTTCATTGCCTTGTATGATAAATCTGAATAGTTGTGTTTTGAACATGATTATGGATTGCTAAATCTATATTAGGTGTTATTCTTGAATTGTTTTGTAAAACTTTTACCTTATTGAATTCAATATATACTCCTTTGTGATATATGTTTTGCTCATACTTGCTTTGAATCGAGATATTGAATCAAAATATTTATGTTAAGTTATACAATGAGAGTTGATACCTTAATAGACTTACAAATATCTGGTTAATAAACAATTGAAGAGAGATCTTAATTGTGAGTTAATTATCCTTATGATTGTTTCAAATCCAATATAGTAGTTAGGAGTAGTTTTGAGAAATCGAGAGATTGCAACTCAAATTTTATCTATTTCAATTGAGATTACTTGATTAGATCTCGAGAGAGGGTAATCAAAACCTTTGGATATCTAGGATTAAGCATAGTTGAATTCATAAGGTGAAGAGAAGACAAAACAAGGATATAATAATCCCTAAGTTTTCATTATGGAGTAACTTTAATTTCATTGTTTCCTTTTACTTGTTCAATCATCAAGTTTGGTTAGTTTACTTTAATTTCAGTTAATTCAATCTTTTATTATCATAGACAAATTGTAATTCAAATTGTTATGTTGCAAGTACAAAGAGAGAGACCTAGAAGGTATGTAGGAATTTAAACTAAACAGTGAGTCCTAAAGGAGTTTTTAAGGTTTATCCTAAATTTTATGTGAATAGCAATAAGACGGACTATGTAAATTTTAGACAAGCCATTTTGAAGTGTTGTCATCTAAAAAAAAGATCAGGGAGAATTGGAAGACACTACTCTTTTATAATTTACCCTTAAGGATTTTCTGTCATTGATCTCGGAATTAAAACTATTTGTTCAGACAAAAGAAATTAGATTGAGATTAGTACATTGATTATGTATTTTCAAAATCCTGAACTTTTTACAAATGCCATTGAGAAGACAAAAGTTTTTATATTTCACGCTTTAGAAAAGTCTTCGAGCTTTTATAATTGCTCAAGTTCTGCCAACCTTTCCTTTAGTAAAATTTGTTTTTCAATAAAATATTATTTGTATAAAGTAATTCCAACATTAAAAAAGCATGTAAACATTAAATTTCAAAAAACTAGTTTGAGCAATTCTTACATTAACAACAATGTTAATTGTTTGAAGTATTAAAGATACAATTGATAGTCTAAATACTTAGAAAAAGGGAGAATTAAAATTTTAATTTTAGGAAAATAAATGGAATACATGTCTTATAATTAAATTCTAAAGACGTGATATGATGCAAAATAAATTTATTGATAATGAGGCATTATATTGTTTCAATTTTATATTTAGTCAATCTTTGAAGAAGCTTTTTGCGTACAAATCAATCTTAACTAGATCATAACAAATGATCACAAACCCTTATAAATTAGAAAATTATTAAGACCTTACAAATTTATTTTGTATTGGGTCTTTTCCTTCCCTTATATGAGAGAAGATGTCACCATTTTCTAAATAAGATCATCATCATCATTAACACCCAGTTGAATTTGCACCTATTTTTCTAAATAAGATAATCCTTAATATTTATTTTGTGTGTTTTGTTATCATTTTTTGGATGATGCATTTGTAGAAAGCCTAGTATTTTTTACTAGTCGATTGATTTTCATTCTAATAAGAGATTTTTATCTTTTATTATTTACACATGCTTTAAATTTTGCCTAGCTCGCCATTTATTGGTTTTTGACTTAGTACTCTCTTTCTCTCTCTCATTTCTTTCTCTGTAAAATTTCTATATGAGAGTTGTGTTTTTACCAACTTATAGCCTATTTAGATTTTATCCATGCTTTTATTTTTTATCAAATTTTATCAAATTGACCTAGGATGTAACTTATCAAATTTTATACCTAACAAGATATGCTACCTTTTGCCTAGGTTTCCATTTGGTCTTTTCTTTTGGAGACCTTTGATTATGTAGAAAGGAGTGTTCCTAGTTGGAAAAAACAATAAACTTATGAGGAGGGAGCATTAGCATTTTTGCAATCAAGAAGCCAAAAGGAAAGGTACTCTTATAATAGGAACAATCAATACAGTAATAAGAGGAGATTCAAACCTTAGTATAACCTTGATAAGGAATGCTATAGGGTGATGGAATGTGAAAGCTTAAGTTTTCTTGAGATCACTTTAAAAATGAAAATAACCAAATCGAATAATCTTTGAGAATGAAGAAAGAGCATATTTGAAAAATTCTCATAAAGATGATAATGGTGGATAATGAAGTTAAGAAAACAATAGCAAATTGTGAATTCAAAAGGATACTGGTGGATAATGAAAGCTATGTTGTCAATTTCTTTTATAGTGTCTTCAAAAAGATGGGTTTTCATGCCTTTGATCGAATATATGGGGGATCAATTCTCTCAGAAGGATAGATCATCCTATCAATGAAAATGGAAGAGAATAAAAAAAACAGTGAATTTCTATATCATTCATAGGTCTACATCCTATAATGCCATTTTCGGACCACACTAATTGTACATAATAATGACAATTCTTAGCCTTTATCGATTAACAATGAAGTTCCAAAAAAATAAGGTGTCAAAGAGGCATGAGGAGATCAAAACATGTCTTGAAGGTGTTATTTGATGTCTTTAAAAGAGAAGTAGAAGATGGAACTATTGGTTTTCAAAGACTTATTTATACGACCATAGGAGATTTTTGACAGTTGAACTCACAACAGTAGTTCATAAACAAATTGGAAAACTAGGATATGCAACACAACCTAAATGTTAAAGTAAGAATGATTTAGAGTGAAAGGGAGGAAATGAAGCAACTTTTGTTTGAATATAGTGATGTCTTTGCTTGGCAACCTTCATAGTTATAAGGGAACAGTTTATAAACAATCAACTATAAGCAAAATGTGGACATTTCCTTCTAATTAAAACATAAAAAGAGAGTATTTGCAAAAGAAAGGCATATAGGAACATAGGAAAGTTTGACAAGCTACATAGTGTATGATTCATTAGGGAAGTCGACCACCCCCAATGGTCAAAGAATGTAGTTATGGTGAAGAAATCCAATAAAAAATAAAGCGTATGTGTAGACTTTAGTGATTTAAAATGTTTGTACTAAGGACTATTATCCACTCCTTAAGATTGACTAGCTTGTAGATGCAAGATTATGTTACAAGTGGTAGAGATTCATAAATGTTTATTTAGGATACAATTTGATTCAAATGAATAAGCCATACAGATCTTTAACATCCTAATAAAATCAAATTGTTAGTTGATTTTCAACTTATATTGAATGAATGTTATGAATTAAAAGAGGAGGTAATTCAAAAATTCAATGATTGTTTAAAAGCTACTATTGATGGGATCAACAATAAATGTGAGTTAATTTCTATAAAAGAAAATCAATTGGTGCATACAAAAGAGGGAGTTAAAGTAGTTTTGACATTATGAGTTTTCGATGAAAGAGACAATCATGTGTTTGAGGAAGTAGTTATGGCTCAATTAATAGAGGATGAGGAAGAATGGAGATTCCCACTTATAAGTTTTGGGCCCCTGTGATTTGAATGTTTTTAATTTTAATTTTCATGTTTCGGAAACTATCAATTACCCCCTATAGTATTGTTTAGGTGAATTATTAAAAAATCTGACTGGTTCGGCTGGTTCAACCATAAAAACTTTAAGCAGTCCAAATTTTCGTTTCATTTTTCAACTTTTCGGTTCGATTTACTTTAATAACTTTTGTTGTTAAATATTGATCAATTTACTAATTAATCGTTTAATTTTCGTAATTTAACAAATTCTTATAAACCAAAATAAATCAATTAATTTTATTTAACAATTTCTTTTTTAATTAAACTTCAAATTCTTCAATAAGTAAAGACAATCTTTTTCAATTATATTTCAAATTCTTTACTTTTATTTAATCTTTAGCCAACTTTATGATAGTCTAATACTAGATGAACTTTTTAAACCTCAAACTTCTTTTCTTACCGGTTTAACTTCCGGTTCGATTTTTAAAATATTGGTTTAGATATCATACAATCTCTTTTATCGTATTCTATTATCTCCCTATCTATTTTTTTTACTCAATTAATAAATTATTAAAATTATTTATTTCTAATACAAAATTATTTTGGAGATATTGAAAGGATAAAAAATTAACAAAATAATAGAAGTAAATGATAGTTTTGAAAATGTAAGGATTCCATAAAAAAAAAGGTCAAACTATAAGAGGGTCTAATATAATTAACCCTAAGTTATATTGAAAAAGGGGAGCTTCTTCATGACAAGGAGTGGAATGAAAGATAATAAACATATGCATAAGATACTTTGTAATAAGGGGAATTTGTACATACGATCCCTCGCAACCCTTTATTTAAGGTGTGTTAGTAAAAAAAAAGCACACCAAATCTTGAGAAAAATTTATAAAAGTTCCTATGGAGCATGTCAATGAATGACTACTCTAGCACACAAAACCTTAAGGGATGGATATTCTTTTAGTTGATGTTAAGGAAAGATTTTGTCGAATAAGCAAATGTATGTGTTAATTGTTAAGGATATGCTCGTTACCATCATCACCCTATTGCAAATTACATATTGGTTTCTGGCACTGCACCATTTGCTTAAGGGGTATAACTGTACCGAATCCCTCCCCTCATGTTTTGAAGCATTTTTAGTTTATTCCTATGGCTGTTGATTACTTTACCAAATTGGTCGAGGTAAAATCCTTCACAAAAATCATGTTAAAGGTGCTAAACAAATTGATTAAAATCTATATTATCTATAGATACGAGTTCCTCTTTCCATAATTACAAATAACAACTCATAATTCCAATCTCACTATGATTCAAGTTTCCAATGTTTTCCTATCCTTTCTTTGAACTTGTGGTTGGTGGCTTCCCACTACATCAAGGTTTTAAGAGTTCGCAAATCAGCTCATAGCTGCATTATATAGCATTGATTTATTCCTTTGGAACTCATTTGCAGTGAACATGTTTACGTTGCTTTCCACTTTGCTTTTTTGATGAGAGAACTGTATAGTAGACGGAATGATAAGAAGTCAAAATATGAAAGTTTGTTCTAAAGAATGTACAATGTGTATATTATATGTTAGGCTATGGCTCTTTCTTCCATGCAGTTGAGCAAGCTGAGATAAGGGTTGTTAAATGGTGAGTATTACCTTATATTTTTAAGTACTCCACCTTCCAATGAATAAACCTTGACTCGATCCACTAATCAGCTAAAGTCGGTCAATTGGTAAATAATTAAACAAATTATCATAACCATCATATGAGTTTTAAACAAAATGTCAAACCGGAGGCAATCAAATGTTTTTAAGAAATTATATAGGTAGTTTCTTAAATAATTTTTCATATGGATTTTTCCATTCAAGCAAAGGTGTAGGTAAAAGATTAATAAGATATGTGGTAGCTAAAATGGATTCTCTCAAGAATCTTTTAAGAAGATTGGACTGAAACAATAATGCTCTAGCTACTTGGATAAGATATCGGTGTTTGCATTTTACAACACTATTTTATTGTGGGGTGTAAATTCATGAAAGTTGCTATATGACACCATGTTGAGAAAATAGAGTTTGACAACCAAAACTAAGAAATTCTAATCCATTTTCAGTTTGAATAAGGTGAACTAAAGTTTGAAACTTTTAACCATTTATAAAAAGGTTCAAATGATGGAGGTTGTCTAGGATTTGTGTTTTAAGAGATACGTCTAATGCCTATACTATAATCATCAACCATAGTGAGGAAATATTGAGCTCCTGTGATGGAAATTTGGTTGTATGGTCCCTAAATATCAACATGTATGAGTTCAAAAAGAAGATTGACGTGCTGTGTAAAAATTTCAGTCTATATTGTTTGGCCACATGACGATTTTGGAAGTGGAAAATTATTTTGGAAGAGATGCTTGAAGCAGGAGTTCATTTTGGTCATGGTACTAGAAAATGGAATTCGAGAATGGGACCTTATATCTCTGCAAAGCGTAAAGGTATTCATATTACAAATCTTACTAAAACGGCTTATTTTTTATCAGAAGCTCGTGATTTAGTTTTTGATGCAGCAAGGAGGAGAAAGCAATTCTTAATTATTGATATTGTCTATTTATGTAAAGTTAGGTAAATGGAGCTGTTGTATAACAACTAGAGTTGGGTGACTAATATGCCACATATAGAATATAATATGGAACTCTATTACTGAAAAATTCAGTACTATAAGAATTTATTAATGAGCATATTGTATTCTTAGTTTAAAGGTATACAATTTCACAGTTTCAGTGATGAATAAAGATTTGTCTCGCACATAAAATCTACCAATCATCTTTTCCACTACTAAAAATTCCATAGCCTTCAGATCCTACAAAACACAATTTGTGGGGAAAAATTGAAAATCAATCAGAATACATTTTTACTAGTTTGTTTACAGAGAGTATATTGAATTTAAACTTAGGTATATATAAGGTTTGTTTTAACGTAATTTTGAAGCTCAATCTGACATCACCAAGGTGTGATACCATTTAAAGCTTCCAACAAGTAAGTATATAAGTGTAGATTTAGGAACAACTTAAGGATTTATCAAATTGTTTAGGTTGACACACATGTGATTACAAATTAGCAATAGAATTTAATGTATGAATAAGCACATTATTTTAGGAAATGCCTGAGAATTCTTCCATATGAGCAAAGTTAATGAGATTTGCTTGTTGTGTGCTTTTTCCTTCTATGAACTTTGCAAGCTCCTGTTAAATTAATTCTAATATAGTTGATGTCAGCTCCTTTCCTTTTTCTACTTGAGTAACTTCTCCATCAATATGATTATCCAACATGTTTGCAGATCCCCTTTCTTTCTTTATAATCCTTGTACCAATTAGGCATACCATGGAGTTTAAAGCAAGCTTCCTTTAGATGACCACCATGACCATAATAGTCGCAACGCCTATTAGATCGTTTTATAAATTCCTTCTTCTTAAGACTTCCTCTTCCTACTCCTCCTCTTTTGTAATTTGTATCTCCTCTAGCAACCATCCCATTATTCTTAAGATATTAAGCAAACACGTTATGGATTTCTCTTTGTTTTTCCATACGCAACAACATTGAATATGCTTTATTGACAATTAGAAGAGGATCCATTATCAAAATTTGATTTCTGATAGGATCAAATCAATTGTTAAGTCCCATCAGAAATTGTATGAGGTGATTAGACAAAACTAGATTAGAAATTAACTTTGCCGCTCCATAATCACATTGTTTCACAGGTCAACAACTACAATGAGGTATTGGCATTAGCAGATTTAACTCATCTCATAGTTTCTTCATGCTTGTATAATACTCAACATTGCAATTGGTATAAGAAAGGTCCATATGAGACGGGTCCTTATTATGTTAGTGCAATTACTCTAGATGCGATACTTGCGTAAAAAAGATCTAACTTTGCATGTTATTAATGTTAATAAATTAATATGAGAGTTATATTTTAGAGATTGTTTAGCTTTTGTAGAGGTTGAAGTGAAGTGTATGCCTTTACTCTCAACATTATCATAACTAGAAAGTAAATTATTAAGCATGCTCTATCATTTAAATTGGCCTAATTCGAACACATATAAATGGTTATTTATAATGTTTATGAGAGAAGTTCTGAGAAAAGAATTAATTAGGACTTAATGTATCCAATCGGTCATTTGATTAAAATAATTAGAATAATTGCATATCTAGCTTCAAGGGCTTTATCACATGAATTAGTTTATTCTATTCCATGTAGGATTTGATATATTTAGACAATGTTCATGATTAAATGATCATGATTATTATGTATTTTACTAAGTTGTACTAAACTATATGTATTATGTTCATTTATGTATGCCAAGCTTGATATTGTTCAAATTACAAGAACATATGTTTGAATAAATTTTTTTACTTGATAATTCTTTTTGAGTACAATGGTTGGTGTCTAGTTTTCATATGAATGATGATTGGGAACATAGGTGCTCTTTCAGTTTAGTAAATAATTGAAAACCAATTATTCACTAAATATATGTAAGATATGACATTGATGTGCATGACTATTTCTTTTTTTTTTACAGAAACTTTATGCTTCAATAATGTCTAATACATCAAAGAATATTATTGCTGAACTTTTTTAATAAAAGTGAGAAATTAAATGGCGATAATTATGAAATTTGGAGTATAAAAGTCCAAAATGTACTAGAGCAAAAGACGTTAGAACCATTAAACATAAGCATGGATATTCTTAAGGAAGGCAATACAACCTAACACAAAAGGGACTGTGATGGATATGAAATATGAAAGAAAAGAACTTATTGGCTTGCATTACGTTACTAAGCAGTATGGATAATGATATCATGTGTGATTTTTGTAATTATGAAACTATTACGAACATGTGGTTTACTTTAGCTGCACATTTTGGAGGCACCATAGTGACCAAAGTGACATCACTCACTATCAAGTTTGACACATAAAAAATGACCAAATCACACCATGTAAAAGCATCTGAGGCACATGTGAAATATGATAAGTGAGTTAGGTGACGTTGGTCATGAATTATCATATGAGTAATACGTGCAAGGCATGATCCATTCGTTACCTCAAATATGAAGATGCATCTAACTCATAATGAGAGTATCAAGATCATAGAAGAAGCTACAAGGCATCACATACTATAATAAAAACATCTTAAAGCATTTAATATGTCCTCCATGGTATATGCAATTAGTTCTAGCTCATATGGAGCTATGGACCAGAAGTATAAGCATCATGATGGAGCCAAATGGAAAAAAGCTAAGAGAAATACCCATGATACTCTAGACTTAAAAAAGGCAAAGTGAAGCCAACATGGAAAAGAAAAATATCCTTTTAAAAATCATAATATGAAAAGATATAAGTGCTTTAATTGACGCAATAAAGGTCACTTTGCTCGCGATTGTGGCGAGCCCAAAAAGGTACAATCTTATTGTATAGACGTTTATTTTGTGAATATCTCTTGTTATATTTTTCTAACTGAATCACATCCTTTGTGGATTGCAAACTTGAGAATAACTAACTATGTAGTGAAGGATAAAGATGCCTTCATGTAATTAAAAAAAAATCCATAGAGAACACGATAGATTTATGTAAAAGAAAACTCAAGGATTGTTGTATTAGGGATTAGAACCTACAAATTAGATATGTTTGGTGTTCGATCCTTAATCCTACATGATGTGTTATTTTCTCTAAAGATTTAATGGGATCTTATTTTTATGTTGAAAGTAATTAGTCTTGGTTTTGATATAAATTTCTACATTGGTGGTGTAGATTTATATTTGGGAACCATTTATTATGGTTATGTATTTATGTTGGATATTTTTATTAGTCAAGATGTTGTTTATTCATATAATAACATAAGTTATTACCTATTTTCATCATCTAGTAATTACAATAATGATGCAATTTTATGGCATACTATACTATGTCATATTGTTCAAAATTGAATAAGTCAATTAACTAAAGAAGGCTTCTTAGGTGACTTATATTAAGTAGATTAACCTATTTGTGAACATTGTCTAGCTGATAAAAGGATTAAAAAAACATTTAGAAAGGGAACACCAACTTCCTATCTATTGTAATTGATTCATTATGACATTTCTAGTCCAATGAACATAAGGGCATGATATGGGGCTGTATACTTCATCACTTTTTTATATGACTATACTCGGTATGGTCACATCTATTTGATTTCTCACAAATAAGAAGCATTAACTTGTTTCATAAAGTATATGAATTTGGTATATAATTAATTAGACAAGAAAATAAATGCATTAGTTAACTATTCTTCGAACCTGACAACAAAATGGCATTGTAGAAAGACGTAATAAAATACTATTAGAAATGGTTAGGTCCATAGGGGTGTTGCATTTCTTATAGCTACTTATATACTTAATGGAGTGCCCAAAAAATTAGTTTAGAACACTACGTACAAGTAATGGATAGGAAGAAAACTTAATATAGGACATCAAAAACTATTGGGTGTGCTACCTGTGTTTCTAATCTCTCTAAAAAACATATGAAACTAGGTCTAAAAGGAAATAAAAGTATCTTTATTAGACACTCAGAACACTCCAAAAGATATATGTTCATAGGTGAACAAGGTAATAAAGGTGTAACTGAATTTGAATAATGAGATGTTACATTTCTAGAAAATGACTTTCCAAAGCAAGGTGAAATAGGACAAAACCTATTTCTATATGAGACTCTTGATCAGAATGATTTCATTACAAGGAGTTATAAAGAGGGACTTTATTTGAGCGGAAGCACTCAAAAACTTGAAGAATTAACTCAAGGTTAATATTAACTCAAGGTCACTTAAGGATATAACCTACTAAAAGTTTACCTATTGTATCTTATCTGAGTTTGAGTAATCAAGATGTTTTTGAAATTGTTTCTCATGAACCAAATTTATGCAAAGCAATCATAATATGATTACCCAACATTGTTTTGAAATAGAAGGAAAAATTCACATAATTATCGCATAAGAAGATGATGAGTCAAAGAATGTTCATGAGACTCTTATTGGTCTTGTTAAAGAAGAGGGGATGAGCAATGAATGAAGAAATGAATTCATTAAGCTTGAATCAAGTATAGGACTTGGTTGATCTTTCTAACAGGGGACAAAGCTATTAGGAACAAATATGTTCCTAAATAAAATAAAGCATTGATGTTAGTGTCGAAAGATATAACGCATACCTCCTGGAGAAAGGATATACACAACATGAGGTAATTGATTATAACTAGACATTTTTACCTATTGTGAGGGTCACTTCAATTAATCTAATCTTTAATATAGTAGCCAATTTGGATCTTGAATTACATCAAATGGATGTAAAGACTGGTTTTCTATATGGAATAATCTGTAGGTTTCATTAACACAGGTCAAGAACATAAAATTTATTGGTCATTAAAATTAATTTATGGTTCGAAGTAGTTTTTAAGGCATTGATATATTCATTTTCATAATGTAATTATTTCATATTACTTTCATATGCTTGATGAAGACCACTATGTATATATTGAGAGATCCAAAGATAAATTTATGATTTTATCTTTGTATATGGATGGCATTTGGACTCCTTATAATGACCATGAGTTTATCATTCAAATCAAAAATTGTTCATCATCTAAATTTGAGATAAAAGACATGGATGAAGATGAATATATCCTTGGAGTTAAGATTTCAAAAGATCGTTCAAAGAAATTCTTGTCTCTTTCTCAAGTGACTTATGTTCAAAAGATTTTATAATGATTTCATAGACAAGATTTTAAACTAATTAATAATCCTATTACTGAAGGCAAAGGTTTCAACAAGAAGTTTTGTCGTCTACGTCATAAGAAAGGGAACAAACAAAGAAAATTCTTTATTTTTGTATAATTGGAATATCATATATGTTATGTTGTGTTCAAGACTAGATATTTGTTATGCTATTGGAACGATGAGCATATATCAGTTAAACCCAAGATAAATACATTCGAAAGTAGTAAAGAGAATATTAAGTTATCTAAACGATACTGTTTATTATGCATTATGTTATTAATGCAATGACCTATATATACAAGAGTGTACAGATATAGATTAGGGAGGAGATTTAGATGAGAGAAAATCTTCCTTTAGATTTGTTTTCTTACTCAATAATGGTGTTATATTAGGAAAAGTAAAAAACAATCATGTGTTGCCTTATCAATAATGGAAGCTGAATTTATAGCATTTTTAATAGTAGTACATGAAGTTATATGGCTTAGGCGATTCTTGGTTAATTTGAGAGTCGCTAAGAGCAAAATTGATGTAGTAACAATCAACTATAATAGTCAAGCAATAATCACTTATGCTAAAGACACTAAATTTTATTGTAAACCCAAACATATTGATACAAAATATAATTATATGAATGACATAGTTATACGAGGAGAAGTGAGCATGAAGTATATGTTTACATGAGATATGGTGGCATATCCAATGATAAAACCAATTTCCCAAATACCTACATTACGTAAGTGAAGTCATTAGAATTACATAGATATTGAAATGTAATTGATTAACATTTCTCCATGTAAATGTATTGTCATATTTAAATATAAACATGAGTTGGTATTATTTATTAAGCAATAAGCATTACCTTTTTTTTGAAAAATGAATATTGCATTATCTATAGACAAAACTAATATAACATTAGAATGAGTTCAAGTCAAATATTCTAAATCTAAGTAAAATAAGTTAAGAAAATTAACTAATTATAACAACATGATAATCCGCATTAAGGATTCCATCTACTTTTCATTTCAGGATAGATAGTAAACTGTAGATTTTTGGAAATTAAGGCTAATCTAATCTAGTTAATGATCCTGCCAGCTAACTGGTATTTCCCTTCTATGTAGTTAGTAAATGTACAAGAGTTTCTCTCGTTCTAGAGGGAGTAAATGGTAGAGGTGAATGCAGCTTTGTATAGAATAACATTAGGCATACCCTTCCTTGAGTTTCTGATAACCCAATTCAGAGATTGTTCCTAAGTATAAGTATATCTGTTACTAGGTATCATGTGCAAGATCCTGCTCCAGACTGTTTTCGAGAATCTGAAAAGAAAAAAGAAGTGGTCCTTATCCTCCACTTCTATTTTACATAAAACACAAGGAATATCCATAGTGCCATGCGATTGGTTTTTAGTCCTGAGTCTATTTTTAATCGTAAGCTAGGAGAAAAAGGAGGTTTTTGGGTGAATGGAATTTCACTATAAAAGTAAAGACCAGGTACCTCAATTAATCCCCTTGTTAGTATCTGATGACATGATTTATTGAAGAATTTACCACTGTAATTTGAAGACCAAATGATAAAATCTTCAATCTACTCATTAACTGGTTAAGGGAAGAATTGAGCCAGAGTATCAAATCCTCAGAAATTCCCTCTCCATTAACCATTGTAGATCAAAGATGATACTTTAAGATTAAGAGGAATTCTGTTTCTCAAGTGATGAACTTGAGGATTGAGAATAATTGGGATCGAGTCTAACCAGTTATCATACCAAAGCCATGTTCTATCTCCATTACCAATCTTGTGTTTAATACAAGGATAAATGAAGTCACGCAACTTTATCATCTGGAAAACAATCCATGAGAACTCTCTAGTACAAGGAGCAATAAACATTACTGAGTACTTGATTATGAATTATGTTTACCTTATATGATATATTTTTCATGTGAATCAAAGAGTATGTCACACAGATAAAGGATTGGCCCTCTCACATGGGCAATTGCCTATAGTATTTGTAATAACTAGAGATGAGGCAGTTCTTACGTTTATTATCATGGTAATAATTGAGAGCTAAAGTATCAAACTTAAACCAATAATTTTGATTTAGGTAGTAAGTTAAAAGAAAAATGGTTTGAAGTGATCATATGGTCATAATATCTGTATCTAAATTACCAGATGAGAGTTTAGAAAGATGATTCTAAAAGCAGACAAGTAAACTTAGGTTAAATTTAGTATGTTTGAACCTATATATGTACGGTATGCGCTCATGAAAGATATACACTCTAAATGAATAGGAATTAATATCATAACTTATGACTCTTACCATGTGTGAACAGCCATGAAAGGAGATTATGTAAGTTATAAGATCTCAATTTGCATCATGTGACACCATAAAGGTTAAAAGAACCTTATAATTTATACTTAGAACTCTTGTCTAGTTCTTAATAATTAAATTTAAGGTTTATTACCTTAAAATGTTATTAGAAGATTATGTTGGATGTGATATTATGAGAAAATTATAAGAAAATAAATTAAATTCAATTCAAGAGAATTTAGAGTATAATTCACATAAGAAAATTTATTTATTTAAAGTTGGCCATCGACTATTAATAAGAGGATTGAATATATTTATGACAGAATGAAGTAAATGAGATCAAAGAAGATTATGAGATATGACATAGGATTTAACATATTAATCTACTTAAAGATCAATTTATTAATTGAGACGTCATCTATTCATAACAGATATATGATAATGAGCTATCGTCATATGAAAATCATATAGGTTATTAGACAAGTATGAGAATTTACAGAAATTTTATTGGACATATTGATGAATTTAGTGTTAGCTCAAGGCTTATTAATGATTTTGATGATAACTTTATTCCAAAATTCAAAATGGATTTATTTCTTGTCAATGGATTAATTCTCAAAAAGGAAATAAGATTGTAAGAAATACAATTTCCTTTCTTGCAGGGACCTTTGTCATAAACTTCCATATCTGAAAGGATCCTACATCTTCTAAAGATCAAATATCAATCATGCAATCATTGGAAGATTTCTTAGGAAAGTTAATGTTGCCATCATTCAGACTTAATTCAATTCAGTTGATTAAAGAAGCAAGTGAAGCAACAGATAAATCAAAGATGCCTATTTAAAGAAGTGCAACAACACTTGCAAAAGCAGTGAAGTCAAGAACAAAAGAAGAAAACAGAGCATACAAAGAAACGATCATATATTGAGAAATATACAGAGTTGCAAGATTTTTAAGCTAAAATTCATATTCTTGAGAGTTATATTATCTCCACTAAGCCTTAAAAAGTGAAATTACTCTAGTGAGAGGGACTAAGTGTTTACATTTATTGTTATTCTTTCTCTGTAAGCTTTTAGAAGCTTGTTATACACTTCGTGTGTGTTGAAAAGTTGGAGAACTTTGCAAAATATGTACTCGTGAGTTTGGAGAGACTTGTCAAAGTTAATACTCGATTTAATATAGTGAAACATTAAAGTTGAAAACTTGGGGACCGGATGTAAGCTTGGGTTGTAAGTAGAGCCAGTATAAATCGTTTTGTCCTTCTTCTTTCTCTTCTCTTTTAAATTTTTCACATTACATTGTGTGTGTTTTTATTTCAGCAAGAGGCTCCTTCTGTTTTTTGCTTGTGAAGCGTGAGCATGAACTTTTCGTTTTATAATATTATGTCATGCCTTTATATTATTAATAAGAACCTTTGTTTTAAAGCCTTTACAGATCCCTTTTAAAATCTGATAGGATCCTTCTGAGATATTCTTTTAAGAGAAATTTTTTTATACAAATTTTTTTCACTCACAATTCACTCCCTCTTGCGTGTGTTTGCTTCATATCATTTAGGGTGTGACTTTTGATTCTTAACTGTTACAAAACAGTTAAAAATTTGACATTTTTTTATATATAAGAGATAGGTGATCAATTCAAGATTAATAATTATCACCTATACAAAACACAAATTAAAGGATTTTTTGCGAGAAAAGAATTTCTTGTAAGTGTTTTTCAACCCGTGGAATTCAATCAAATTCAAATAAACGATTTGATCAATGATGAATATGATATG
>JAOQMM010000008.1:15715899-15726087 GCA_027563515.1 Erythroxylum platyclados | reverse complement strand
TCTCGTAAGCTCACAAGGGAAACAGGTGAACAGCATAAAAACGAATAAAAGCAAAGGAATCATAATAGTGTATGCAGTCTATGATTTCTGAAAGCACTCCTACTAAAAGGAAAATTGAGGTCCAAAGCTCCCTAACTCTGAAATTTATTCAATTTGCTGGGAAAAGCTTGAAAGATTAACAAAAGCCCAAGGGAACTGTACGGGATGGCAATGAAGCAACTGAAAATAAAAGTGCAGGAAGTTAAAAAATTTAAGATAATTCAGAACCATGTTCATGGTTGCAGTATCAAGGATGTAGTTTTCTTGATGATATTCTCAGATTCAGCACTCCATATCAGTCGTTTTACTTGGATGTTTTTCTTTTCAACATTCAGAACCAATTCGTTTTCAGAACTTTTAACACTGAAGCAGCTTCCACAATTGTTGAAGCTTTTGTCCATCCTAAATATCAGGGAAAGAAGGGGGAAGACATTCACAAAATTCAAGCATAATTTGGTGCACAGTAGGACCTAGGTGTCGCCTCACCTGATAGTCGTGAGCATTATGATGTCTCCGCATGCCTGTAAAGCAGTGAAAACATTACATGTTAGAAAAAATAGCATAAGTTCCAACAAATAGGATGCAAGTAAAGATAATTCATAACCTAATAGTTTCACGAAAGAGACTCTACTAATGAACAAAACCTTAAATCCCAGATGAATTGGGTACAAAATCCTACTATCAATTTCATATTAAAGTGCCAAAAAATAGAGAAGAAAATATCAAGGAATAATTTTGCAATCCAACATTATCTGCCAAAAGTTACCATATTGAAACGTAAACAATTGGGATCATAACACACAAGAGAAATTCATAACTAACATTCCACGGGATTTTCATGCATAATTGCGCTTTCCTCTGCTTCCCATTCTGAATTTACCACAGCGGTCTGACCATTATCTAATGTAGAAGAACTGGTCCTCCTGTGCTCGTGAATTTGTGGTACATGATCATGAACTGCATAACAATGGCCGTGATCCTCATATGAAGTGCTCCCCAGTTGGGAAACGCCAAACTTGTAGGAACTTGCATTCATTAAGGGGTAAACACTGTCCTGCAAGTATAAGGGAACATTCACACAGTCACTATGTAATGCAAACTAAGCAAGAAGCGCTCCTCCAGTTTATGATTGACCATTATTAAATTAATCTAACAAACAATTTCCAAGGAAAAAGCATTGAACCAGGCATAGTACATGAGCAAACTGCAGTTTCTTCTGCATATACCAAAACTTTAATTAAGAGGAAGAGAAATAAAACCCCCTTCCTATTTCAAAACGTGAATAAGCATATGAGGGTTGTTTTACCAGATTGTCAATATAGGGTACCTGAATGTGAGAGACACCATTGAAAATAAAATTCACATGTTCATACGTGAGTCCTTCAAAATATTCTATAAAGCTACCAGCTGAATTGTAAGGGTAGTTGGTGCTCGTGTACTGTAACTCCATCTGAGAGTTCCAATTCATCTCAAAATTCTCTAATCTGTAACACTGGAAACACATGGTAGGAATATAATGGAAAGGAAACAAATAGTTCAGTCCTGAAAAGCACAAAGAGAGACAAAAATGCTAGAAACCAACCTGCTTCTCTAAAGCAATACACGTAGGTTCATTCAAGTACTAAACTTTGTGGTCAATGCACCATCCCCAGCTTACTTATCTATGCCTCCATTACTCCTGGCAAGTAAACAGAAAATAAGAAACGAAGCAAGCGCAAACCCGGGACAAGTAAAAACGAAGCATATTCAAAGTAACTAATACAACACTGAAACAAGTAAGCTTCTTTCGACGAAATGCAGTGATCAACAAAGCAATATTAAAATTCTCATAAAAGATGATAAATTTAAACACGACCATATTAAGAAAAATTGCGAAATACTCTTGTTCAACCAAACTTGTCTAAATGCATAAACTTCTAAAAAAGTCCAATATCACTCAAGATCCTGTGAGCTTCCTGCTTTTCAGAAACCAAAACAAACAAAAGGACAAACTTGATTTATCAAACACTCAGAAAGCAAACCTTTTGTGGCATTGAAAGGTAAAACAAAGAAACTGACCCGTCGTTGGCCACTAAGTTCGACAAGAAAGGAAACAGAAAGAATGCGGCCAACTCTAAAAACGCTAAGAAAACAGACGCCAACAACAAAGTTAACTCGTAGCCAAATCAACTCTAATCGCTAATAAAAACTGGACAAGGGGTTGAGGTTACCTGATTAAAAGATTCTGGATAACCAAAACCAAGAACTGCGAAACTTCACTCTAAATTTAGCGCGAGAAAAATGACAAATTCAGGGAGTGAAATGGGGATCAGGAGATAGAGAGAAAGGGTGCAAAATATGTTGTGAATGTGGGTGTTGGAACGTGCAAAAGAGAGGGAGATGTAAATTGAGTATTAATGCAAAAGGTTTGGTAAAAACAATGGAGAGATCAGATTCTCAGCGGATAAACCACAAAGAAGAATAAAGAAGCCACAATGATGCCTTTTTTAGAGCATCTTTGTCCAAAAATCTCTTCTCCTCTCTCCGTTAAATAAAAATGGCTTCTCTTCTCTTCCTCTCTACAGTACACAACAAATCACTCAACCACTCTATGTGTGCCCGTAAGCGTCTCTTTTGTGCACTAACACACTGTTTGGAGTCATAATGGCTCTTAAAAAATCATCTTGTTTCTTTTTTTAATGGTCTGTGAATATTTTTCTGTTCAAAAACTGTTTCTTTTCTAATGTAAAAAACCCAAATTTTATCTCTTTCTACCTAGTCCTTTGTACCTTTAAAACCAGACTTTTGTTTTGTCCAAACTTGAGGGAAAATGCCACGTGACTACAAACGAAACGCCGGGCTATGGCAGCTGCCGAGCTATGGCAGCTTCTATAAGGTCTCGGTTAAGTGACCTAAAACCGTTTAAAAAATTGCAAATGTTCACATCCCCATCCCCCACCCCCCAACAGAAACAAGATAATCCTTTTTATCTTTTAGATTGCAATTTAGGTTGGTGGGTTTTGTTTTCAAGGGAAATGGACCCATTAGACAAGCTAGTTAAAGGGAGATCACCAAAGCCATCTGAGAGCTTATAAGAGACGATGGGTAAGTTGGTGTCAGTTAAGGTTGGTTGGCTGGTCAGAGAATCCAATCCACAAGCAAAGTAAATTGAAAAGCTCCTGCCTTAGCTGGAATTGTATCCATTCCAAGATATAATACATATTTAATGAGGCTAAAGGCAAAACAGTCTCAAGCTCTCCCACTAAGAAAAAAGATTGATTCTTACCAGATGTTTATATCAATACTATCATGTTCATTCAGAAAGGAGAAGTTGACTGTGTTTGAGAAGTTTAGTTGAGCAGCTACATTTTGGAAGATAATTTAGTGTGCTTGCTTTAAGAATCAAATCAGGATTATGAAAGAAGTTATGCTACGGGATTTTTATTACTTTTAATGGGGTCCCATTGGTTTTGTTATGGTCCCATAAAAGAACCCTCGTGTCTCATGTGATGTTAGATGTCATCACGGAAGCCATGCTTGTAGGCTAAGCCTTGAGAGGGAAAGTAAATCATCCCAAAAGATTTCCAATTTGGGGATAGCAATTACTTTGGGTATTATTTACAAAATTCTTAGTTAAAATTGGCAATTGCTTTGGCGAAAAGGGTGTCAGGCATGTGGAGAAAGAAAGAACAAGTGACTGTGGAAAGAAACGGAATGAACAAAACCTGGCGTGCAAGCGAAGGACGTACACCACTCTCCTTCGCTTTTATTCCTTTTGTCTTCACGCCTTGTCAAAAGTACAATCCTGTTTGCGGCCAGGCTACCCCATTTTCTTTTTTTCTTGGATTCCTGCCTCTTCCCATAGGTAAAGAACGGCGAGCAATAAGAGAAGTTTTAAAACCAAGAACATTTGTGATATGATGATACTGGTACGTAGGTTTTTGGTACTAAGTTTTTACATGCAAATTTAGTTTTTTTCTTACTACGAAAGACTAACCATATGGCAGCCAACTAAATAAGCGAGAGTGTAAGATAAGTGCTAGAAATAAGATGAATTTAAGCCTAACAATGACAAACCTTGAGCAAGCTAGCTAAATCTTGGTGTTTTAGTCCTATTTATTTGGATAAGATCCTCTGTTCTGGTTAATATGTTCTTATTTTGTTCCATACCATCTCATCTACACATAACGACCAAGTTCTTTCATCCTCCAAATATCGATAGACTAATGAATAGAGGAATAAATTTTCTGTTCTGATTAATCTGTTCCATACCATCTTATTCACACTTTTTTCTGAGTTCCACACAAATGTGTGAATAAGATGATATAAAATAGAATAGGAATAGATTAACTGAAACAGAAAATCTATTCCCTTATTCATTAGTCTATCGGTATTTGAGAGACGAAAGAAATTGGTTGTTTCTTTCATATCATATCCATAGTAACTAAGCAGTCTATACACACTCTTACAATGTCCTGCTTTTATTGCATCTTACAAGAGGAATGTTATTATTCATTTCCAGTTGGTCACACATAGTTTACTTTATTTATTAGGACAAGGCTCGATCATGACATTCATTCCTTAATGCATAGTTGCATTAATTAATTATTTTTTCGCACGCTGTAAATTACCTGATGACCCTATCAATTTTCTTGGGATCTCCCCAACTCCTTGAATTGCTTTCTATTACAGCCATTGACTCTCCGTGTTAATAGCTGCTAATGCAATTCACAGCAGAACATGTAATACAATGATTCTAAGCTTGAGATGTTACCGAAAGCCAACAACACAGGGCAATCAATCAATCAAAGCCGTTGAGCAATAGTACCGTGTCAAGAGGAGCTATTATGCGTTGCCAGACGAGCATGATGTTCCCTTGTAATAATGACCAACTAGTGCTGTCGACAACACACTGGCTAGCTGCCGTGGCTACTTTATTTCGTTTTCCTGTCATCATCAGGCGATCTCGTCTGTCATTTCTTTGCATTGCCCGTTCATTCGCTGTTCCTTAAGAAAAAACCGCTAACAGGAAATAAATCATTGTGACTTTGGACTTCATCATGTCAACATACGGGAGTCCTATCTCACTAATTTCTGATGCCAAATTGAATCTTATTGTAAAAACTATTACAGGATTCAAGCATTGCGATTAAAAGAAAATGCTATATATTCTTCAAATCATTTTAATATAAAAGTCAAATCCAACTAGCCTATTTAACTGGAATTATTGAGAATTAGTCATTTAGATGATTTTATTATAAATAAAATTTTTTAAAATTAAAATCAGTCAATTAAGATATAAATTAATTGATTTTTTAAACAATTTAAAATAAAATTTGTCTGATTGATTAGGATAATTTGTTTGTTAATATACTTGTTTTTCTTCTCCATTATTTTCTTTTTTACATTTTAAGACTTTTTCATTGTCCTTTTCTATCTTCTGCTCATCCTTAATTCATTTTTTTTCCCTCTTACTCTTTTGGTTGTCTACTTGTTTGGTTGGTGTGAAATTGAGGGAATTTAGTGATAGAGATTTGGAATTGCAAAGATTTTATTGGCTTTAGAATAGGAGATATTAGTTTTGCATAATATTTTTTATTGTCATTTTGTTTGAATTGGTGGTTATAAAGGAGGTTGAAACTATTAGAAACATTAGTGTCAAATCTAAATTGATGTTAGTTTCAAATCTAAATTAACATTTATTTGTTATTTGAGAAATTTTTAACAATTTCTTTTCCACTTCCTATAAATAGTACAATGATCTTTTTCTTCCAAAAAATTTAGAGCTTAGATTCACATCATGATGAATGTCTTAGGATTCAAATTCTTAAACAATTTTGAAGAGTGTTTTAGTTTTAACTTGGTTTTTACTAAATTATCTTTTTTTTCATCTTTAAAAAGTTTAATTCTTTTAAGATTCCTTAGGGTTTATGATTACTAACAAAATGTGTTAGTATTGGTTTCAAAATAACAGCCTATGTGTAAGATTCTAGGTTTGAAGATATTACGTATTTTTATAACCTACCAAGTTTAATAGGTTTCACTTTCTTCTTTTTAAGTGTTTTTAATTTAAATTATTTTGAAAAATTTTCCTTCACATTTTCTAGCAGTGTTGTTTTTGTTAACCAAAGTAAATAACTAAGAGAGGGGTGTTTTAGGAATTATTTATCAATTATCTCTGAAGTTATTCTACTAGCTTTAAGATTTAAAGTATTGAATTATGTGCTATTGGTAATAGTTATGGTCATACTAGATTATTCTTTGATTGCTTGAGAAGCATTTTCATAAGAATATTTTGCCTAAGTGACCTTTCATTTTTGTCTACTTAAAATATTTGTTTTGTTTTATTTTTATTTTTCATGTTTGAATATTTCAAATGCTATTTCTTGTGTCCTTTTCATCTCTTCTTCTCTTTTTATTCAGCACTACACTACACAAATGGATCTATTTTAATATGTCTGCCCTGTATGTTTTTGTTTTAACATTATCTCAGTCTAACCAAGAGAGCATTCATCTGGCCTAATAGATTAATATGGTTAATGCTCATGTAGTGAGAAAGAATAATAGAAAGGTGTCATTTATTTTCCACAAGGTTAGTGATTTTAGTGTTTGATTTGTTGTTTCTACTTGACTTGCATAATATCAAATTTGCACCTTATAGTTAAGAAGAGGACCTTGCCAATATGGGTTTCCCCAATACTATAATTCTAAAAAGTAACCAACTTCCTTAATGCAAATATTGTATGCAATAACAACTGAAAACTCTAATTTAATAACTATAAAGCTGTAAGAGCAAAATGATGCAATTGTTCTTCTTTTGTGGTATTTGGTAATAAGCTACAATGTTGACGATTAGAAGTTACTTTATCTAATTAAGTTAGACCATAGGAACATTGTGAGATAAGAAATGAGGAGTAGAATGATATGTCTCTAAAATAATGGAGATAGGAAGAGAGGAGCGTCATGAAGGTGTTATAACAATATTGAAAGATATTTGTCTAGATTAGTCCTTTTTATGGATCAAAATGTAAAATTTCAAATGATGTCTTAATTTATAATTTTTAGTAACATCTTTGTATGGCTTCATCCAAAATATGTCCTCCCCATTATTAGGGTCTAGGTCTACGAATGCAATTGTTTATTAAAGCTTTAACAAGAGTGACTCTTTTTTAAATAATTTCTTTTAGTAATATTTTAACTTCAACTATACCAAGTTACCAATAAATTGTGTAATTAACACTAAATTAAACTGAGTAATTAATGTTATATTTTAAAAGAATTTTTATTTTTGTTTTTGCATAGGTGTTTTAAAACATGGAATTAATATTTGCTATATTTTCTAATGAAATTTAGTTCATTAAGGGGATTTTTGAGAATTGTTTCAAGAAAGGCAGTCAGAATCTATTGTGAATTTAAAAGGAATGACGAACAAAATGGCTTCCTTAGAGATGCAAGGAATGACAAATGAGAATAGAGTTTAATAAGAAGAAAATATTTACCATGAAAAAAAAAACTTGTTAGGCTTGCATTACAGTCAATGCAAAGTTCAAACTTGAATTAATTTGGCTTTAATAAAAAAAATTCAACCTATGTGCAATTCGTGCCATAAGTTTATCCCAAGTTAGTTTTTGATCATACTTAGATACACAATTGCTTCTTTTTGTTTTTAAGCTTCAGTATATGATAAAACTAACAAATTCATTTTTAATTGTAAAGATAGTTTTTATGGCTTTCCCTATTCGCCAACACAATTGCATGGTTATAATTTTTGTTTTTGTTATCGTCATTTTGCTTTTGGTGTTTAATATACTAACTGTCAATTGGTGCTCAACCTTTAGATCTTGTGCAACACATTCTTCTCAAAGCATGTTTGTTGCATCCACCATCAATAGCATTAGTCAAAGACAAAGATGGATGAAAAGACTTGCCTACTATAAATGATTTTTGATATTCAAAAACCTTGAACCACCTAGTAAAATTAAACTCTTTTATACTTGAATTTGTAAAAATTGACACACGTATTAACAAAGTTTGTTTATTGAAGGAACTTAGAATTTTTTCCTTCTCTCAAAAAAAGGTTAAGACTTTTTAGCTTTCATAATTTAGCAACATTTGAACGGTAATGATCATGAACTAAGTTGTTTTTCTTTAAAAGAAATTGGTATTCACTTTAACAAGTTTGTGATTGTATAAGAGCAGTAAATGCTACCATTCCCTAAGAAGGAATTCGTTGATGTATGAAGATGACTATGTGCAAGTTATGTTTGATATGATGAAAGATTGTTCTTTGAATAGGGGTCGTTCAGTCACCAAATTGCAGTTCTTCTCTCTTTTTATAAGTCATGGAACTTAGTTAAGGCTTAATGCTTATTTTTGTGACAACTCTACATTGAACATAGTTGTGTAATTGTAAAGTTTCTCATCTACTTCAATAGACTACAAACCTTTCTTTAGTTTTTCCAACACACAACATCATTTTCTTTCCATTTTTATTCAACATATATGTAAATACCAAAGAGTATTCTTGATGTTGTTTTAATGGTTTTTTCCCCTTACTTTTTTTAAAATAGTTTATAGTAATATATATGGCACTAAATAGAATAAAATTTACCATATGAGTAATTTTTTAGTAAGTTAGAAATACTTTAAGGCAAGATCTTAGTGTGTTGCTTCATATGGGGTAACTTTTTGCATAAATTGTTTAGATAATTATTACTTTGTGGTAGTATCAATGTTGTTGGATTTTAGAACCAGAAACTAACTAAAAAAAGTAGAGTAGAAAAGAGGTAATACAAGAGACAATTTATTGATGGGTTACGCTTTACATTGACATTCAAGGCCTAAATATATAGGAATGAAATAATAATCTTAACTGATATTTCGGTAAAAATTAACCAAACAAATTAAAAGTTTAAAAGATTAAATCATAAAAGATAACAATTTTATCTTAAAAGATAAATTTTATCTTTAAACAAAGACCACATTTTTAATAACTTTAAATCATTCTCTAACAAATGGTGCATTTTTGTATGACCTTTTTATTCTTGACAATATTTGATATGTATTCTTTCACATATTTTTGTAAGTCTAACTTATACGGGAAAATCTTTAATAAATTTAATAAATTTTATTTATTAGCATATTCTTCTTCTTCTCAAATAATTAATAAAATAATTAATATAATTTTATTTTTTATTTACTTTATGTCGAGTGAAAACCAAATGAAGTCTTAAACTTAAACTTCTATCAGCTTGATATCCGTTTTCAAAATATTAATATAGCATCTATCTCTCTTACGTTTCTCGATCTCATAATCATGAAAGCTAATCTACTGCCGTATCATTCCTTAAATTACTTGAACAATACCGATCCATTTGAATAATAAAGCAGTACAAAAGTAACGGTCCAGCCCAATTCAGCATCAGGAAACTTAGGCTCTAAGGGGGCTTAAATACCAAGAAAGGTCTGGCCTGTAAGAATGTTATCTGATATCATATCAGACCGTAAATATCTGATTTGGTTCTGTGAGGCCTTTTGATATTTGGAAAGCAAAGGTTGAAAGTTAAAACCACACAATTGAAGGCACATATACAAGGGTACAAAGGGTTCAAATTACACAAGAGCAAGGATGATATGATCATAATTGATCATATGCTCAAGTGAAATATCAAATTATCAATTTAAAATATATAAAAAATGAAAATCACTACCATTCTATGAGAATCTTTCAAATGGAGAAATTAAGATAATGCAAATAATTGAATCGTGAAATCCTGAAGCAATAAAACAAAAAAGTGATAAGTAGTAAAAGTCATCTTTAAATTAACTTTCTAGTCAAAACTTGGATTTACCTGAAGGATCCAGCAAGAAACCACATTTTGTTTTGAGGCAGAACCTAATAGTGTATGAGGTGGTAAGTAGCTAGAGCCTAAATTAGGCACCTCCAGAACCATATTTCTTCCCGAAGACAATCACATGAAGTTTGTCATATCCCGCAAGCACACCAGCACCTGCAACTGCACGTAGAATGTTGGAATTGTTAGAGTGTCCCATATTGATTAAGAATGAAAATCTTAAAAATTTTATAAGTGGTCTCTATCCAAAAACATTGATCTAACCTTGAATTGTGCTAAAAAACATCATAATCTTGATATCTTCCATTGCAATCCT
>JAOQMM010000008.1:15689793-15707631 GCA_027563515.1 Erythroxylum platyclados | reverse complement strand
CAGCAAACCAAACAAAGTAATACCTATTCCTATTCTATTCCACTCTATTCTATTCCTAAAGAATAACTATTCTATTCTTTATCTATTCCAGTCAGCCAACCAAACAGGCCATGAGTGAAATAGTGAGCTATTAAACAATAATTGCACCACTTGTTAGACCTGCTTGTACATGCATTGAATTTTCATTCTTGTCTGCTGCTGGCATAGATGCATAGTTGTGATTCAGAACTTTTTCATGAGCTCTGATATTCGTCACCTTTCTTATTCCTCCTTTTCGATGCCATCGTACCCACAGATTTTAAATATCAACAATAGGCTATTGTCTCTTAATTAAGAAGTGGTCCAACTGCTAAGGAAATTAGTTCGAATCTAGAAAAAAAAAACATTTATCTTTCTTTTTAAACTTCATCTCCTCTCAATTTGTCTTGTATCTTTTTAAAACTTAAGGCTATGTTTAGTTGGGAGTTTATTAATGGAATATAATATAATGTAATATTATTCTATCGTTTAGGAGGAGGGTTTATAATAGAATGGAATGAAAGAGGAGGGTTTCATATTACATCTCATTCCATCCTAAACAGTAAAAATGAAAAACTTTCGATTTAAAGGGTTTAGGATAGAATGTAAAATGATAAATCACTTTATACTATATTATATTATAAACCCTTCATTCAAACAACATTTCACTATATTACATTATGAACTATTTCATCTATCCCATACAACAATTTTTTAATATTACATTTATTTACATTCTATTACATTTTATTAAAAACCTTACGTCCAACTAAATATAGCCTAAGTTTAGTTATCTTATTTCTAACTGTATTTTTTCAAACCTAAGATTAATCATCTTATAGAGATATTTATATTTATATCTAATTGCTTTATCTACGACGTGCCAGTGGCCTATGTGACAACTGAATATTTCAAATGCATTTTTTTAATGGGCTGCATCGCGAGAAAATTAATATGAAGAAGCCAATTAAATTCTTTGATCATCCACATCTAGACTTTGTTTGAAAATTCCGTAAGTATCTTTTCAAAGCCTCAAGCAAGGATCACGTGCATAGCTCACTGCTTGCCACCATTTTTAGACAAGCTTCAGTTCACTTCCGTCAGGTAGTTGGCGCTCCACAGCACCCCATTCTGTGTCAATGAATGCGGTCTCCTAAACAAGATCATTGGAAGGCTATAAGACGTTTAACACATTATCTTTCAAGTACAAGTATGCTTTATAGTGATTAAGGTGGTTGTCCCAATGATGGAACAAAATATACTCTCTACCTTAGTAAGAAATTCATTTTATAGACTGTTAGAAAGCAATTAATGCGGCTCTTATCTGAAAAGTGAATATAAGACTTTAGTAAATACTGTAGCAAAAATTTTATGGCTAAATTCATTGTTGCATGCACTTGGTGTTCCAATAAATATTGCTGCTGTAATATGCTGCCAGAGCAATTTATTTGTCAGCTAACTCAATATTTCAACCTCATACAAAACATAATTCCTTGGAATACCGTTTTGTTCGAGAGTTAGTAACTCAAAAGAATCCTTATATAAATTTTACATATGACCAAACTGCGGATATCACCACAAAAGCATTAGGTTGAAAGCTCTTTGAATAGTATAGAGATTATAGAAATAAAAATTTATTTATTTCTATTATTTACTCTATTTAATTAAAAGTTGAGATATAACATTATTTATAATCAAGTACAATTTTAAAAGAAATTTTTTTTACAATCACTAAGGTAACATGTAGCATCCAAATTCACGCCATGAGACACTTTTAATTCTTATAAATAGAAGATTGCAATTCATTTCAAAAGAGAAAATGTTTTAAGTTAAAAAATCTTAGATATGCTTTTGAATCTTAGGACATCTTAAAGCTTCATCAAATCTAAAAAAAAAAGGAATTAAATTATCCATATTCACGTGAAACCAAGTCAAGTGGCCCTCACAAAGACAAACAAAATGCCAATGCAAAATTAAGACAAATAACGTTTGCATAGCAATAAGGCAGAATGATTGAATTAAAACATTCTTGAGAGCGAAGATCAATTTATTATCCTTACATTGATTTTGTAACATATTCTACTGTACAATTTAATCAAATAAAAAATTTGTGTCTACAAATTTCTAGCATGCCCAATAGGTTACTTTTATCTTTCATCTCTTTCTTTCACTTGACGAAGTTCCAAAGTTCAACATTTGAAAAATTTTTAAAACACAATCATGAGGATTGTCAAGAAGGTTCGAGAAAGCTCCAACGTTATCTTCAACCTTGATCTCGCTCATGCTGACTTCTACTATGATATTGAAGCTTACAACCATTCCTTCAACTCCATTGCAACACATCGCCTTTAAGGCCCTGAATGCTCTAGCAAGCTCAAGTTGAATACTATCATTTTAAAGACACTCCATTGAAGAAATTATGACGTTTGGATCTTTTTAAAAAGGCCTAGGTCTCCCTTAAATTGATTCCTAGGACACCATAAAATTATGACAAACGGGAATCTTAGAAGTGCAAGTCACAAACATAGGAAAGATCTTAGGAGGCCTCATGACTTCAATTAAGGAGAAAGATAGTCAAATGACTTTTTTCATGAATAATTTACAAAAATAGAGAAAAGGGAGGCTAATGACCCTCAACTTAACATCTTATAAGACCAATAACCACAAGCACTAGGCAGAGACTCAAGAAGAGTTGAAGATTTGTAAGAACTTATTCAATTTGGTATTATGAAAGGGGTCATTTCTGCATTGCAACTCTAAGATTTTGTTAAGGAGCTAGACAAAGACCAAATAAAAGTTTATATTCATTCTTTCTTACATATATGTAAGTCATACTCTCAATGTATAGACATTTTAAAGAAACATTCAAGCTACTAACCATCAAATTTTCAATAGTTCGATGGGATGGAGAATCTAAGGCAACAATGACAACATAGATGGTGATTTGATGGTGAAGTAATTTGTTCATGCTTTTAGAGATAATATTTTTGGTTGTTATATAAACCTTGAAGCAATCTTTATTAATAGTTAGGAATAATCAAACAAAAGTTTCTTAAATGCTTTTACAATACTCAGCATTGTAAATATGATTGAGTTGACAAACACCAAGCAACAAAAGGATGAACTTGTTATTGATTACATCAACAAGTGGAGGGATTTGAGCCATAATTGACTCCATAACTTAATATATGACCTCATTTGCTAGACATAGCCAAATGGTAACAACTACCTGTAATTAAAAGTCCTCCTAATCAAGCTTATTCATGTCTTCTTGACTTATTTTCTTGTACCCCTTATAGTAAGCCTTATTGTGTTGACAAACCCTTTACTCTCTATTGTTAGAGCTTGAAATTTCTAGTTCCAATGAACTTCCTGCCTTTAAATCTTGCAACTGAAATCATTGTTACCTCAAATATGGTCTGATATCACTTATTCAAAAAAGAAATCAGAAAATATATAATAGTGAAAGAAAGAATATAAGAGCATAAGAAGTTTTAAATAAGGACGGCCAATTACTTGCCTACATCCTTGAGAATCAAGAGTGGCTAATTCAGTATTGATATAATCATGATGATGGTTATATCAACTAAGTTTACAATAGTATATTTAATATAAACTCTAACTAGTACAAATTTACTCAAATATCCTTTTTACTAAAGCCAACCTAACTTAACCAGGACTTTATCTAGTCCTAGAATCCATTTAAGGTTTAAAATTTGTCAAAAATACATATCCTTTTATCAAGCCCAACCTAATTTAACCATGACTCTAGTTGGTCTTATAATCCTTTTAGAATTTAAAATCCATCCAAAATGCATTTCCATATAAAGCTAACTATTGTGGACACAGTGGGATACAATCATGGATATCACTATCTTGTTTCAAAATATGACATAGGCTTTGGCATATCTAAGCCTAGAATATGGATCCTTTTGCTTCTTTACAAACTTAAATATAGCCTGAGACATGGTTGTGTCCTAGGTCATTTGGATCTTACTGACTTCTCTATACACATGATACAATTTATACAATACAAACTATTCTTCACCTTTGAGTTCTACAAAGGAACATATCATTGGCCATGCTCATATCCTAAGTTGTGTTCATTCAAACGACATCTAAAAGACACTCATTTCCTTCTTGAAACTCTAGGATTGCATGCCTTTATATATAAGTCACACACAATAGTAATCATATACATAAATAAAGGGGACTTCAAATAAAAGAATATGATAATCATTTATAACATAAAACTTTATATTGAATTTAATACCATAAAGCTTTTTTTGTTATAAATACTAGGGTTAAACTCATTTTGAAGGAGAAGGGAAATTCAAGCTAGGAAACATTAGGGAACTTTATTGCAATTCTAAAAGAGCTTTCAAATCTGAAGACGTCTTAAATTTTTTCAAATATACAAAGAGAAATACCAAAAATACGAACATTCCTATGAAAGTCAAGTAACACTCAAAAAAGACAATTTCCAAAAAAACCCCCAAAAAAAGAAAGCACAAGGTAAGTACAAGATTAAGTCCAACATCATTTATACAATATTAAAATTGAAGGATCAAATCGGAGGATTTACCAAAAGCGAAGACTACTTTATTACCCTCAATATTAAAATAATTTCATAACATGCTTTGTTATGCAATTTATTCAACTACAATATTTATGTCTATATGGACAAGTTTTGTCTTATTCTTTAAATATTAACTTGTAACATGGTGTTAGAAATATAATTAAGATAATATCTTTCTTTTTGAACTTCATCCTATCTCAACTTCTCTTATATCTTTTCAAAAATTAAGCTTAATTTTCTTATCTCAAGTGTATCTTTTTAAACAATAGATTGGTGATATCAAAGCAAGTTGAAAATTTGGATTGATACCATGTAAAGGCAAAAAGAAATTATTTTCATTAATTGGTCAAATTTTACATAAATTCCAAATACAACATCTGTAAATTATAGTAAGACAAAAAGAAGATTCACTTAATAAGATAACTAAGCTTATATTAAGAGAATTTATAAGCTTAAGTTTAAAAAAGATTAAAAAAAATTTGCGATACGATTAAAATTTAAAAGGAAAGATAAGTATTGTCTTATTTATATCTCGCACATTCAAATAGTCATTACTGTTTTCTATATATGGAAAACTTAAATAGTCATTATTTTAGTGATCCTCATGAGCATTATAATTAATACTGTCTCAATTCATATATTGAGTAACTTAAGTATAATCGAGTGATCTCTATAAAAATTTATATAAAGATTTCATGTTAATTAATGTGAATATAAATACCATTATTGATACTTAATTTATCAATTATTGATCAGTTGACTTGAATTAATTTTAAATTAGGTTAATCACTCAAAATATGTATATGAATAGATGTATATATTTTTTTTACTATGATAATAAAATTCGTTACAATAATTTAATAATATAAAATTATGATGAAAATCGTTATTTAATTCTGTTGTTAGACTACTGTCAGGATTATAATGTCTCTTGGCTTATTGATCCACATAGGAATATGATTGTTATTTCTAACAAATTTCTACTCATTAATTGTGTGATTTATTTTTTTGAAAAGGCCTGGGGACAAGATTAGAAACAAATTAAGGCATCTCATGTTTGTGACCCCATTTATGGTTTGTAACTGAATCTACATAAAGTTCGTATAAAAGTAATCTAATTTTTGCTCATTATTGTATAATCTTTTACTTCAAATAGAGAGAATGTGTAAAACTTTTTTTGAATGTTTCGATCTTGAGTGTCACTCACTACAACAGAAGGGACTTTTAGCGTTGAAAACAATCGTCACTAAAAGTTCCAAAATTGTCAATAAAAATGTTGCTAAATTCCTGTAGAAGAAAACTATAGGGGACACTTTCCTTTAATCATTGCTAATAGTTTTTTTTACGCTTTAATTTTATAGTGAAAAACTATAAGCGACGTGTTGAGAAATAGTCACCAATATGTTTTGGCTACGTTTAGTTTTTGGTAGCTAAAGAGTACTAAGTATAATTTAAATGCATAATGTCTTGACCTAATAATAAGTGTTAAAGAATTTGAGCAAGTATATGAATTCATAATTTGAAAATAGTCCTTTTTTTGGTTGAAATATTTCAGGTTACATTATATTTATAAAAAAAATCTAAATTTCAAGAGATGGCATTAACCACTGATATCACTCTGATTGTGTTGCTAGTTTACTATATCATATTTATTATGATTCAAAGATGAAATTTTTTATTAAATAAAAATAGTCAAAGATAAGAATGATAATTTTTCAATTTAATTTAAAATTAACATAACAAGTTTGAGTTAATATTTGGTTTAAAAGACTCTATGACTTGAATCTTTCTCTTTTAAATTAACATTATTTTAATTTAATTACTTAAAATGATATTATTTTAATCTATAAATTATACCAAAATAATATTACTCAAATCAAACTTATGTCACTCAAACCCGTTTTATTATAATCCTTAGTCAACAGGTACTCCAACACTTGAACATAAAAGAGATAGAAATAAGAGGAACATTAGATTAGAAGATTTTACTTCTTCGGAAAATTAAGTGGTCTTGAATCACCACTGTATCCTTTTCTATGATGATAAATGGAGAACCTACTCAAATTTACAAAGTTGCAAGAGGAATTTGTCAAGGTGACCCCCTTTCTCCTTATTTGTTTGCTATTGCTATCGAAGTTCTTCAATGAATCACTCAGCTTTGCATAGAGGCCAACATGAATTTCAAATTTCATACTTAATGTAGAAATCTCGGTATCACTCAACTTTCTTTTGCAGATGACTTGCTTATGCTTTGTGGCAATGATCCTACATCTATTAGAATAGTCTAATAGCATTGCAGAGATTCCAAGAAGTGTCAGGCCTCAGATTCAATCCAAGCAAGAGTGCTGCTTATCTAACGAGGCACAGTGGTGATGAATCAGTGAGAATGATAGAAGATGCAAGACTCACTATTCTTCAACTACCATTTACATACTTGGGGGTTCCAATCTCTACTAATAAGCTTAAGGAAGCTAAATGCAAGCCCCTTATTGACAAGGTGAACAGAAGAATCTCTAAATGGAGCAATAAATTCCTGTCATATGGAGGTAGAGTGCAATTAGCCATCTCAATTCTAAACAAGTTGCATGTTTATTGGTTATCGCACTTAGCTATTCCTAAAGAAGTTCTAAAGAAAATAGACCAGAGCATTAGAGACTTCATTTGGAATGGAGAGAATCTTGCTCTTGGGAAAAGTGCTAAAGTGAAATGGAGTGTCATATGTCTTCCTAAGCAGAATGGGGGTTTGGGAATCAACTCAGCAAGCAGAATGAAAAAAATTCTATTAGATAAAAAATTGTGGAGCATTAGTTGCGATAAAGAAAGCTTATGGGTGAGGTGGGCATCTGGTCTATATCTCAAAAACCAGCTCAATCATATACCTTTTGACATATTTTGCACACTAGGTCATTCATGCGCCCTCATATTAAGCACTACATTGGTAATGGGAAGTAAAAGAATTGGAATGATTGTAGAACACTGGCCTACATATCTTCCAGACCAAGCCAAAGAAGATGTAATCAGATGGGAACTTCACAAGTCTCATGTATTTACCACGCAATCCTGCAAGCAATTGTTATTGGTTCCAATAGTCAAATTTCCTTTCCGCACTCTCATATGGGGCTTAGGTATACACTAGCTCATTCTTTTATTCTATGGTTAGCTGCACTATACATATTGGGTACTAGAGACAGAATCAAATTTCAAATTCTGGACTTAAGTTGCTCTTTATGTTAAAGAGTGAATAAAACACTAGATCACATATTCTTTGAGTGCTTTCAAACCAAGCCAATATGGAATGCATTTCTCAACCTTTTTAGACTACAAAACCAAAATCTTGGTTGGATAAATTGTTTATCTTGGGCCAATGAGTTAAGGTGGACCAATAAGAAGGACCAAAAGGTCTTCAAGATAGGCTTTGCTATGTTAGTGCATTACATATGAAAGATGAGAAATACTAAAATCTTTAGTAAGGCAGAAGAGTTCAAGGAGTATGGATGGATGCAATTTTACATTAAGCTAAGAATGACAACCATGGTTACTGCTGATTAACATCGCATTTCTCATCTTATTAAGGTGCAACTACACTAATAGGACATGCTACGTTTGAATTTTTTTGATATTGTAGTTACTTATTTTCTGTATTTGTTTCTCTCTATAGAGTTGTAACTTTGGACGTTTTGTAATTTCCACCTTTTTTTAATTGAAATCATTACCTACTTTCTAAAAAAAAAGATTTGTGATCTTTCTACAGTGCTCTTAAACTAGGCATGCATGAATTAGATTATATAACTCTCTCTAGATTTCAACAAAATAACGGGACTACTGTGAGAAATATATGCTTGACAAGTCTAATATTCTTTAATACAATAGCGAGCATGAGATCTCATCTTTTTTATAATACTTTCTTCCCTAAAAGATTTGATCAGACGTAGTTTGCTATAGAAGCATTTTAGTGAATGTGCCAGTAAACATCAGCGTAGCTTCCAATTCAATTTTTCGATGTTCCCGGCTTCGTGCATTGCCCGTCTGCTAGGAATAGACAGATTTAAGAATACTACATGGTTCATATAATGGATCTTTAAGATCATTTTTATGTTTATGTATATGATATATGATTTACCCCTAATAAGTGTATAGAATGTGTTTAATTTATTCAGTACGATACATTATTCTTTTCTCTAAATTTTAAAATTTATGTAAAAGGTTCAATTATTTGAAATGTTTAAATTTAATTAAGATATAATTTATTAATGTAAAGAAGTAGAGTTTTAACTAAATACAAATTCAACTACTTAAAAAATAGAATATAAATTTAATTAAAACAGTTAAATTTTAAATACACTTTTAATAATCACTTATAAAAAGAGACATTTCAAAATAAGTAATTACAATTATTATTACTAATTTCAATTACAGAATTATCTGTATATTTAACACACTTCAATTTTGACTATCTAAATATTGAAATATGCTCACCTACGTCAAGTTTGATATTTTAACTTTTTTTTTGTAAATTTATAGACTTGAGATGAAGCCCAACAAACCTACCCGTAACCACGCTTATTTCTAGTTTTTCTATACCAAAACCAAGCTTTAACCATTCAATGAACAATATTGTTGACAAGTTCACACTTCAACAATCTCAAGAGAAATTTAGTGGAAAAAAGCATAAAAACCAAAAACAAGTAGACAAAATGGTTAATGAGGATTGAGGATATTGAGGCACATGCCTGAAATTATCATGACAAGACAGAGACAGGTTGTCTCAAATAAGAAGTCATGCAAGACACTCGTGCTGTCCTGGAAACACCAAATAGCATGCATATTCATGCATAAAATCTGGTCAGAATACAAATGCTTCTGCTGATATACATGTCTCATCGTGATTATGAGGCCCTATTTAGTTATCTCTTTTCAGTAAATTCATTTCACTTGGTTTTCTCAAACCTTGGAAATTTATAACTTTCTTATTGGTGTAGATTTACTCACACTTCTTGTCGTTGTTAGTTGATTTAAGAGTACTTTATTAATTATCCCATTGAGAATTGCTAGGAATATCAAGAATTTTGTCTTCTGAAAACTCTCCCAATCATGACAGGGTTGCCTAAAAATATAATATATTGTAAATTTAATAAAATAATCAAAATTTATATATAAAAAAGGAACTATAACTTCACAAAAGTAGACTTACTATAGTAAACAATATGTTTTGTCTTGACTAAATATATAAATACTTTCTTAAAGTTATCATAAAAAAGTTAATAAGTTCTTAGGATTTTGTATTTATAAGTTAATCATAAAATATTTATAATATATTTGACAAAACTTAATAAAGACATTAGAATTAATGCCTTCGCATAAAAAAATTATTTATATCATAGAAAAATCTTAGAGATGTATTATTAAGTTTTAATATACTTGTCAAGGTATATGGTATATATCTTATTAATTGATTTTGGCATTTTTAGATAATTGGACATTTAAGATAATGATATGATGTTCAACATTTGAATTGGATTTGTATATAATCTGAAGGTTGAATTTTAAAATGGTATCTTGGATAATTTTTAATAAGAAGTTGTATGAAGATAGAACTCAATCTTGTTAAGACTTCTTGGAAAATCACAAGACCTTGGGCTGAATGGAGATAGAACTCTACATAGTGCAACCTTCTAACTCTATTTGCTGAAATCTTCTTGAGTATCACGTGACCAAGTGTGCTGGGTCTTCTGCTGGAAGTTCTTTGGTCCGGGGTTGTCGTTGATGGGTTTTTGAGTGCAACATCTTAATATGCCTCATGAGCTGATTGGAGCATGTGTCATCTTTGTGCTGCATTTTTCTTTGGGGCCTTTGTCATTGATTACACGTTTGTGCCGCTGTGTTCTGTCTTTGGTCTTTGATTGATTTAACTGTGTTTTCGGTGTAGAAGTCGCAGTTTATTGTAGCAACTGTAGCTGTCTTTCTATGAGTTTTTACGTGAGTTGGTTGGTGGTGTGTGGAATCAGCTGTGAGTTTTTCTCTGCTGCGTGTTCTGTTCTTGGGTGATTTGGCAGCTGCACAATCTTCTCTTTTTGAATCATCATTGAGGGTTGTGTGATTGTTGATTTGGTGTGGGAAAACTCCAAAAGTTTTCGTGATTTTTGCAGCTGTATTTTCGGGAGTATTGAGCTATCTTTGGCAGCTAATTAATTTGGGTGATTTTGAGTGATTGTTGCAAGTAGATTTGGAGGATTTTTCTAGATTAGGGGAGCCAGGTTTTCTGTCTGTTGTGAGGAATTTTTGGGCTATCGATGATAGTGGTTGTCATGCAAAAAACATCCAGCAGCCTTGGTGTTTTTGCAGCCCTATGTGTATGACATTTTGGTGAATAAACATTTGTTGATTTGAGATGTTTTTGTGACTGTTGTGCATGAGATTTTCAGTGATGATATTGAAGCCTCACAACAGATCTTTCGATGGACAACTTCCCATTCTTTCGTTGATGAAGCGGCATATTTAGGGGAGTTATTTTTATCTCAATTGTTTTCTATTCTTGTTCTTAGTTAGCCAATCACTTGAGTTATTTATTTATTGTTCTTTCGTTCAAAAGAGTTTTGAGAAATCCACTCTTGAGGTTAATACGAGTTAGTCGTGTTATCGAGTGTGAAAGTCTTTCACAAGAAGTGAGATTAAGGGATAGTGTCAAGGGTTGAGTGGTATCGACTTAGTAAAGTCTTGTGTAAATCTATTATACTTCGGTGAAAGTGATTAAACTGGGTGAGGGTCCCACAGATGTAGACAAGGTGTGTCAGACTGCGTTAACAAATTTCGGTGTTGATTTATTTTGGTGCGTTTAATTTTTCTTTTTTTTATTGGTGCTAGAAACAACTGCAGTCAAATCAGAGATTTTGCCAAACTACTTTACATCTTTACTGTTTTTTCAATACTAAAGGAGTGCATCACTAAATTATGATATATTAAAGTATAACTTATGAGCGTTTAGTAACAATAAGGTCCAATATATTAATATATTATAAAGTTAAGGGTCTTATGCTAGAATTTAAATTTTTTTAAAAAGTTTAACGTATCTTTTATTCTTTTCTTATTCTTTAATTAATATTTTAATAGAATTTTAGAGTTATCATAAAAAGAAATTGAAATCAAAAGTTATCAGAAGTAACAACATGTAATACATTAAAATTCTTAAAATCCTTTATTTGGTTTTTACTAAAAAAAGCATAAGTAAAGTTATGAAATATAAAATAAAAATAAGATTAAAATTTAAAGAAATGTGAAAGAAATATTTTTGAAAGTAAATTTTATCAATTTTAGGAAGGAAAAAATTCAAATACCTATAAGAAAATGGTAAATATTAAAAAGTGGGTATGTTATTAAAATAATGATGACTATTAACTAAATATAGAAGTATTAAAAAGAAAATTAAATCTAAATTTATAAGGTTATAATACTAATGAATGACAATTAATACATTAAATTATTTTCTTAAATTTGTTTTCTTTATAAGAATTTACACAATTTTAATGTGTTTCATTGTAATACGAAATTTTCTTAATTAATATTAAATACTAAATACGGTACGGCCCTGTGGGTTATCTTTGCTTCAGTTCTCATATATTTCTAAAATTATCACATAACCTGTTAATGTTTGATTAAATTTTCGAACCTCTCTCTGCTTTAGCTTATGTTATATTGTTATCTAATTCAAGTTATAACATGACACAACTTTAATTTTGGTTCCACGTGGTAATTTAATTTCATACAAGTTACTAATTATTCTCCAAGTTCAAAGCTATATTGTTTTATAAAGTAAATTAAATAGTAACCTAATAGTAGCTGATGGAGAGGTGATTTTGATAATTTGGTCAAATACTAGGAGGTCACGTGAAATATTCATTCATATTTCAACTAGGCAAGTTAAAATTTCGATCAAAAGAAAAGTTATGCGACATTTTAAGTTAAATGTCCTCTATTCTGGAACATGTAGTACAAATAAAAATTAATTATCAAAATAGAATATCAAAAATACCCTTGAAATTTTTATTAAATTTGATCTTTAATAATGAAAGATTTCATAGCTAAACTTAAATATTTTTTAATATATCAAAATTTATAGGAGCATGTTTTGATCATGATGTTAGTTTTATGTTCTTGATATGATTATTAGAATATAACAATAGTATAAATTATTTATGGTAATTGAACTTTAATAAAAATATATTTAATTCATTAAACTTTAATTTTTTTGCCAATCTAACTTCCAACTTATTAAAATTATTATTTGAAATCAAATTTAAACACAAATTAAAAATTTTGCAACATGCAGTCTTTAAAGAACTTTAGTTTGCTTCTAAAGAACAGGGCAAAATAATGTAGAGTGCTAATTGAGAAAAGCTTTACAAAGCTTTACAAAGGAGCCTCACTAACTACTTCTTGTGAGCTATAATTAGAAGTTTGTAAATTTCATTGCTTTTAAGTAATGAACATCCCTCAGTTTCTCAATTAGTGCAAGCCTCTTATTGTAGCATTGGTTATGCAACAATTTATAACCCACTATATTACAAGAAAATGAATATTAGTGACTAATTAAAATTTTCAAATTATGCAAATTCAAATGTAATTGAACAATAACCAATAACAAGAATAAGTTAGTTATGGTTATAAAGTCAATGATTGAAGAAAGTTTTATGGACTTTTAAGACACAAACTAAAAAAAGGACTAAGTTGTATTCAAAATTCAAAATTTTGTTTGATTTTGCAATACTTGTTAGAACTATTAATCACGACAATCAAATGCATAAACTTTCAATTTGTTATAAAATTAGCCCATAATTAATGATGCTAACATGGCATGCTTCGTAAGCTTGACCTTTGACATATTAGCACTCTAATGTAACAATTATTAATATATTAAAAATATTTTTAAAAAACTCTAATATGTTCTATCTTATTTCTTTTACTTTCATTTTCTTGACATTAGCCAACAACAATTATAGTATGTCTTCATTTGGTGATTGGGTTCCTAACCCTAAAAACTTTCAAAACAAATGTACATATACAACAATTTTTTACTATTATTTTTGTCTCCAATAGTAGGGATCAATATATAGAAAATGACTTTCTATCAATATGGAGGTAGGAATTCATGATTCGAATTACAAAATTTCTAGCATCAATTTCATTCCCTATTGAATTTCTTCCTTTACCAACTTTAATAGAAATTCAAGCTATTCTTGAAGTTTTATGGACTGTCAAGCTACCCAACTCTCGAATCTCCTTATGGAAAGTGATTGGTCAATTCTTACCTTAGTCTTTTCTAGGCATTTGTTATGTCTTGCTAAATTTGAAGTGACTAGGGATTTAATCAAGTTAAGTTATTAAAATTTAGCTGAGAGAATTGATTAAGGTTTCTTTTTGGTTTTATTTTTTAATATTTTTAATATATTCATAATTGTGACATCAAAAGATTGATATGTCAAAGGCCAAGCTTATATGTTATTACACATCAGCACCATTAATTGTAGAGTTAACGATGAACTATTTTTACAAGTTAAAAGTTTGTCCATTTAATTATCAAGATTAGTAGTTTTGAATAGTATTATAAAATCAGTCAAAGTTTGAAATTTATAAAACGTAAGAAGGAAAGCAATAGGGTTCCTTCTCTAGGTCACACCACTTGCTTAACCTTTCTTAATACTTTTTCATTGATCTTCTATCTACTAACTTCATAATTGTCAATTAATGAAGGTTTTGATGCATCCATAATATAGGCATAAAGTTTGTATAAATTTAAAGATGAAATTTTGTAGAGGTAAAATAAAATAAATCTAACTAATAATAAGAACCTAGGGAGACCTAGACTTGATAAACAGTAAGAGAACATAATTTCCAGTTTAAGCTCATAAGTTCCTCATTCCCTGGAAGAACTCCTTAATTATCAAAACATAAAAATCACAGCATTTATTAAAGAAATTTGTTCTAAATTGTTTTATCGTCAAGCCATTCTCATATGGTGCAAAACAAAATCCCAACACCTACAATGCAAGTGAAAAAGATGAATAACTAACTAGCCATCTTTATCATCTTTCCAAACTGGTTAAAACAAGCAATTAGTGATTACTCTAAACTTTCCAAACTTTGTCGAAAAGGGAGCACTATTCCACTTGAGCAGAAGGAGCACTAGCCGTTATAGCTTTGTCAATGTCCGAAGAGGGAGCTATTGAGCGAAGAAGCTAGACGCTAAAGTAGAGGGAGCATACCAGAGTAAGGACAAAAACTAAAGTAGAAGGCACAGTAGATTAATTTCAATAAATTTATATTACTTATCAAAACTTAAAGATAAACAAAGAAAAGCTATTAAAATGATGTCATTTTATTTAGTGTAAAACAACATTATTTTAAATTAAAACAAGTGATATATTGAGCTTCAAGCTGGGCCAGACAGTTCAAAGCTTGATATCTAGGAAAAACCATGAGCTTGACCTAAAGCCAAGTCAAATCAGAGTAGACCTGTTTACTTTAAGTTAGATGGGTCAATTTTGGGCAAAAATGCCAATACTAGCCAAAGTTACTTTTAAAGAATGTCAGACATACACATGATATCCATTTGAATTTGATTTCTACCAGTATTCTTAACGATGATGGTTATTTTAGTAGTTTTCGTAACAATCAGTATAAGATCACTAAAGGTTTTTTAGTTGTGACGTGAAAAAAAGTCTTTAGGTTTATGCTAAAGTAAAGCTTAATTTTTCATTAATACTATTAATGCAGTTAAAAGTGATACCTTTTCAGAGTTATGGCATAAAATACTCAACCCCATCAGCGAGAAGGGACTTTTTTCTTTAGCGAAGAAGAATCTACTTTCTAACTTAAAATGTGTAAGATGGCAAAAGTGTGCATACTACTTAACTAATAAATAGAATATGGTTTACTTCAAGAGCCATCCTCCATCTAAAAAATCAGAATTACTTAAGTTGATGCATTTAGATCTCTTTGGACCAATGAAAATAAGGAAAAAATTTTATGGACTTATATTTTATGACATTTATTGATGACTATTCAAAAGAACTTTGGGCTTATATCTTAAAGTCAAAAGATCAAGTATTTAATGTCATTAAGCAGTCTAAGCATCATTTGAAAGAGATTTTAGAAAGAAATTGAAATATATTCATACTGATAATAATGATGAGTACTATGGACTTTGATGAGTATTACAGATAATAAGGTATTAGACATCAGAAGGCACCTCCTAAGAATCCTCATTTGATTGGCCTAGCAAAGAGGATGAACAAGAAATTAGTAATGAGAGTTAAAAGTTTACTTTTAGAAGCAAATTTGCTTAAATCTTTTTCAGGGGAGGCATTATATACTGTTGTATATGTTATCAATTTATCTCCTACTATTACTTTGTAAGGTGAAGTTCTTGATTGTTTATGGTATGGTAAAGAAGTCTATTACAACTATATGCATGTGTTTGGTTATAAAGCATTTGTATATGTGTCAAAAATGAGAGGTCTAAATTAGATGTTTAGACAAGGCATTATATCTTCATTGGTTATAGTTATGATGTGTTTGATTACATGTTATATGATCCATTTAAAAAGAAGCTTGTTAGAAGTTATGATGTTGTTTTCATAGAGGATCATACCATTGAAGATATTGATAAGCTATAAAAGTCAAATTATCAAAATTTTGATGGCTTAACTAATCTTAATTTAGCGCCAAAGACATATATGCCTAATGTAGCTAAGCTTGGCAATCAAAATGATTTGCATAATCATATTCATGATGATTAAGTCACTACAACAAAGTAGAAAATTGGCTAGAAAAAACATAGCCAATTGTTCCAAAATGGTTGCCTATAGTTATTTGTGACGTTTATATTTCATCGCATAAAGCTTTGCGAATTTTTCATAATTGAAAATTATAGGTGACATTTCCAAAAATCATAAACAAAAAGTATTAGCTACAGAAATTTTTCATAGCTAAAGCATTACAAAACGTAACTAAAAATTGAATGTTGGCAAGGAAAAACTTGTCGCTAAATGATCAATAATGAAAATAAAATGTAGCTAATTGAAAGGATTCATCCTGGAGTTCCCCTTCCGAAACCCAAGTGGGGCCCTCCCGGCCACCCCACGATAGCCCTCCAATTGATATATGGCTTAACCGAAGGGTTCCTGAAAATCCAAGTCGTTCAACTATTTAAAACCTTTTATACTTTAATAATTAAAAGTGGGGAAAATAGTGGAAAAAAATTTTATTAAACAATTTTATTAAAAATTTCGGCAGAATAACGACTACCTTTTGACATTCACAAAATTTTCAAAAAATCTGTATAATACAATTTAAAACACTTCTAATATTTCATATTCATCTCAACTTTTGAAATGGGACCTCAAGTCTACATCACAAGCAATCACAAATCTATAATTCTCAATATTTTAAAAACTTTATTGGGGATTGAAGCCATTATAGTTCATTAAGTAAAAGATATTTACAATCCCACAAACATTTTAAGAACACACTTTTGAACCATTTCTAAAATAATTTAAAACATATCATATGCATAGCAAAAATAACATAAGCACAGTAGTACCCGACAATGCAACTAATCTTGTGACGGAGTCCCAATTATTGCGGCATCTGTACGTATACCTGGGGTGGTTTGTTTAAAAACATAAAAATAAGGGTGAACTAAACGAGCTTAATGAGTATAATCAGCTTACAAAAGCAATTGAAGTTTTCATGACAATATAACTGCAATATTCTATACAATTATAAAGCTCTTGGTAAAACATTTACCATAACAATTTATTTGTGCATCACCCAATCTAGTAATAACATAACATTTTGTAAAACACAATTTCAATTTTTCTGAAATACTATTTCGAAATGCTTTTCGAAATTAAACTCATAATATAAAAGTTTTTATTTTCCATTTTCCATATTCCTTAAACAATAAACAATGGTGGCAATAAGTTTTCTGAAAATTTTTATATTGAAAATAAGCCAACCACTAGAATCGGTACTATATGGTACCTCTCAAATCACTTTTAAAAATAAATAGTGGCAACATTGTTATTACTTGACTTTTCTTACTCAACATAGCCTACTCTAGTTTCTTTACCATACGGTACACTAGGCCTAAAGTCACGGAGCTGGGTCTGCATTGCTTACCCGCAACCTGTTAATCACTAGTTACAGAGCTGGTTCTACATCGCTTACCCAAAACAGGTTAATCG
>JAOQMM010000008.1:15640679-15663505 GCA_027563515.1 Erythroxylum platyclados | reverse complement strand
CTTTTTTAATTTCTTTCCTTGTGATCTGTTCACACTGAAACAATTTACAAAAAGATATGTTGTCTACTATGCCTTCATTATAAAGGTCATAAAAGTACCTCTGCCATCTACTCTTGATGGCATTTGCCTCTGTGAGCACTTGGCCTGCTTTAAATTCACCATTCATATATTCCTTTAAATGTTTTAAATTCACCATATTTTCAAAAAGTAATAGATGCTACAACAACAATAAGTCCAGGATTTAGGGTACCATCTTATGATGATATTAGTGTGCCTTTGCTTTAAGATTTGAAAAAGGGATGTTAATTGATTATGGATACATATAAGTCTAGTTCGGAATCAACTTGAAGCACTATTATGATAGATGAGTGGACTAATCAAAGAAAAAGAACATTGATTAATTTTTAGGTTTATTTTAATATTGGAACAACTTTTATCAAGTTTATTGATAATTCTGATATGCCAAAATTCTTTATTTGAATTATTTTGTAAAATTTTCTAGTGGGTTGAAGCAAAGAATGTTGTGCATTTTGGTACAAATAATGTAGTTAATTATATATCGATCGGGTATTTATTACAATTGAAGTATGAGCTGCTCATTATATAAATCTTGTTTTAAAAGATATTGACAGTATGGACCATATTTTTCGTCTTGCTTCATGTGCATCTAAAGATCACAATTTTTGTGTATAATCATGTAACATTTTTGTCTTAATTAAGAAAGCAAGAAGATTGGGTTAAGATTGTGCCTCCTGGTGCTATTAGGTTTACATATACATTTATTACTTTGAAAAGTATTTACAAACATAAATAATTACTTCAAAATTTAATGACAAGTAAACATTTTTTAAGTTATCAAAGAGTGCAAAAGGAAAAGAAGTTTGTACTATTATTCCAGATAATAAATTTTAGGATGCCTGATTGATCATTGTGAAGATTATGACTCAAGTTATAAGGTTTTTTAGGACTGTTGGCTAAGTTGAGAAGCTATATTTGGGGTATACATATGATGGAATGTATAGAGCTTGAAAAACAATTATAAGTCTTTTTAAGGGAAAGGAGAAATTGTACAAGTCTTGTACAAATATTCTTAACTGACGATGTGATAAACATCGTACTTAAAGGATCTATTTAGCTACTTATTTTCTCAATCCTTAATGCTTATATAATGGAGAAGCATGTGCAAATGATATTATCATTGTTTTTTCATGAGATTGAATACAAAGGTATTTTCTCTATTTAAGAGCAATCAAAGGCTACAATTGAAATTAAATTATACCGTGAAAGTTTAGGAAGTTTTGCTAGATCACCTACAAAAAGAGAACTTATAATGAAAAGAAATGTGGCCTAGTAAGTTTTCATACTTTTAGTTCATCCTTTACTTATTAATAATATATATTTTTGTTTCTCACAACTATTAATTTCAAATATAAATGACTGGTGGAGATTATTCAGTGAAAGTGCTCCAACATCGAGAAAACTTATTATTAGATTATTCAGTTAAACAACTTCTTCATCAGGTTGTGAACGTAATTGCAACATTTTTAAACATATTCATTCAAAGAAACGAAATCGTGTGGATTATCAAAGACTCAATGACTTAATTACTTATAATCTGATAATGAAGAAAAAGTATTTTATTAATTTATTTTTATTTTTTATTAATTTTATTTTTATTGTTGACTTTATAATTTGTTTATTAGATACTCAGATCGCCTAGTAAGAAGAGAATATATGATCCTGTTGATATTGATTGTATTGACATACTGATTTTTAGATCGAAGAAGAAAAACCATCACCTGATCTTAATTATAATGAACTTGAAAAGGTGATATATGAAGAAAATGCATTGATATCTTATTTTTATCATATTTAACATTAAAAGCATGTTGTATTACAAATTTATAATAGAGAAAACTTTCAAAAAAAATTACAAAAGAAAATAATTTCATGCATTACTAATTTATAAATTATTTTAATACAGTAGAAGAAGTTGATGTAGATACTTTGAATGAATGCACTGTTTACAAGCCTTTAGATAGTGATCGAGAATTTGAAACTTTTGACGATAATGAGTTACAATCTCCTTCAGAAATAAATTTTGATTTTTATTATTATTTTAAATTTTATGTTAGATTCAGATTTAGTTTGAATTATTAGAATTAATTTATTATTAGTTCATTATACAATTATAGACAATTGTGTACTCTTTTTATTTTAATGACATTTTATTTTTACGTATTCTTATAATTTTTACCTTATTTTATAACAATTTAATACCAGTTAAACCTTTAAACCTTAAACTTTAGTTCATTATACAATTATAGACAATTGTGTACTCTTTTTATTTTAATGAAATATTTTATTTTTACTTATTTTTATAATTTTTACCTTATTTTATAACAATTTAACACTAATTAAACCTTTAAACCTTAAACTTTTCCTTTAACCAGTTCCATACTCAATCTAATTTTTAAAATATTAGTTACGGGTGCTCCTTAAGTGGAGCCCACTATAATTAAAAAAAGATTGAATTGCGTGCATGTTATGTGAAAAATTGTAACCTTCATCTATAAATTTTTGACTCTTCATAGTTTGGATGTGCAGCTAATGATGAGACCATTCAAATTCCTCACTTTCTCTAGTTTTTATCCATGTGCGAGCTTGAAAGATAACCTTTCTTCTATACACCTAGTCTAAATTTGCAGTTGGTGATTTGGTGCATTTAATGAGTATAGGTATATATTCACCTTTCTATAGTCGTGTTTGTGCTTGGTATGTGATTAATGTGGCCACTTTATCTCTAACTATTTCTAATTATGATGTAGTTATTCTCTTCATCTTTATTAGCGCTACTACCATTTTCTCTTCTAATGTGAAAGATGAGCTTTTACAGAAGCTATTAAAGTTAATGGTGCAGTAGAAGAATTGTCATGGTACTAACAAGGAACTGTTTTGGACAGTATATATGGATTTTGATATACACGCAATGGATTTTGATATACAAGCTGTTGATTATTACTTTTATTTGTAATTATTTATTGTTGTGAGATCTTAAACTGTTAAAGAACTTATTTTGATGTACTTATTGATTTTATGGTGAATTATTTTTTGGACCAGTTCTCGTAATTTTTACTTTTCTCTTTGAAAAAATTTTCCACGTTAAAAATTTAGTATTTTTTATATATGTGATTTATTTTATGTATTCATCTTTTCTCCCCATAGTTTCATTCAAATGAGAAAATTTCTATGTTCAAAATTTAGTATTTTTCTACGTGATTTATCTTAGGTATTTGTACTTATTCCTCATAGTTTCATTCAAATGAAAAAAAAAAGTGTTATTTTACTCGTTACATTATCCTATTGATGCTTCCATATGTTAAACGTCTCCTTTCCCAACAAAAATAAAGAAGGAATTTGAAAGTTCGATATCAAGCAATGAAACTCGACTTGAGAAGTGATGGAACCTAAATGCAAGCAATATAACACCTTATATTCAATAGCTTTTTTCTTTTCCTAACGATAGTCCAATATATTTAACTCGTGTTAGATTTTAATTGATAACACAAAACTTACTCTCTTTATTTAAGAAAAGCGAAATTATCTGCATTGTCTTCCTTAGAACAGCTCAAATTTAAGATCAGATGGAAACTTACAAATTTCCTTGTTTGGAAAGGATAACCAAAAATCATCTTCAGTTTTATAAGTTGAATCAAATAATTGGTTTATATTTCACCAATAATGTAGTTTGATATGTGGTACTCCCTTTGTTAATTTTATGATTTTTGTTTGGGGAAAGCAGAGCTTTACTTGACTGTTTTGTGTCTTCAAACAACTCTGTGGGAGCTGCAGTAAAGTTTGAGCTGAAGGAAAACTTAGTTTGTCAAAAAATGGGTATGTAAATATGATGTGACAATTTGAAGGACATAAACTACCTTTCTTCACCTTTGCTGTTTGTGTTTGGACCTGGGATTCTTAGCTTCCCAACAAGTCTTCTTCTGTCTTCACAAACATCCAAATTACGGAAGGAGCATTCACTAAAGTGGAAAGGAAGAGAAGTGTCTCTTCTATGTGCCTTTTTCATATGGTCCTGTTGACACTTGATAAATATGAGTCCTACACGATGTTTCAGCCTTTCAGGTTTCATTCTGATATAAAACATTCCTAGTTAATAGCCATCTGTATAAACATATTGCCTTGCTATCAATCATTCAATGAATCGACATTCCAAACAAAGCTCTTTAGCTCATCAGGGTAGGATTTGCCTTGTGATTTGAATAATGGAGATTAATGAATATTATTGTTTTTTTTTTATTATTATTATACGGGAAACATTCAATTACGAATTGTTCATTGAATGCCCCCAGTACACTTGCAGGTGATGAAATTTAAGAAGACGGGGAAAACCTAGATAGTCTAGTCTGGTCTTTAGCTGGTACCATTATTCTTTGGTCACTGTATACGCACCATTCACATAAACGAATGCCAGTCTGCTGTTGCTTTGCTAAAATATATTCCCCTTTCATATATATGGTATAATATCAATTCCTCCATAATTCTCCATCCCTCCGTCAAGTGGTTAAATGTGGTCCTACACTTGTCGTCTCCTCTCTCTCTCTCTCAGCGTGCGTGTGATTTGAAGGATACCTAGCAACAAATAGTATAACATGCATCGGGCATCGGAGAGAAGAACAGTAAGATTTGTGGTAAAAAATGCAGCAAGAGTAACCTCGTAAAATATTATGTTCTTGTTATCTCTTCTAAAGAGCGAAACTGATGTTGTTTTGGTAGGCAAGGAGAGATTAAATTAGTTAAACTTTCCAATACATCCGACTCAAAATAGCAGGTATTTTACATTTCTTTGGATTGGTTGGTTTGTCTTGAAGAATTGTACATTGCTTTCTCTTCTAAAATTTTGCACCTGAGAGACACACATTAATGGAGGCTAAAAAGCTGATCAATTATGCTCTAGAAAATGGGTTTTTGTATTTTCTGCATGTACAAACTACTGCACCATATTACAGTGGTGTGGCAACTACATAGTTTGAACTTGACTCGTTGTACTGTAACATACAGCCATGTGGGCCTTAGGGTGATTGTATAGACAAGTACAAGAAAAAGGAGAGAGAGAATGCATGGAAGAAGAAGAGGAAGAAGAGCTAAGCTAAGACTTAAACAGTGAGTTTGGTTGGGACAGTATGTGAGATGGTTCTGAGCCAAGCCGACCAGGGCGCGCCCACCAAAGCAAGTGCTGGGAGGGTTAGAAACGATTTGTTTCCCAAGGAAGCCAGATTTACACTAGTAAACACTACATGTATGCTTGTAGTAACATCACTAAACTAAAGACAAAGTAAACTAATTACCAACTTTGTCTTTCTATCTCTATATCTTTTCTTTGATTACTATTAGCTAGATACTAGATCAATTATTCAATAACCTTGTTCTTCCAGGTCCCAATATCATCTCTATTCTTCTCTTCTCCTTCCACTCTCTCACTCCATCCCCATGCCCTCATGTTTGTTCTCCTCTCTCTCTCTCTCTCTCTCTCTCTTTTCTTGGCCATCGTTTAGTCACACCTCATAAGTGATATCTTGTCTCTCCTTTATTACTCAATTTGGTTTACTTTATCATACTTCGTCTTATACATTTTTTTTTTCCTTCAAGCCCTTAACTCTTGCACTTTTATTTTTCATTTGGTGATCTCCACCTTGTAACTTTTTCGTCGTCTTTATTTGCGTCTTACTCTCTCCCTCTGTTCATCAATAATCTTTCATCGATCCCACTTCTGGTCATGGCTGATCCATATTCTAAGTACCTTAGCGGATGGTACAATAACTTCAATCATCTCCACTATTTCCCTGCCGCAACATCATCTTTTAATCCTTCCTTCTATGGTTGCAACAGTCACTCTGATGTTCATGGCATCGCCAGTAATTATAACTCTTCCCTTCACCATCAATCCTCACCACCGTCGCCTCCTCTGAAAGAAGCACTTCCACTTCTAAGTTTGAGCCCATCAAGGCACGGAGACCAGCAAGATGCTTCATGTAGTGTCATGGAACTTGAAAAGAACAAGGATAAAGAAGTCAACTTATGCCAACATGATGAAACTGTGACTGTGGCTCTGCATTTAGGGCTTCCAAGTCCTAGTTTTCCTGAAGTGATCTCAAGGCTGTCCTCTGCAGAGATCTCACATGAAAAAGAAGAAGTTACTGTTGCTTCTGGTTGTCACCAGGCAAGCAGTCTAAATAAGGGCCACTATTGGATCCCAACTCCTGCTCAAATTCTGATTGGTCCTACACAGTTTTCGTGTCCTCTTTGCTTCAAGACCTTTAACAGATACAACAACATGCAGGTAATGTTTCAAAGATATGAACACCATGATTCCAAAAGCTTTTACCTTTCTCCCTTCCTCTCCTTACCCCTTTCTGTGTTTCTTCTTTAGATTCTTTTGTTACCATGTCTATTCTTTGCTCTTCCACTTCTTTTCTTGCTCGATTTCAAGCTTTTACTTGCCATTGTTTCCTAAGTTGGACTATTGAGAAGAGAGAAATGAATGCGTCCTTTTAGCTAGGGTTTTTCTTTGTCCTTGTTTTTCTACTTTAAAACAAATATCCTTCTTCCTGTCGAATTTACCACTTTTAAATCTCTTAAACGAGGCCTTTGCAATTCATTCTTCCTTTGCATTCATCCTTTCTTTTTTGCATGATTTGTGGGCTTTGGGATTTAAAAAGTAAGAATAATGAAATGTATGTATTAATTATATGCTCCATCCATATCTGAGAATAAGAGCAGTTGCTGTCTTTATGTGATTGAACTACTCATCATTCATTATGCTTTTTGTACCTTGAAGTTTGTGTCTAAACAATTGAAAATATACTCTCCATCTCCTTCCATCAAAGCCCAAGAGAAGTAGAAGAATGGCCATTTCGAACACTTCGCATCAAGACCAGATCTTTGCACCAAGCTTAGACCTCAACTTGATAATTACTTCCGTTATTGAATTAATTACGCACCCTTTTCCTGAACCCCAGATGCTCATTCTCCCCCCACGCCCACATTACGTTCTTGTTTAATTTTACTCTCCAAACAAGAGTATACAGGTAATAATTCGCATATTCGTAAATCTTGAAGTAACACAAAGTATTCATTCATTTTCCATCAAGGAAAAGATATATGCGAAAGCTGCCGATAATCCTTTCCTTCATCAAAATCATCACTTATACAACTGTGACAGGGTCAATGAAGTTGATTTTTCCTTCAAGAAACGTCGTTTATTTACGCATTCTGATATGGAAAACATCACTGGTTTTTGTAGATGCATATGTGGGGGCACGGATCTCAGTATAGAAAAGGTCCAGAATCTTTAAGAGGAACACAACCAACTGCAATGCTCAGGTTACCTTGTTACTGCTGTGCACCAGGTTGTAAGAACAATATCGATCATCCAAGAGCAAAACCTCTCAAAGATTTTAGGACCCTCCAAACCCATTACAAGAGGAAGCATGGAATCAAGCCTTTTATGTGTAGAAAATGTGGGAAAGCTTTTGCAGTTAGAGGCGATTGGAGGACTCATGAGAAGAACTGTGGCAAGCTTTGGTACTGCACTTGTGGTTCAGATTTCAAGCATAAAAGGTCTCTCAAAGATCACATCAAGTCATTCGGCTATGGCCATGCAGCTTATGGCATTGACACTTTCGAAGAAGAAGATGAACCCGCCTCTGATATTGAGCAAGATAATGAGTCCTCTCAGTGATGGATTCTCCATCCCAGAAAATCAGTTGATTTGCTGTTTTACTACAAAATCATGGCTCTTAAAGTAACTACCTACGCAAAGCATTGGAGTTTTACTTCGACAGCCGCCTTCTCACTGGTCCTTCATCTTCATCTTTTATTCTACATAACCTTTAGAGTTGTTGTAGTTGTAGCGCGTACTTTTTCAATCTAGAAGCTGTTTAGTCTTCCGGATGGAACATAGATGAATTAATCTAGATCAAGTTTCTGCAAATTAACCCATTTGATTTCAACTCTCTCCCTGTAAGTGTGTGTAGTGATGATGATTTTGTTGAAAAGCTAAATGAGGGTGAATATAAACAATTAAAGTGGGTGAGTTTAGGAACTTTGGACATATAAATAGATTCCTGACTAGGTCTCCAGATCTTGAAGAATCATCCATGCATTTTGGTTTTATTACACCATGGGTTTAACTTAGAAGACAAACTGAGAAGGAGGAGAAATTAATGATATTGTATTATTACTCTTTGAAAGAACTTGAAAGCATTTTGTGTGTGGGTTTTTGTCTTCTATAAACAATAATTCCTTTCTGCAAGAGTGTTATGGCAGTGACCAAAATGAGGCAGAGTCAGTACAGGACTGATCTATATGATAGCTATAGGATCCTCCTCTGGGCCTGCGTATAGGTGATACTTAAAACAGAATAAGCATATTGTGTCTGGGGCAAATGGCAGTGAGAAGTGCTTGTTAAAACCAACCTGTGAAAAAAAGAACAAAACAAAAAAGAACCAGTGAATCAGCTTTTAAGTGAAGCATGTGATGCCATTTCTCCTTGATCAGTGGTCGAGAAGGCTTTCAGTGATGGACAGAACATACATACTATGTTTAGATTCACAATAAACATTCAAATCAAATGATTAGTTAGAGAGACAGATGAGAAAGAGAGAGAAAGCGTGAAAAGGGTGTGCATGAATGATCAATGTAGATTGCAGATAATAGTACACAGTTGTTTTGTAAGATTGTGCAAGAGGGGATGGAAAAGGCTGGAAGAGAATGGATCTTGTTGGCAGCTTTGCCAACAATTGGTTGTGTCTTAAAAGAGAGAGGGATAGAGATAAAAGAGCAAGCAGTCAAAGCACTCTGATATGTCATTTCATGCTACAATACTGTCAGTATCTGTACTGTAGGGTTGCTGCAGTACCTGTCCCAGATGATGAGATTGAGAACCTGAGTTAGCAGTCTTTTAAGAGTCGTTAAAATCTTTTCACTGGACGTTAAAATTTAACAGAAGAAATAATATTATTTTATCCATTGATTTGTCATCAATTTTCAAATACCAATGACAATCAACTCTGACGCTGATTTGTAATCAAGACCACCTTACTTACAATTCCCACTTCCTCTCGTAAAGATAAGTGAAAATGATAAAAGGTCTTCTGGGATTACAAAATCTGCTTCACCTTTACACTTCGTTTATTTTTGGTATAATGTAAGGTATCATGCCTGTAGTAGATGCTAAAAGCTTGAAAAATCTTTTGTATGAAGTAGAAAGGAAGAACTTGGATAACCCTCATTGAATAAGGGTACAGATGGATAGAAAGGTTAGGTTAACCGGTGCGCGAAAAGAGAAAGCTAACTCATTCGAAGTATAATGTGTTGTCTCCACTCTCAACTCAAAATGAGGATGGAATGAAGTTTCTAATTGTGGCACCGAAAACCCCACGTGAAGATTCCTTTATTTGACACCAACAAAAGAGCCATTGTGAGTTTCTTTCAAAGATTATGTCCATGGCATGGCGTAGTGGTGGGGGAGGTCTATACCTACCTGCGATTGCGGATGACAAAGCTTCTTCTCTCAAAAATCACGATGCATTGCCTCGCCTGTGATCTATACCCATTTACATTCACAAAACAAACCTTAGTTTGAGAGAATAAAGAAATGGCAAATCTAATCTTTTTACCTCCTTTACCAAAAACTAGATACGTGCAATCAAAAGTTGCAAAGTTTCCCACTTTTGAAAAAAAAAAAGTTGTTTGAAAACAAAAGCTACGTGAGAGGAGAGGACAATTATGAAAGACAATTCATAAAAAGAAAGTCCCATCTTTTTTCATACAATGAACTCTTTTCTTTTTCTCTCGTAAAATTGAATCCATACAATTGAAATTTTAAGGAGTAGGCAACCTGATCTAGCCTTTTCTGCTTTCTTTGATTGATGCCCAATTCGATCCATGAGATTACAATTTGTTTTTAAGATGAAGGTCCTCTGGCGGAACAGAAATATTAAGAGATGTTTGACAAGATTTTGCAATGGGGTTCCCTTTGCAGGGAAGTAGGAGCAAAAGCTTCAATTTGAAGAGATGTTTGTCAAGATTTTGCAATGGGGATCGTTAGAACCTAACGTGGCCTTCACGTAGCTAGAAAGAAATGGAAAGAGTGATATGCTCATAAGACGGGATATTCATCACTAAATATCCCAAGCTTTTGATTATGTCCATTTTATTATTATTTTTGGTGTTTAAGCTTTCTAACGAGTACATTCAATTAATATGTCTATTTGCTCCTCTTCCCAATAAAGCTTTTGAATGAAACTTTGGTTGATGCCCTCCAATTCTGCTTTGATTGACATACTTTTCCTTCTTTTTAGCTTTTAAGTTGTAGATGTTTTCTTATCTCCCTATTAACAGTTCCCTTCCCGTTCAACTTTGACAACCAAAAAAAAACAAAAAAAACCAATCAAAAGCAGTTCAACAGTTTCTAATCATGCTCATAAAGTTCTCAAGGCTCTGTTAAAACACAGGTCTTTATGGTACAGTTTAAGGGCAGTGTTATAACATGAAGGATGCTTTTGCTTTCTTAATTTTCAAGATTTGTGTGTCGTCCAATTGTGGTTTCAGTAACATGGATGTTCAAAGATCTCTGGTTTGGGCTAGCGCCTGACACTTTGTACATGAACAAACATACAAAATATGGGAATATGTAGGAGATAAAATGAGCTGTTCATCCACAAATAATATAATTACCTTGATATTGGTTTATACATTGTATTGATAATTCTTCTAGCCCACTAATATGGAAGAGTTGGGAATGTACAATTATGTTATGTGGTAGTTCAATAGCTACAGACTCATCTCCTCAGGTAAGCTGATCTCAAGGAAATATAGGCTGCAAACCAAGCAAAACACATAAGAGAATTGTCAGAATTTCTTTTAACGTGACAATAGCATTCACCAGTAGACCAAGCGTGCAGAGTGTTACATGTCCTTGTAAACATTTATTATCATAATCACCATAACCACTCATTTTCTCAAGGCAAAACCCTATATCTTAGGCAAGCTAGGATAGCCCACTGTTAATTCAGACTAAAACTTCTGGGAAACATCCATTTCAGAAGTGTTTCCTGGACAAAAAGAAATAAGGAGCACGTGGAAACTCAATTAAAGTTATCACTTCTTGCAGTCTATTTCTGAAGAACAGTAATCAGTCAAATGGCTAATTGTTTGTAAACAGATTTGTCAGCGGAAGCCAAAGTTTCTAAGACTTTTGAAACTATATTCAAACCAAAATGCGGAAAATAAAATCATGAAGAATATGTGAAACAAGTCAAGACAAATATATTACCCATTCTCCACTGGCATAATCTTTACACAAACAGGCATTAAAAACATAATGCAGAATAATAGAAGTCGTTTTCTCTTCTTTCTTTCTATTTTATTTTCCTTCTCTCTAAATGTTAAGGAACAGTGTTAGAGAATTAAAGAGGATTCGTTTTACCTTCCTCAAATACGTGCAGGCAGGCAAGGAATTGAATGTGTACAGAAATAATTCCATGCTAAAGAAAAAATGGATAACAATCTTTCAATTAGTAATAAAAAGCATATATTACCTCGCTGACATGAATGCCATACCAAAGAAAACAGCTTTAACAGCTTGTTTCTGGCCCGCATAGTCAAAAGCCAAAGGCAGCATCTCGTGTAAGGTTAGGAATGCCATCACTCCACCAACTGCAAAACTCGTACAGATTTAGGGTGACAAATTGCTGGAAAAGAATCAAACACGTCAAGCAATAAACAATATTTGCTTACCTGATCCCAGTAAACCCTCGAGAATTTCCGGACTTAAGCTGCTTGGGAATAGATATGCTGCAATCATGTGAAAGATATATATATCATAAGTATCATAAACCTTTGGAGCTTTGGCAACATATGAAATGGAAAGCAGTTGACATACCTACAAGTACAACACCAAGGGGTTCAGCAAAACCAGAAAGTGTTGCCAATTTGAATGCCTGCCACTTGCTGAAAGTTAAGGATACTTGATTAACAATAAGCGGCATTTTAGATAATGACAAGTTTAAATTGCTGCAAAATATAACCAGTAAAATCGATATATATTTGTTCGAGCAATGCACCAAGCAACAAAAAGAGCTAGCGCCCATAGATTTTACCAACCTAAAACCACAGGCATCAGATAGTGCCACAGCTAAAATATGTTGTTTGTACATAACATTTTCACAACCATCCATTAAAATGATCAATGCAATAAAGTGCAATTAAAGTTATCCAATAGAAATCAATGAGCTTAGAGTTGTTAAAAGGATTCTTTTTCTATAAGACTTTAAAACCAATGATATGAGTACTAACAAAGGATGTTAACCAGTATCGACATACTGGCATCATCATATCTCGTCATCAACATCACCTACCACATAAATTTGCTAGGTATTCTTCCCAAGACAAATATGCTTGGCCAATTTCAGGAATACCCTGAATATTAGCAGGACAGGTCTTAGCATACCAATCAACAGAACCTTCCACCATAACCTCACTTCTAATTAATAGCAGACAGCCAAAAACACAATAATCTCCAGCTCACAAGTATGTCTTGACAATATTGCCAGTATATTTCCAGCCATTCTTCTCAGTAAATTCAACTTATACTTGGTATCAATTGAACATGCTTATCATAATGTGTCTTAAGGAGAATTTTTACACAAGATAACTAGCTAAATTGAGCAGTTTTAAAGCAACACTCACCTCTGTGTTGCAAAATAAACAGGAAGTGCAACAGCAACACCCTAAAAAAATGAAAATAGAAGTTAGGAGCATTCAGAAATTTTCTCTTAAGGTCACTGATCAACCAGAGCATTGCTTTTGTTATCTGAAGCATGTGACTGGAGCTATGAATTCTTTTGATATAACAAGGCACCCAATTTGACTACTAGCTCCCAATTTATTGCAAACACATGCAACTATTACTATTAGCGAGGCTTTAAACTTCTCTATCAAGACCATTTCTGATCCGTGTGAAAAGATGTCAAAGTATGATATCAAATGGCAAGCTGATAAATTATGTTCCACTCTCTTAATAATTCTCAGAGAAGCATCAGTTTGGAATTCTGCAGTTGTGAGAAATGAGAGGAACAAGAAGAGGGAAGAAACAACACTTATCAAGAAAGTGACACTTGAGCACAATTGTTGGATTCCAGACTCCAACCCCTAATCCCAAAGAAAAAAAAGGGAATAGAAAATCATTTAGTGTTCCGGTTTCAAGATTCTTCGTCGATGGCAGAATTAAAAGAAATTAAAGGAGATCCTTTTGGAGCTAAGTATTAGTACATTGGATATGATAGATTGTACATGTCTAAAAGAATTTTATATCCCTATCTGGGAAATGGTTCTGATGGATTAATCTGAAAAGGCATGATCTTAGAAGAAGAACAAGTTGCTAAGCTTGGAAATTGAAGTTATTAAGTCTCAATCTCAGAAATATAACCAGTACTCAAAGACATACTGTTAAAGCTGATATACAGCATTAATAGCATCTAAAGCATGATACTCCAAGATACACACACTTAAGTGCAACCTCAATAAAATGTACATTCTTTTTGGATTGGGCAATCTTCTAACCTCCTGAAACCAATTGGCTGATAATTTGACCTAGAAATTTTAGAAATCATGGAAGAGGAATTGAATCAATCACTCAAGAGAACAATTGTATGAAGGTGCATACCTCTGGAATGTTATGCAAAGCAATGGCCAAGGCCAAGTTAAGACCAACGCGTAGGCCCTGCAAAAGAAGTATGCAAGAAAACAACAAACTTGAGTCTTATAGTGGTTGGGATCTCAAGACTAGATATTCAATAGATTAACTGATTGCTTCTAGTCGCAAATGACATATTCTAAAAGGAATGAGAATAGTAACATTTGTTCTGTCAAAACATCTGGCAGATTAGATGTCTTCACAGGAATGTCAGGTGTTTAGATAGACCACTGTGGATTTAGAAAGTTTGATATGTTTACGGAGTATCATTACAGATCTCTCAGCTAGTGGAAAGGACCAAAAGTTCTAAATAATAATTGAACATCAACTCTTCCATTAACTAAGTTGTGGACAGAGTACTTTAGTCATAAAACCAATCCACTATCACCCATACTACCTTCATTGACCCAAGGAAAACAGCCATCCCCTCCGGAAAATTATGCAAGCTTATGCCTGCAAATCATCAATGAAGAGATCCATTCAATCATAAAAGTTACATAAGATCCCTGGAACCTCTTTTGATTTAAGATACCCAGATTCTGTGATCCAGAATAAGGTATACATCCGTTCTAAAATACTATGACCCTTATGTCTAGTATATCTTCTGTCAAAAATGAAAATTAGAGTTTCCCAACTACATGAACTATTGAGCAACTATGCTAGAGTTGTCAGGTAGGCATACCTATTGCTGTGATAATGCCACTGAATAAAACTTGGCGACGATGTTTTTTCATAATGTCCTTTCCCCCAACATCCCCATTTTTCTGTTACCAAGCATAGTGTAAAATTGTCAAAACACCTTCCAATAACTCAGCTGCAAAAAGAACCAGACAATGCCAACTAAAATGATGTCAACCAGTAAATTAGGTGAATGCATCGCCGTAAACCTTTTTGCCTTTAGCATCTGATTCCGGGGTAAACGCTGGCTCTGGGATGAATTTGGCAACAATAGCAAAGAAAAGAACACCTCCAAAAAACTGTAGAGACACCACAACGCCCAGAATGCATTTACATAAATTAAAAGAAATACAGAATGTTGATAGAATCCAATAGCGATTACCGATATAGCTTACCCACAGGTTGCCTTTCAAAAAGCCAATAGAATTGATGGCATTATGAGCCAGATCTAGGAAAGATATACTCAGCATCAGGCCTGCAGCAAAACCCTGAAAGAGAAGTTTAAACAACCTTAACCCAAGAAATTGTATCCAACAGTTACTATCCAATTTTAGACCACTAAAGGTAACTCAATATTTTTTTCAAGTAGCCTACAATTAATCAACCAAATGAACGAAGTAAAATGAATAAAATTTAAGACCAATATGACATCAGCTAGTGCTAAGAAAGGAAAATCTAAGCAACAAAATCAACAAGAGAACCCAAAACTTCGTAAAAGAATCCTTCCCAAGGTGAAGAAGCAAGAAATAAATTAACAAAGCACCAATCTTTTTCTTAATCATAAAATATAGAATTCAGCTCCCGAGAATCACCTGTAAAAGCCCGAGCATCTTCAAGTTGGGTGCCTGGCTAATAATTACAAATAGTGCACCTGTTTCATGAAGTGATAGTACTCATTAGAACAAAAATAGACCTAAGCTGGACCTGGGTTCATCAAACAGGAAGTGGCAAATTGATGAAATTGTTCGAACTTAACCACATGTTCTACGTAATGATTGCTAAGAACAAAACCCAATCCTAATGAATGATTTTTCTGGCTCATTCCACAATTATTAGCCTAGTATGGCTATGTAATGTGTTAGGTCAGAAGTAAAGAGAACAAAACACGTCCCCAATCTGCATTAGAGCTTCTGGCAGGGAAAAGTCGACAATTCATACGCAAGCCCAAAACTTAAAACCTTTTGCAAAACAGTAACAATGTAAAGAGCGCAATGCTTGGACACTTGTGAGCCATCATATTCTTTTCTCTTCATTTCAAATCATTCATTTTAAACAAAACCAACCTATTGTGGCGTAATTGAGGTCGAAACATAAGCGTAGCATTTAGCCAAAAGAGCATATGTCAATCGTTACAAAAACAAATCTTTGGTAATCCAAAGTACATGAATCAAGAGCAACGCAAAAGTCTTTTTGATAACAGACCTATAGAAGTGCTTAATCCACCCAAAAGAGAAAGAGCAAGCGCCACCATCACTTGGGAATCCATTGCTATATATTTATTTTGCTCTCTTTCACTCTCTCAGCTTACTCTAATAACTCAAAGAGTCCCAACAACCACCAGCGCAGACTCTTACGAGAAGAGGGAATTGAGAGCAGGAGGGAATAATATTAGAGGGTGAGAAATAAAGATATCAACGAAGAAAGATGCGTGATTATGAACTGGTGTCCTCAAATCATGGGGAAAGTAGCAAGAGAAGAGACAAGGAAGAAGCAGAGAATATTGAGCGGGTAAAGAAAACGATGCCGAGGGCTTACGGGTTTGGGAGTCCAAGCCAGCTGTTGCCTTCGTCTACAGTTTATGCCTTACTTTTTCATTTTACGGAAAGAAGTATTTGTAAATGACTGAAGTATTATTTTTATTTATTATTTGCCTTCGTCTACAGTTTATGCCTTACTTTTTCATTTTAAATAAAGAAGTATTTGTAAATGACTGAAGTATTATTTTTATTTATTATTTATTGTTTATTATTTATTATTTATTATATTATATTATATTATCTTATAAACATTATCATTATTTATTTTATCTATTATTATTTGTATTTATTTATTTATTACATTTTTCAACCATTTTATTATATATATTTTTATGTAGGTCATTTGGAAATAACATTTCTTCTAATTAAGGGTAAGACTGTGTACTACTAAATATACCCAGATCTTATATCTTAGCAGGATTCCTACTGGATGTTGTTGTTGTTATTGAATGAGCCTCGTGTACAGAAAAGATTTCTCCTTTTTACAAAATTTGCAATTTCTTTATAACCATTTTTTTAAAAGAAAAAGAGGTTGACGGGTGTAAGAACCAGAGAGCACAAATACAAAGAGGGGAAATTAACTTTATCAAATTGACCTAACGAGTAAAACATGCTATCAAATTAGGTATAAGAACTACCAAACTTCATGGCTTCAAGTCTGTAACAGAACCTCCTCCTATTTCTTCAAATCCTTACCCTTAAGAAGATATTCAAACAAAATATACATCCTTAATAAGGCAAATGGTAAGAATTCATCAATTGACTTTTTGATATCCTTTCTTCTAGAAGTACTCACAAACAATCAATTGGAGCCTTTAACAAAAGAAATTGCTATGAAAAGCCCCAACTCTTAACAAGATACTAGTCTAGATGAGTTGAATTGTTTTTCCTATAAAGAAGCTTAGTCATAGATTAAAGATCACGTAGATAAGTTGTTTTGAATTCTTTAACTCGAACAAATTCTTTAAAAAAAATTAATAAAATCAACATTTGCCTAGTTCTTAAAGGACCAAATCCAAGCTTACTTAAGGACTTCAAACCCATAGTCTACTGCAATATTCTATATAAAACCATCTCCAAAATAGCAGCCTCAAGAACAAATAGATACTATACTCATTCATTAGCAAAATTCAAAGAGCCCTTTTTTATGGCAAAAATATAAGGGACGACATCTTGATTGACCCATAACTTATTAGAGGTTACTGAAGAACCTCACTCCTTGAAAATTGTATTATGAAGATAAACTTTTACAAGGCATTTGACTCCATAAATTGGCAATTCATCTTCCATGCTTTCCGAGAATTCGGGTTCCCTTAAAAGTTTTTAACTTGGATTGAATAATGCCTAGCTACTTCCTCCTTTTTATGCCTTGGTTAATAGGAGCTGACCAAAGTAATCAAAGGAAGGAAAGGAATAAGAAAAGAGGACCCTTTGTCCTCTTATCTTTTCTCTATTTGCATGGAGGTCTTGTTAAGGCTCACCAGACTTAACAAATGCAAAGACCCCTTTAAGTACCATAATAAATATGGTAAAATCGGTTTCTTCAACTTATCATTTGTAGATCACCTTCTTATGCTTTGCAGGGCTAATTCCTATTCACTTAAACTCTTAAAGAACTCTACTAACTTATTTAGTAAACTATCGTGCTTAGCTATCAACATAGATAAGAGTTTATTGCTAATATCTTCAGTTATTGCCTTTATAGGACAAGAACGCTCACAACTGACTAAGACAATAATAAAAGACTCTCTTTACATACCTTAGGATCGTCATCTCTTTTAAAAAGCCATCATATAGTGATTGTCAAGTCTTATATGATATGTTGACGAAAATAATGAGCTTTTGAGTATGTCCTTTGTAGGAAGACTTCAACTCCTCAAATCAATTGCAAGCAATCTTCACACTTACTAGACCTCCCATATGATTTTACCGAAGCATATCACTAATACATAGAGAAACTAGTGAGGAACTTCATCTGATCAGGTGATGCACACAAATTAACAAAAGATGAATTCAAATGGTTTGAGATTGGTTTGCAAAGAAGGAAGGATAACTCAGATTATAACCTATCAAAACATCTAGCAAGGTTCTTCTAGCTAAGAGGATTTGGCACATTTTCACTAACAATGATAACATATGGGTCCAATGGTTGCATGCATACTATTTAGAGGATAATAGCTTCTATGAAATACAACCAAAAGCTAGAATTTCAAGACATTGCAACAAATCCTTAAACTGAGAAATAAACTCTACTAAGAGATCAAACTAAAATAAGGAATAAGAAATTATACATCCTTAACAAGGCAAATGGAGAAAGTACCTAAGACAAGAGGCTCTTAAGGAAGAAATTCACAATTATTTTCATGACATCATAGGATTAACAGGGTCTGGGAATTCATCAATTAAGTTTTTTAGATCTTTTCTTCTAGAAGTGCTCAAAAACAACTAGTTAGAGGTCTTGATAAAGCTAATTAAAGAACTAGATGTTGAGATTGATATAAAAAGCCTCAACCTTAAAAAAGCTTCTAGTCCAAATGAGTTTAATTGTTTTTTCTATAGAGAAGCTTGACTATAGATTAAATATCAAGTAGTTAAATTTGTTTTAGAATTCTTCAACTCCAACAAACTCCTTGGAGAAATCAATAAAACCAACATTTGCTTAGTTCTTAAAGTACCAAATCCAAGCTTACTCAAGGACTTTAGACATGTAGCCTATTGTAATTTTTTATATAAAACCATCTCCAAAATCCTTGCCTCAAGACAAAAACATGTATTCATTCAATAGCAAAACTCAAGGTTCCTTTTTATATGGAAAGAATGTAGGGGACAACATCTTAATTGCTCAAGAACTTATCAAAGGCTACTAGAAAACCATATTCCCTAAGAATTGTATCATAAAGATACTTTTACAAGGTATTTGAATCCATAACTTGGTAATTCATCTTACATGCTTTCCAAGCATTCGAGTTCCTTCAAAAATTTATAAATTGGATTAAGCAATTCTAGTTTACTTCCTCGTTTTGTGTCCTAGTTAATAGGGATCAGACCAAACTAATCAAAGGAAGGAAAGGAATAAAATAAGGGAACCTTTTGTCCCCTTATCTTTCTCTATTTGCATGGAGGTCTTGTTAAGACTTACCAAACATAACATGTGCAAATACCCTCTTTTAGATACCACAGTAAATTGGTCTCTTCAACTTACCATTTGTAAATGACATTCTTATACTTTGTATGGCTAATTCTCATCATATAAACTCTTAAATAACTCTATCAACCTGTTCAGCAAATTTTCAAGCTTAACTATCAACATAGATATGAGTTTCTTGCTAATATCTTCAACCATTGCATTTATAGGATAAGAACACTCATAACTGACTTAGATGATAATAAAAGACCCTCTTTATATACCTTAGGATCTCCATCTCTTCTAAAAAGCCATAATATAGTGATTGTAAAGTCTTATATGATATGTTGAGGAAAATGATGAGCTTTTGAGGTAATAAAAGTATGTCCTTTGTAGGAAGACTTCAACTCCTCAAATCAATTGCAAGCAATCTTCACACATACTAGACCTCCCACATGGTTTTACCAAATAAAATCGCTAGAGACATAGAGAAACTAATAAGGAACTTCCTTTGATTTGGTGATACATATAAGATAACTAAAGATAAAGTCAATTGGTTTAATATTGGTTTACCAAAGGAGGAAGAAGAACTTAGAGTATGACCTATCAAAATATCTAGCAAGGTTCTTCTAACTAAAAGGATTTGGCATCACTGATAAAGAGAACATATATTTCTAATGGTTTCACACATACTATTTAGAGGACAAAAGCTTCTAAAAAGTATAACCAAAAGTTGGAATTTCATAGACATTGCAACAAATCCTTAAATTGAGAAATAAACTCTACAGAGAGATCAAACATAAAGTAAGGAATAGGAACTTAACTTGGATATGGTTTGAAAATTGGAGCATAAGAGGACCTTTAGTCCTCAATTCTTAAAATTTTTCACCTTAGACATATGCTAAATCCCTAAGCTAAGGTAAATGAGTTTGTGGAAAACAATGATTGGTTTATTAAGTTTAGGGGCTCTTCTATCCTTCAAAACATACTTCGGTATTATAAACCTTATCAAGATCTTAAGGACAAGGTTCTATAGCAAAGGAATATCTCTGATTCCTACATAAACAAATCTTGCTAACAAGTGTTTAGAGGGGCAAAGCAAGAGGTACCCTAAGACAAGCTAGTTTGGTCTATGCACAAGTACCCCAAGGTTGCATTCATCTTTTGGTTGACCATCAAACACAAACTTAGCACCCTTGGTAGGCTTAGGTACTAGGACATCAGCAACCTCTACTACACTGTTTGTAATTCAGCTTATGAGACACGTGATCACCTCTTTTTTCTAATACCCTTACTTAATGGAATTATGGGGGGAAATATAAGAGCATTGTTGTCACTACTGCCATAAGATAGAGTGGAAAGGAATTGAGAAATGGGCAATAAATATGCATCACTTATTAAAGGAAGAACACAACAAATTTAAAGTGCTTTCAACTTGACATTTACTTCATTTAGCAATAAAAGACTGAGAAGCTCGTCAAGAATTTTAGACTTGATATCTCTACCTTCTATAAGAAAGCACTCCATCGATGAGAAAATTCCTTATGGAAAATAGGAATTATTATAAAATATCAACTGACATGTAAAGTAGATGGAGAATTGAGCAAGGATGATATTATGAATATCACAGAGTTGAACCTAGTAAGAATGTCTTTTGGTAAATCTAGAGTCAAAAAAGGTTGACGCTTTACTAGAATTTTGCATGCCTGCTATACTGAATTCTATTTGCTTAGAGTACAAGCTAACACTTAAAAGGGACCATATTATTACCCTTTTTTTTTAAACATGTATTTCATGAATATGGTTTCTATAGCAAGCACTATATTATATTGAGGTATTTATGCTTGTTGTAAGCTACCTCAGTACAATGGAAAGATTTTTACAAGTTACACCTTTCGTCACCACTTTGTGGAAAGAGCAAACGATCTGGTAGAACAACTCAAAAGATAAAGAAGTATCATTAATTTCTTCACGATCATTCCAAGTTCGAAGTACCATTTATACAAATAAAAATTTCCTTTGTTACATGATTTCTTCTTCATATAGATAGATATAAGATCTATGGGATAATTACTTGGAAATACATTTTGTGCAACATCCCTTCCTATCTAATAGAAAAGGATCCTATGATTATAAATCGATCTTAACTCGGATCACAAATCCCAAGTTTGTCTATAAAGAGCAGATCTAATTATATTAGTGTCTATAATTAATTTCTTCTATATAATACTAATTGATAGGGCCTTATTGGTAAGTGCTACAAGATCTCATACATTGGAATCTATGGTTATAGACCTCAATCCATTAGTATGGAACATTTTCTTTTCCAAGTAAAATCCTTTAGTATAGGAAAGAGTGAAAAAGTACTTTCTTTGTTGTGGAATAGAAGCCTTCGTATCTTAATGCATGTATTTAATTTATTCAGAGCTATTAGCGGGATCTACTTTTTTGGGGAATATGAGTCGAATAAAAAACAAGAATATTTCTAGTGGAACACCTTTCACAATTCCTAGAGAGATTGTTCACTAATAGACTGGAGGATAAGTAATTCAACTCATTCACATCCAGATCATAAACGTTTGGAATCAGTATTATGCAAGGAGACATTGCTCTTACTAATTCAAATTAAAGGATGATATAAAATATGTCTATTTCTGACATAATATCTATAGTTAGTGCATTCATCCTAGTTAGAAACTCCAGCTCCGTATCAAGGTCACAGTTGATATCGTCACTCACATCTATACCGTCACTAGCATACATATCGTCACTAACATCCTTAAGAAAAACCCTTAGGCTTGTTATTTAGGAACTTGTTCAAAAATATTATAATTAAAGGAACATAGGAGTTTGTCTCTAGGTATTTGACTAAATAGGATTGTCCCATTCCTATAGAACATATCACTAAAATACCCCAAGAGGGGGATAGGGCTTAGTAGAAAGAAAAGGGTTTTTCATGAGATGAGAAATGAAAACTATTCGCCCCATACAAAGTTTGTAAATAAGTGATTGTCTGATAATTAGCAAGGAATATCATCTTTCCACTAAACAGGGTGTATTGAACTTTTATTTCATTAAATACTTTTTATGAATGTCAACTAAGTATCATAAGTAAATTGCTCCTGGCTTTTCAATCATTTGATAACCAAATTCATTCTTTGATAAATGATCTCTATGAGTCAGGCTGAATAGAATTGGATCAATCCTTTTTTTTTTGTCATTAAGGTGGAGAACTAAACCAAGAAGTCTCTTTCAATATCATTAATCGAATCACTGTTTGTGACCAAGAATTCTATTTTATCAACAATCTAATCATTATTCACATTTTTTCTTTTTCTTATCAATGAATAAATCTCTTTACTTGTATGACTTAGATGTCTCGTATTTCTCAAAAAAGTGATTCGATTGATGGGATTTGGTATGATACTTATGAGATCAGTGAGATTGATATTCAATAATTTCTTATTAGAACTTATTGATGTGACTTTATAAA